>QUSF01000012.1:18894426-18928776 GCA_003676055.1 Chloebia gouldiae | reverse complement strand
AATGTTCCCCTGGAGAAGGGAAGGATCCAGGCAGAGCTCAGAGCCCCTGGCAGGGCCTGAAGGGCTCCAGGAGAGCTGGAGAGGGGCTGGGACAAGGGATGGAGGGACAGGAGCCAGGGAATGGCTCCCACTGCCAGAGGGCAAGGATGGGTGGGATGTTGGGAATTGGGAATTCCTGGCTGGGCTGGAATTCCCAGAGCAGCTGAGGCTGCCCCTGGATCCCTGGCAGTGCCCAAGACCACGCTGGATGGAGCTTGGAGCAGTGGAAGTTGTCTCTGCCCATGGCTGGGATGGGATTGGATGAGCTTTAAGGCCCCTTCCAACACAAATCAGTCTGGGCCTCTGTGATTTCTTCTTTTTGGATGAAAAAATGAGTTAGGATTAGGATATTTCCTAAAACAAATCCCCAAATTACGCTATCACAGCATCTCTCTCCAGAAAACCTGCAAACTCTACAAAAGATGTAGCTAAAGGCTTCTTTTTAAAATTTTGGCTTCTACAACATATTTTACCCCAAAAGAAATCTACAAAAAATCTGGAGAAAAATTTCAGGTTTCAATGGAAAAATGGAAAGCGGGGGTTTAAACAATCTGTTCTTTCCTGGGATCTCCTTTTCCTGGAGCAGGAGAAGCTTGGTTCAGAGACCTGAGATAGCAGGGAAAGATATTAATCTGGACAACAGAGGAAGCAGAAGAGTCTTGATGCCAATGAAGGAAGAAAGTGGAGAGAAAATGAGCATAAAATGACATAAAACACCTCTGGTGGTCTCAGCAAAAGTGTCAGGAGGAGCCATCAGAGAAATATGTGCGAGTGAGGGGAGCTCATTTCCTCTGCATGGCTGAGGTGGCTCATCCCTTGCACCTCAGCACTTTATTTATCCCCCCTTCTGGCAGGATATGGACAGCAATTTCCTTATTCCTGACTGCTTTTTATATCCAAACTGGAAATCCTCCTGTTCTCCCCATTCCTTATGGGAAACTCGGCAGGAGGATGGATTTGGCCTTGGGAAAAGATCTGGAAGAAAGTGCTGGAAATAAGGAATGCAAGGATTGTCCTGGCAGTGGGAGGAGTGTAACAAAGGCCTGGGGTCCAAAAACCTGGACAAATTGATGCTGCCACCAGAGGACTTTTGGGAGATACCAAAGGATGGAATTCAGAAGCTTTTAACACTATTCAAAAGGTGAAGTCTGAAAAATGTTGCTTATTTGTGGTGGTCTTTGCCACAGAGCACATTTCAATGTTCAGCTTGATAATTAATTAATACAAGTAATTTTTTTTGGCACAGCTGTGCTCTGTCCTGCATGGACTGAGAAGAAGAGAAATTAAATTATCTTCCTTGGACATTACTCAATGGACCTTGCACTGAACAGTCATTCTCTTGCTTCTGCTTTCAAACTCATTAATACAAACGTCCAACTTCATTCCTAATACCAGAATAAAAATTTGTGTGTTTGAGTCCAGGCAATCTGTCAAAGTTTATTCAAAATAAGGATAGGAAATCTTATAAAAGGAATGATTCATTCCTCTGGTAGCCATGAGTTACATCTTTGTTCCCTACTTATTTGTGTCATTTCAGGTGGAACGTCCTTCCACTGTGGCTCTGGAAAGATCTGGAGAGAATTCCTTCTTGGGAAATGAAGTGGAAATTCCTGAGAGACCTTTTAATCTTTCTTTTCTGTCACTGTGCACTTTTTGTCCACCCTTTTGTATCTTAATAACAGCAAAAAGCAGAATTTGTAAGAATTGTTTCAAGAATGGAGAACGTGGCAGTCAATAAATTAATTTATTGAAAAAACCCCAGAAATTCCACAGAATCTGTGGAATTCCAGAATGAGCAAATATAAGTGAAAGTTATCTCTGACTTTGATGTGAGATTACCAAGAAGATGGTAAAAATGGTAATTTTATTTGGCATGTGGATTTTAAATGGAACATGAGGTAGCCTGCTTGTGGAATGCCACCGTGGGCTCAATTCTCTGCATGCAGGTCCTCATATTTTGGGTTTGTGGTGATGCCTTGAGAAGCTGCAGAGGCTGGGCAGAGTCACAGAATAAAGCAGGGATTTATTAAATTTATCTCCTCCATGGATCCACCTTGGGCAGCACCAGAGCCCAGCCAGGGCTGCACCCAAATGCCCCAAAATGGCCCCAAAATGCACGAGCGCTGCCGGGGGCTCTCCCTGGGATCAGCTCTGCTCCATTGGCACCTTGCAGTTCATTGTCCCATTCCAGCTCCAGCCCAGGCAGTCCCACCCTGCTCGTTTTTCTCTCTCCAGCCCACGGGGTTTGTGCTGCTGGGCTGAGGTTTGGATCCTTTGTCCTTGGTGCCCAGCTGGAGCAGGAATTGTTTTGTGTCCCTGCTCTGTGCACAGAGCTCAGCAACACTTCATGGGAAGCTCAGAGCTGCACCCTAAAGCAGCACAGAGCCTGAAAAATTAAATAAAAGCCAAAACCTGAGGCATCAGTGGCTCAGAACTTACCCGTGGAGAGAACACATGGCTGCCCAGGCATGGCATGGCAATGTGTGGCCTTTTTTCCCAACTTATTCCTCAGCATTCCCTGTGGGTGGTTGTTGAGTTTCTGATACGATGGAGATTTTCTGTGGAGCTCTTGGATGTGATGTTCAGCATAAGAAGGAGCCCACCAGTGTTTGGAAGCCTCTGTTGCAACATCTTGTGGAGGAATTTGGTGCCCATTGTATTTCTCCCAGCTTTAATTTTCCAGCTGGAACTTGCCTGAGTGCAGGGATGTGTCTCCATCCCAACCTGAGCCCTACACGTTCTGGGCCATCCAATCCCAAATGGATAGCACGAGTCCTGACACCAACAATCAAATATCCACCGCATTCCAACAAGAAAGAATAGCAAAATGAGTTTGGAAAATATTTGGGAAAATAAGATAAGTGGTGCACGCCGAGGTAGAGGGAGCCAATTTTGTGAGTCTCGGCTCCAACCGTAATGATGTGATTTAGATTAATTGCAATGTTTTATTGCTTTGAATTGAAAACAGCGTTTTTGTAGGCGAGACAGCAGGTGCAGAATATCTCAAAAGCAAAGATCCAGTTTTCCCTGAATGCTTACTAAGTAATAAAAATGGGAAAGGAAAACAAGGCAGGAAATTCACTACACAAAGTGAATTTTTTTTCTAAATCTAAACTCTTGTGCTCCTCGTCAGCTTCCTTGAAGCAATCGCAGGTCTCCAGGGAGCAGATTTCCATCCTGACTCACTGAGGATTTTGATCCAGTCTTTGTATAACACTTGTTTAAACCACTGAGTTGTGTTGATGAGCTTTATGAGGGGCTGGAGAGCACCTAATTTTGGGGCAAGAATAGCAGGACAAGCATTAACACAGAGCCATGGCTCTAATATCAATATATCAGTGAATCCTGTGTCTCCTTATCCCTCACAGCAACAATGCCCAGTATGATCTGTCCTGGGAATAAAAAGAGATTAATGAATTAAGCACCTTGAAGCCCATCATTATTTGCAGTTCTCCACTAAAAGGTTGCTGTTTGTTCATTCTGGCCGTGTGTCCTGGCTGCAGTCTGTCCTGGGTACACTCTGCTGCTCAGCACCCAAAGTGCTTTCTTCCTAAATGAGCCAAGAATCCTTCACCCTTGATGGGATTGAACGCCCAAAGCTGCACATTCACAGTCCCTTCCTTGGGATAATCACCAGGACATGGTGCTGTGCAGTGAGACAGCATTTTGCTTAGTCAAAGGCCAAGAGAAGAGTTTCCAAGGCCATGGAGTGATAGGACAAGGCTTCCAAGTGACACAGAGCTGGATATTAGGAAGGAATTGTATCCTGGGAGGGTGGGCAGCCCTGGCACAGTGCCCAGAGCAGCTGTGGCTGCCCCTGGATCCCTGGCAGTGCCCAAGGCCAGGCTGGACAGGGCTTGGAGCAGCCTGGGATGGTGGAAGGTTCCCTGCCATGACAGAGGTGGCACTGGATGGGCTTTAAGGCTCCTTCCAACACAAACCATTCTGGGATTCCAGGATAAGCTGAGGGAGTGCTGTGTGGTGAGCTGTAGGTTCCCCATATCCTTTCCTTGGGAAGAATTTGGCTTTCCCAGCATTGCCTCTCTCATCCTTCTGGGTATAGATGTAGAAATCCATTCCCTGTTGGAGCAGCTGGGTCTGTTCTGCTGAGGCTCCCAGGGATCCTCTGGAATGGGCTGAGGAAAGGCCTGGGCAGTGCTGGTGTTGGGGAACACACCTGGGGCAGCTCAGACTCTTCACCTACAGAATTCAGCATCCCTGGTTGCCACCCACCATGGCTGGTTTGCTTACCACCTCAGTTTCCATTTTGTTCCAATAAATGAATCAGCCAATGCTTCATGTTGAACAGGAATTTGCATTTGGAAATGCAGATTCATCCATAGTAACAAAGGGCAGAAGCATTTGGACCTCATTTAGGGAGCAGAAACTACAGAGGGATAACGAGCCTGAATATAAACAAACATTGATTATTTTAACTAGCAGTGCGATGATTTTTTTTTTCCCCCAAGACAAACCATTGTGTTGCCTTTATTTTCCCTCCCACTGATGTCCAGGTTAGTGCCTTTCCCTGTGTCCTGTCCCTCCATCCCTTGTCCCCAGTCCCTCTCCAGCTCTCCTGGAGGAACTGGAAGAGGCTCTAAGTTCTCCCTGGAGCTTTCTCTTCTCCAAACAGCAGCATTCATCTATTTAAGTTAAAAAGTGGTCAATGTTGGCCGAAGATTCAGCTTGATTTGGTTCAGCTCTGCTGTTGCCACAGGCCTGTCTTTACACGAACCATTTTAGCTTTTCAGAGAAAGGTCCCATCCATGGGGTTTGGAATTTTTGTTTGTCATAAAGGAGCAGCTCCATCCCTGCCCTTCCCTGGTCCCATCCCTCTGCACTGATGGTCAGGTGAGCAGCACCAACCCTCCCCATCACTGGATCCCCACAGTGGGGTATAAACCTTCCCCAGTTCCAGCTCTTTGCTTTTAATGAGGTTTGGGGTATTACCCAACCCTTCAGAGTTCTTGGGGAAAGGCAGCTGGGAAAGGGCAAGCAAAACTCTCCTATTTTAGTGTGCATTGCATAAGAGAAGCACAGGAAGCGGGGAGAGAGCTCTGAGGAGGAGAGATTTATCCCACACAACACTGCCAACAGAGCACAGTCTGGTAAGGGCACCCAGGGCTCCTTCCTTCCCTGCTATACATAGATCCTCCTGCCTATAATGGGAGAATTAGGTAATTTTACACAGTTTTCGGTATAAAGCATGGTTTGTTGTAGCTGATTACTGGAATGACTGGAAAATGAGCTTTCCTTGAATTGTGACACTGGAATATTTGTTTTGTGAATGATTGAAGGCTCTGTCCCCATTTGTTTTCCTTATGACCCTGTCCTTCTGCTAGTCCCATTTCCATTTTTAATGTGCTCCTTGGCATAGCAGCAGAGCGAGAGCAGGGCTCGCTCATTCAAGGCAGGTTTTTTTGTTTTCCTTTTTCCTGTTTGTAATTTTCTGCTGTTACAGATCAGGTTGTAGCTGTTGGCAGTGATTCATGCAGAGAGGCAGAAGACCCAGATTTTTTGTTTAGCATTTTTCAATATGTTTGGCATTTTAATGTTCTCAAACCACTCTTTAATTTGTTACATCTTGCTCACTCATAATGTACAGCTGGGGAGAGATTGGTACCATAGGGAAGTTCCTGAGGGCTCCTGGGTGAGGAGTGTTAGAGACTGGAATGTTCTGGTAATTATGGAACAATTGGGAGTTTATAGAGGGTACATTTCATGCCATGAGTTTAAGATGTGAAAAAAAAAAGTATTTTGACTGAGCAGATTTTTTGGCTTGTCTAAATTAGAATCATGGAATGGTTCAGGTTGGAAAAGACCTGTCAGACCATTGAATCCAACCATTCCCCCAGCACTGCCAAGGCCACCACTATCCCATGTCCCCAGGTGCCACATCCATACAATTTTTTAACACTTCCAGGGGTGGCAACTCCACCACTTCCCTGGGCAACCTGTTCCAGTGCTTGACCACCTCTAGAGAGGTGAAATTATTCCTAATTTGCAGTCCAAATTTCCATACTTTCATTGGCTGCAGCATTTGTAGTAGCTGCAAACCCTCTGTGGTGTGTAAATTGGATTTGTAACCCTACAAACGATGGTGCTAGTAAGGTAAAGGACTCTGCACATAGTTAGGGAGATGAAGGGATCCTTCTGTGAAGTTGTCCAAGTTCTGTTTCATTTAAGCTCTGTTTTAGTGAGATTGATAAAAAGCATTTGGATGGTGAGGTAATTGGAATGAAGAGAAAAGTGCTGGAGCAGCAGGTAAAGCCCATCCTGATTTATTGCTCTGCCCACAAAGAAATAGATGTAATCTGAGGGTAGATGCCAAGACACCCCAGTCACTTGAAAGCAGGATGAGATGAATTGTGGACAGAAACAAGGCAAGAAGAAAAACTGTACTTTCACTTCTTTATTTCGCCCCCCACCTTCACCTTCCAAGTGAATCAGTTCCTTTTTTTCCAAACACATCTTGCAAAATAAATCCCCTGAGCGGAAAGATCGCCACGTGTTCGAAACGCCTTCGTAATTCCTTCCTCTTCCCCGTGCTGCCTTTCCCGTGGATCCGAGCACGGAGCCACCGGGATCTGCAGGAGGAATCATCTCTGCCTGACAGATGGGACTCGGAGGCACAGATGGGGCTCCCTGACTGGAGCAGGGAGGCAAAAGCCGCGCGCGGCGGCACCGCCGAGCCGGGAACATCGCGTCTCTCCCGGATCCCTCCCCACCCCGATCCGGCGCTCCTCACACGGGTTGGACGCGGCTCAGGCAGGAGAAGGATGAAGTCATGCCCTGATCTGGTGGGATTTTCTCGGGGTCTGGGTGTCGGGATGACCCCAAGATTGTAAAAGTCCTCGTTTACCAGCCCGCACAGCCAAAGAAGGGGTCTGGATCCGTAGGATCGGCTTCTCAAGGGTGTTTATTTTCCCTTCTCTAGAACATTCTTTCTCTGCCCTGCTGAGCTCTGTCCAGCAGCTCGGCCCTGGCATTCTGTCTGCCCTCAGGGCGGGGTTTGCATTTTATACCAAAAACTGCCTGTGCCATGTTTACAATAATGTGCCAAAATCGATCATTTATCTTGGGCAGTGTGTCTGTACCTTAAACCAACAGAAAAGTGTCACCATCATAGCAAGACATGGAGGGCAAGAAGAACAAGAAGAAGGTCAGGACACGCCCAAATCCCTCCATCTTGTCCCCTGAACCCCATTCTAAAAAAACCCCAAAATTCTACTTTTTCACCCTGTATTAACTCAACTACCACACTACTCAAACCCTTGTGGCTTGTAATTCCTCACCCAGAGTTGGCAGTTTCTTCTACGGGCTAAAATTGAAGCTACAGGTGTTTTTGACTTCATGCCAAGGTCTCTGAGCCCCCTGCCAGGGTCTGGAGCCAGCCAGGGCAGCCAGAGGGATGTGCTGGACTCTGACAGGATTTCAGCTGGGAAGTGTGTGACCTCGCCCCACCAGGCGCTCACAAGGCGTTCCAGTGTCACACAAGTTTTTATTTTTTTTTCTCCAAAGGTTTTGCTTTTCTTGTGGGACAGCATCAGATGCTGAAATCTGGATTGTTCTCACAATGCCATCCTGCCTGATGGCTATGGAGTCTCCAGGAGGAGATGGTTGGCCTAATTTCCTTCAGAAGTCCTCCTGGGTTCTGGTTGTTCTTGGTAGAAATTTGACCTTTTCTATCAAATGTTGTAATTCTGTGGAAGGGGTGAATTTTCCAAATTTCTGCTTGTATTTTAAATGTGGAGAGAGATATCTTCCTACCAGACTTGGAGGAAAAAATGCATGAAAGCTCTGAAAATCCCAGAAACTGAAGCAATAGGGGATATTTTATTAGGGTATTTAAAGGCAGATAAATCCTTTTCTGTCATTCATTAGAAATCAAAAGGAGGTCGTTGACTTCCCGTCTCTGGACGTGTCCAAGGCCAGGTTAGACAGGGCTTGGAGCACTTGGGGATAAAACAGTGCAAAGCTGATGATCAACTTTATAATTGGGATGACCTTTAAGGCCCTTCCAACCCAAACCATTCCTGCACTCTGTGGTTCTGTAAAAATTTCCAGCAGATATAAACCCCAGAACAGGTGTTGAAAGGCAAATATTCCTGAGTGCACATCCTCCAAGGAACCCAGGAAACGACATTGTCATCCACAATTCTCATCCTTTCATTTATTTCCTTGTGGAGGCCAGGTCAGAATTCCTTGCTAAAATCCTTCCTGATGGACAATTAATCAATGAAGGGATTTGTGGGTGGAACGGTGTTTGAGCAATTCCTTCTTCAGCGAGATGGGCAGGGATCTTCTCCATCCCCTCATTCCCTCATGGGGGGGATAATCTGGCAGGAGGTGTGTTTGTGTGTGCGTGAGCTCGGGAATTCAGTGATTTATTTTGTTTAACGCGTCGGTGGAGGAAGCGCGTTGGGTAACTGCGGTTCTGGATCCTTTCGCCAAACAAATCAGAAAAACCCTTTGCTCCAGAGCTGGGCTCGGCACGTCAGCATTGAGAGCTCCTTTTCCATCAGAGTTGGGAGATATTATTAAACTTTGCATCGCTGTGAATTATGTATCAGTCAGCACATTATCAAAATAGCAACATCTTGAAATACTTATTGAACTAACATGAAAGTAGCGTCTTGGATTACTTAGGAAGCATCTTTACACAGCGAGGAGAAATACAAGCTTTCTGTTTTTCGGGTAATAAAGGGCAAACAGGCTCAATAAATAGCTGCTTTTGGGAAATGGGATTTAATATTCATGAAAGTCAGCATTCTTGGGGGAAAAAATATAATGAAAGAGAGAGAAAGCCTAAAAGCTCAGGGCTCTCCTCTACACAATAGGCGGAACCATCATCAAGGAGCCAATTTGGGATACACTGAAGTTCAAGTTTTGTCAATCCCAGGGAGGGCTTTTAGTGGCTGGAGAATGTCAGGGAGATAAAATTCACCAGGGCCTTTGGGAAATGCTCCGAGTTCATTAAATGAGATGGTGGTGAAATCAGAATATTTCAAACCTCACATTTTTAATGATTTTTATTCAGCATTTTACACCTTTTTCTCAAGTTTTTTGGGACATTTTTGTCGCAAAGGCCTTATTTGACATTCTGTGAAGATAATGGGACAATCTAATACTAAACCAAAGGTTGCCAGCATGAAGCCACACCTCAGTGAGCACCCAGCTGAGTTCTAATGGTGTCCTAATTCCTTAATGATCCTTTTATTCCAACAACCTCCAGCTTGTCCGGAAGGAGGTCTCTGCTTGCTGGGGACTGTGCAAACACAGAGTAATAAATTTTTCCTGTCGTGCCAAAACTTGTGGCTCCTGGGAAGAGGCAGGGGAAGGGTGCACAGAATGGTTTAGGGTGGAAAAACCCTCCAAGACCATTGAGTCTAACTGTCCCCCAGCACTGCCAAAGCCACCAATGCCCCTTGTCCCCAAGTGCCACATCCACACAGCTTTGAAACCCCTCCAGGGATGGGGACTCCCCCACTGCCCTGGGCAGCTGTGCCAGGGCTGGGCAGACCTTTCCATGAAGGAATTTCCCTCCAAAACCTAAACCTCTCTTGGTGTAACTTCAGGCTGTTTGCTCTTGCTGCCTGGGGGAAGAGCCTCAACTCTGTGTAGGAGAAGGAAGGGAGGATGTCCTCCTCTCCTGAGGGGGATGTGGGCTGTCTTCTCTGGGATGCTCCAGCAGATGCCTGTTTCAATCCCATTCTTCAGTCTATCCCTTTTTAAAGTGATTAAATTGGTTAAATTTGCTTATAATTGCTGTTATCAAAAGTAACAATTTATATTTGTTGCAATGCCACTTTCTGCTGAGTTTTACTACAGAATTTTACTCCCAGTGATTGTTTTAATTTAAATTTTTTTTTTTTTGGAATATAAGTGACTGATGAAACATCCTGCTCCCTGGATGAGTACAAATCCATAGGTCACTTCCAAAGCAACAGTGTGAAGGCATTCCCAGTGCTGACACCTTTTGGGATCTCCTCAGGCCTTGCACTGGTGAGGCTCAGGCTGCTCTGGAATCCATAAAACCTTTTGGCTGAGTACAGGCATCCCTGAATTCCCTGGCATTGTTCTGGCGCCCATCTGAGGGAGGGCAGCTCTGTTTGCCACTGTAATTATATCTGAGCTGAGCTTCTGCAAAACAAAGTGATGTCAGGACCAGTCCATCATGCTTTTCCACTAAAAGTAAGACACTTCCCTTCTGCCTCTTTGCATGTGGAACATGCTTGGGAATTAAAAAAAATAAATGGGGTTTTGAAATTATTGTTATGGATACTTGCTTTCAGTAATGATCCAAGGCACCACCTGTTCCTGAGGTCACTGCTGCCACTAAAATGCACACGAGCCCTGGTGAGGAGATATCAGCAGCCTTGTTCCAGAGGGAAAACCACTGGAGACAGCAAATATTCTCAGAATCTGATTTTATCTCACTTCTGTATTTATATTATAGCCCTCATTTGGCAGTTGTAGGAAGCTAAGGACGACCTGGGGAAACGTGAGAGCGCCGACAACAAAATGTGTGAAAAAATTCCCTCAGCTAATTGGTGGCCTGTGACTTTTCCAGTGGGAGCAGCCTCGCAGGCGCTGGAGGAAATGGAGACAAAGCCCTGCTATCATCTGCTGTAAGCTGAGCTGAGGCTGCTGAGGCACTCGGGGCTCTGCTGATTTATTGTGGCAGCTGAGGGGATGGAGCATGGGATTCTCCATGTTTTTAATAATTTTGAACGTTATTCTGGCCAGCAGGGATAAGCTAATATCGAGGAGTTTTGTGGGGAGGTGCTTTGATCCCTGGAGGAGCCCCGCAGTGCCCTGGGATGCTGGGAGGCCCTGCCAGCTCCACAGCCCTGGGATGGGGCAGCTGGAGAGACTTTTGGAGTGGCCACTCACAATCCCACAGGATAAAGGAGTCCCTGAGTTTGTAGGAATTCTTTCAGTACTCCTGGGTCAGTCCTGCCCTGCTGCTCAGCCTCCGGATGAGGCACAAATATTCCATCCTCCACATCCAGGGATCACTGACTTTGATCCAAAACCAGCTGCAAACCTCCACAAACACTCGTTTCACGGCAGCCAGCACTCCTCAGCAGCACTCCTTACCCCCTGAGAGCCTCCTGGTTATCCACAGCACCCCTGGGGATCCCACCAGACTGGGATCGATGGGATTTAGGGACTGCTCTCTACTGGTGGGACATCGCAGCCATTTCCAAACCTGTTGCAGTATGAAAAGGTTGCATTTCAAACTTTAAATTTCTTCACTTCTAAATATAAATAATTTCAGACCTCTATGATGACAGAAGTTCTGTAAAGAGGGCAAACAGATCCAGAAATTCAGTGTGACTTTTCCTTAAGCTGGTAGGAGTATCAGTGTCTGTTGCTGTTTGTAGGCCTTTTGACCTCTTCAATATTGCTAATTAGAAACTGGTAATTTCCTTGTTGATATTTTCAATATTAACAACAGGTTATTGCTAAATTATAAATATTAATTAGAATCTCTTCCGTTGTGCATTAACGTTAATTAATATATTGTGGCTCTCATTATTTGTTTAAAATATTGGTTATTCTAGCACAGGCCTCTGTCCATGATCTAATGATAATCCTGTTTTCAAAGCATTAAGAAAATGTTTAATATTTGACTTTTGTCTCCTTTTTTTTTTGGTTAATTTTTTTGTTTCTTTTTATAAAGCAGCTGAAGTGTAGGTTGGAAGGGGTCTGTTAAAGTTGTTCATCTCTGATTTAGGAACCTAAGAAATATTTGCAAAAACAACAACTGCCAAGTGAAGCCCCCTTGTTCCCCAGATCAGCTTCCAGGGAAAGAAAGAAGTGCAAACACAGCTTGCCATTCCATGAGGGGATTTTTTGTACTCCTGGGTCTCAACTCTTCCCTGAAGCAACAGAAACGGGGGAAAGGATCCTGAAGCTTCTTGACATTTGTAAATTTGCTCTTATTCATCTTCCTATCTCGGATTTCTCAGCTGGATGACAAATGTGTGCCATCCGTGGAGTTCTGTTTTTTAGATGTCTCCATTTATTGGATGCTCCGGGGTGTTTGGATTCAATTGGAACTTACAGCTTGTCTATGTTTTATTTGCATAATAAGACTCTGAATGACAGAGCAGCTCCAGCCAGACGGGTTGGCTCCAAACACTGCAATTGAAGCTGGGAGTATTTTGCAAGAGTGAAAAAAGAATGAGACTGAGAGAAAGGGAAAGAGTCTGATCACGTGTGAAAAAAGTTACAGGAGGGAAACACCATTCTGAGGCAGAAATATATTGGGAAGATGATTTCCAGGCCAGGTTGGATGGGACTTGGAGCAACCTGGAATGGTGGGAGGTGTCTCCTCCTTGTAGGTCCATTCCCACTCAGAATAACCCATTATTCAATAATTCTATGGTTCTGTGAAGAGCCTCTTACCTTCTGAAAGAGAAACAGATAAAAGGAGAGCCAGACCTTCACATCCCAGCCCCAATCCATGTTTCCATGCTCTGTGAAGTCCTGTAGCACAACCCCACCCATCTCATCTCCCCTCCTGCCTGCCCCAGTTCTCCAAAAGCACTCAGGCATCATGTACTCACCCATATATACATAAATACAATATAAAACATAATATATAGCATTTCACTTAGGTGTGGTTTCAACTTACATGTACAGCCTGACGTGCCTGTGTGCAACTCCTCTGTGGAGAATATTTTTCAATGTATTTTCATTTTTCCCCTTAAGAACCAGTCTGTGGCAACTCAGTTGAATGCTGGATGTTTGCCCATGGTGTCCCAGGGATCCTGTATGGAATGGGTGGTTAAAGTGATGTTCTGTGTCCTTCCAAACTCAGTTCCTGAGATTCCCTTGGAGGAGCAGCCCAGCTTGTGTGAGCTGGATTGCAGAGACAAACCCCTACGTTTAAATTGCAGCATTGATTGTTCCAGCCTGTGCAGTTCCCATTTTTTTCCCAGGCTGCGCTGGCTGGAATCACCTCCAAGTGAGCATGAGCTGGCATTTGAAATCCCTGGGTTGGAAGTGCAGGAACGTGGCATTGATTTCCCTTTTCCCATATATTTTTGAATGCATATCTATAAGCAAGGACTTGGCAAACAATATGTGCAGACATGGAGAGCCCTGAGCTTTGAAGCATCTTTGGTATTCCAAGAGTTAATCCAGAGCCAATCAGATTTACTGAGCTTCTAAAATGTTGTTTTCAATCCTCCTCAGGTGAGTTCTGCACTTGTGCCACGCTGATAATGGAGCCCTTTGTATAAAAAAAGGACATCAGTAGAATAAAAGATTTTCCTTTATGTTCTCCAGTCGTGGAGGTTATTGATTGTAACCACGGCTGTGTCAGGCAGTGCATTTTTAGATGATTACTTCATACCTCAGGTGATGTGATGCACCATAAAGATGATGGATGGTGATTTGCACTTCCAGGACTTCCAAGTGAAGCCTGAATAATCCCTGTGGGGCTTTTTTCACCCTTACAGCAATACCAAAGCTGTTGGCCTTCTCCTGAAACAACAGAATCTGCCCAGCTATCCCTTAAGTGCTGCCTTACCCAGTTCCTAATAATGACATTTATTTCCCATGGATTCAATTCCCTCTGGTGTAGCTCCTCCAGGCAGAGCAGTGTGTGAGCAGACATTATGAAGTTAGTAAACACTATAAAGTGTGAAAGCATTTGCTGCAGGAGCTGTAGTCTAAACATTCCAGGAGAAAGCAGGATTCTAGCTCTAGTCTTGGCTTTGCCTCTGAATATGATTGTAACCTTGGGCAAAGCTCTTCAGTTTGCCTCTCCTTATTTGATTTAATTTGTGTAGCAGGATAATGAGACTTAGCAAGTCTCATCTTTTTTTTTTTTATTTTCTTTCTTTCTTTCTTTTTTTTTTTTTTTTTTTTTTCCTGGGATGGTGGTGGGGAGAGGGTGGAGGGGATGGGGAGAAGCTGGCTGGAGGATGGAGATGGGAGGAGGAGAGATCCACATGTTCCTGCTGGATTGCCTCTGGAAAAGCCTGGAAAAGTGAGGCTGAGTCTTCACTAAGTTGTGCTGTCTAACACAAGTTTGAGGCTTGCTTGAAGAGGAAAATCCACATAACACCAGACAGATGCTGCCATGGACTGAGGGACAGCTGCTTGGAAAGCTTGAGGGATGGGAGGATGTGAGGAAATCTGCTCAGGTTTTTCCAGGGGAGGTTTAGGTTGGATACTGGGAACAATTTCTTCTCTGGAAGGGTGATCAGGCACATGGGGGTGTCTATCCCTGGAGCTGCTCAAAAGCCAAAAACGATTGTCCCTTGGGCACAGGGGTCAGTGGTGCTCCTGGCAGTGCTGGGGGATGCTGGGGCTCACTGATCTTAGAGGGCTTTCCCAACCTAAACCATTCCATGGTTCTCTGATCATAAATTGCCAGGGTTATGCTGAGCTCCACCCCAGCACTTTCACCCCCTCTGCCTGGCATCACTTTTTATTTCTTTTACATTAACACTAAACTATATTCTCCAAGAAATCCGGTGAACTCTGACATTAGGACTGGCCTGCCTCTCTGCTTCACACCTGGCTCTTTTTCTCTCTGTTTTCTTGTCCTCACTGGGAGATTCACAGACATTAAAGAAATTAAAGGCTTATTTCGTTTCCCAATCCATCTTCTGGCAGAAGCTGCCCCGTTCCCCACTGTGCAGGTACGAGGGCTCCTGCCCAGTCATGTTTTGAAGAGTGGGGATTAACTGCTTGCTTGTTTGAAGCTGAAACCTTTCACTGTCAGGAAGTTGTTCTTCAAATTCAACCTGAATTATCTTTCTTAATTTAATCACACCACTCCCAGCTATGCCCAGTGAGCTGCACTAAATCTTTCCATTCTCTCTGTTTACATCCTTCACGTGTGTGTTGACAGATATATTGCCCATAGGTATTGCTTGGCTTCACTATGTGTATTTAATTGAAATGCTTCTAATTATTCCTCCCAAATCCACCTCTGTGGCCCCTGCTTTGTTTTTCTCTTAGTTTTCCTCTGCCTGGTTTGCAGCCTCTTGTTGGTTAAAATGATTTGCAAAGTGTGTTCGATGCCCAAGTTTTGGGAAAACTGGAGCAAGGGAAGGAGGCCACATCAACACGAACAAATCATTACTTTTCTAAATTCTTGCAGAGCTTTGGTGTCTGTGTGAGATTAATTATCCTACTTGTGTTCTCCTAATCTTCTGGCTTGTCTGTGGGTTGTCACTGGGAGTGTTTATGGGCTAAAACTGAAGGCTTCCACTGAAAGATTTCAAAGTGGGTTGGAATCTCTCTCCTAACGCATTCTGAACTTCTGCCATCCTCCAGCATTAGCCACAGCACCAGCTTGTACATGTTCAGCTCCGTTTTGATCTAATATTCCTTTTTCCTCTTTGCCTAGAGGGAGATCTAGAAAGGTTTCCCTGCTGCAGCCTGAAGCCAATTAGCAGCAGATTTCTTTCACTGGCAGCATTCAGGCACTCTGCCCCTTCCATTGGCTTTACCCACGGATAGCAGAGGGAAGATGGAGAGCTGGGATCAAGGCCTTGTGGAACTCAGCACAGCTTCTCCTGCAGGTCCAGCACATCTCAAAGTCCCAGAGGCAGGAAATCAGAAATGAGTGGTAGGCAGGATGAAAAAATGTTACCAATACTGGTAGGGAAATAAAAATTAGGGACCAAATGCTCTGCAAGCTCATCGAGTTTGTGTTTATGCTTTGATGCCTTTGGTTGTACACGGATGGCTGGGATGGTTTAAAAGTCCAGAGTCTGGCCAGGAAAACGAGGGGAGAATTCTGTTCCACCAAATAATTGTTTTCCCTCCAGACTGGCATCCAAAGCTCCCAACACTCTGTAAAACCCACACAGGCTGGCTGTCACCTCTGGCTCTTAAGGACAGGAGCTGGCCAGAATCCCAAAACACCACCAGTGCAATTCCCTCCCCTCTGCTCTGTCCATAAATGGATCCATGGGACAGGAGACTGAGGCTTGGGCTGGATGAAGGAATTCACAGAATCCCAGCATGGTTTGGGTTGGAAGGAACATTAACAATTATCCAGTGCCACGCCTGCCATGGCAGGGACACCTCCCACTGTCCCAGGCTGCTCCAACTCCCATCCAGCCTGGCCTTGGGCATTCCAGGGATCCAGGGGCAGCCACAGCAGCCCAGCCAGGAATTCCCAATTCCCAATCTCTCATCCATCCCTGCCCTCTGGCAGTGGGAAGCCATTCCCCCATGTCCTTTCACTACAACACCTCCCTATATTACACAGAACAAAATATTATTGACTGGAATAGCAATTTCACTGGTAAAAATGTATTTACTGTTGAATAAAGCAATTAAATTAAGTAAATGCTTAAGGAAATACTTAAATCCTCAGATTTTTGTCTTATTTCAATTTGAGAACATTAAAAACCTCAAGTAAATTCAAAAAAATCATCATAAATCTCCCATACACCCCCTCCATGGCAATTTAGGAGTCAAGTTGATAAGTTACACTTTTTAAAAAATTTTTTTGTTTTTCTGTTCTGAATGAATTTCCCAACTTCCCAACTTCCAGAGCATATGTTCTGGCCCTCGAGGCCCTGCTGTCCTTCCCCTGTGCTCTGCAGCAAATTCCTGGGAAGGTGCTGGAGCTCCGGGGGTTAAAGGAACCGAACTTGTCAAGATATTTTTGCGTTGTCTGGAGGAGCTGTTTGTTGTGTCGTCGCTGCTGCAGGGTATCAGTCACTTTGAAGGAGAGGATGTCCAGGCAGTCCCAGAGCCAGGCAGTGACTGGCACTGTCAGTAAATCATTGTGTCAAGGCTTGGCTCTGCAGCAGAGCAGAGGGAGCGGAGGGAATCCTGGGCTTCCTCGGAAGGAACTGGAGCGTTTGGGATTTAGCAGCTCGCAATGGAATGATCCATTAGGGCTCGTTAACAGCACTCGGTGGCAGCTTGGACAGGAGGAATCCCACCTGCCTGGCTTCACAGGGCAGCAGAGCCTCTCGCAGCTTTAAGTGGAACACTGGTGCCCTTGGTGCTCCGGGATATTTTTGGTCCAAAGCAGGGAAGGGAAATGTTTTTCCATGTACTTAGGAAGGATGAGAGATTTGGGATTGTTCAGCCTGGAGAACAGAAGGTTCTGGGGAGAGCCAGTGCCTAAAGGACTTGGGATGGAGGGACAGGACACAGGGAATGGCTTCCCACTGCCAGAGGGCAGGGATGGATGGGAGATTGGGAATTGGGAATTCCTGGTTGTGAAGGAATTTCAGGGTGCCCAGAGCAGCTGTGGCTGCCCCTGGATTCCTGGCAGTGCCCAAGGCCAGGCTGGACAGGGCTTGGAGCACTCTGGGACAGTGGAAATTGTCTCTGCCATGGCAGGGGTGGCACTGGACAATCATTAATTCCCCTTCCAACCCAGTGCAGTCTGGGATTCTGTGCTTGAAGTTCTGCCTGAATAGGCTCTGAAATTCTACGTCCCAAAGAAATCAGGGCAGATCTTTAAAAAATATTGGATGCTTTACCCTCATGTATATCAAGGTTTAACTTTTTAATTCTTCTCAGGCAAGTCTGTAGCAAAGTATGAACATGTGGGTTACCACTTCACCTCCAGATGAGAGCAAAGAGCTTTTCAGTTCTCGGCATAAAATCTAAAATTTAAAATCTAAAATTCACTTCTGGATCCAGAAGTGTAACATTTTTTAAAGATGAAGCCAATTTAAAGAGACAAATACCTCTGTTAATTTGCAAGATAACATGGTCTGTAAGTAACCTGAACAGCATTAACGGGCCAGGCCCTACTGTAATGACAAAAAGCCTGGGATTTGTTAGGGATGAAGGAGGAAAGTAATGGAGTTTGACTTTGAGGATCCTTGTGGGTCCCTTCTAATGAGGACATTCCATGATTCCACAGGTGGCAGGTGTGAGGAGTGGCTCAGGCCACCCCTATTTCCATCACCCTCCAGACTGAGCCCACAGATCCCCTTTTCTTCACAGATAACTCAAAAAGTCCTGTTTTCCTTTCTGCTGCCTGCTACCCCATGAGCTCTGCTCCCCAAAACCTGCAAAATCCCCAAACCTAAACCCAAACCAACAAAACAATCTGCGGGGAGAATCCAGCTGGGAGATTTCAGCCTGTGGGAGAAGCCTCACAAGACACCTGGAAAGCCTCTTTGTTTCCCCTGGACTTTTTCTTATCTGAGCTGTTCCTCAATCCCGCTTTTCTTTCATCTTCTGCTGTTCACCTCAGGTTCCTCCCACCCGCTCTGCTCCTTCCTTGGAGCCTTTCCTTGCCATTGATTTGCAGAGCAGTGCCAAGGCATTTTGGCAGGGGAAGGGATGCAGATGCCTCCGAGAAGCCGCCGGAAGGCTGCGGAGATGGGAGCAGGGAGGATCCTCGTGCCTGCCTTGGGTAACCCCAGCTCAGTAATTGAGGTGCCACTCATATCCCAGCTAATTGTGCTCCAGCACAACGGCAGAGCCTCCCCTGGCGCCTCCTTTAAATAATTTGGATCTATATCCAGCGAGCCCTGTGTGTTTCATCTCCTCTCTTTCCTTGTGCCTATTTGTTTATTTATCCTCAGGCTCCCAGCTCCCTGCAGTAAAAAACAGCTACTTCCTGCATGGCAGGTAATATGGAAATGGGGGCTGCTTTTCCTTTCAAATTAATCCAGCGTTATTTTCATTTGATTTTTCGAAAATAGAAGCAGAAGATTCCTATCGGTGCCTAGGAAAATCATGGAGTAGCTCCGGAGCAGTTTAAAGGTGCAAATAGGGGAATTTTGGGGTCAGCAGCCTGAGTTTGACATTCTAAGCAGGGACCTTTAGGTGCTGGAAGTGACCAGGGGATTTCTGACAGGCTGAGGTGTTCTCTTCTCAGGGTGAAGATCCTTGGGCATCCAGGGAAGCGCTGCCAGTTCTTTACCTGAGTTGTGTCCTGGTGTTTCTGCTGCGCTGTCCCGTGTGCCACATCCCAGTGCAGCCCAGTGTGACCCCCCAGGGCACTCGGAGGCAAGGAATGCTTTTCCCTAAGCTAATGGAAGGGTATTTGGGGAGTCAAAATCACAGAGCAGGTCATTTCCCATCCTGCTAGGGCCTGGCAGAAGGAGTTCCCCTGCCTTGCTTAGTTTTTACAGCATAACTTGAATGCTCTGGTTTAGTTACGTGAGTGACAAATTTTAGTTGAGGTATGAAATAATTTCTGCTGATTCTCCATTTCTCCTTCCCATCCCAGAAAATCCATCTTGTTCATTCTGCTAATCCATTTGTCATTGCTTAGAGACTCCTGGTAAGGATTGCTCCTTTTAAGGAGGTGAAATATATTTGTCTTTCTCATCAGCTGAGACACAAATCAGAGAATCAGAGAATCCCAGACTGGCTGGGTCAGAGGGGACCTTAAAACTCATCTTGTGTCCACTCCCTACTGTGGGTAGGGACACCTGGGGTGTCCAAGGGTGTGGGTGAAGATGGGTCAGTGGAATTTTTCCCCATCAGATGATGTCTTTACTGTGCACTGAACACCATTTAGAGACACCTGAGTTGCACTAACAGGCAGGGCTTGGCTGAGATGTGCTGGAGCAGGTCAGGTCAGCCCCGTGGGCTGCCCGGGCTAAAGGAATGTGGCTCCTGCAGCTTGTCCCCTCAGGAAGGAAAGGTCCTGCTTTCTTCTCCTGCTCTTCCTCCCTCCACCTTCCCTGCTCCAGCCCTTGTCAGATCCTTCTCTTGTGGTTTTGACCTGGCAGAGAACTCTTCTCTTCTGAGCTCTCCACCGCCTCGTGCTGACCTGATTCATGGGAGATGTCCAGGAGGCTGCAGGGAAGGGAGGGAAGGGGAGGACTGGGAGCTCTGTCCTTCAGCAGCACAGATCTGCTGGATCAGCTTCACTCCTGCAGCCCAGCAGGACTCCCTAGCCACGGAAGGAGCAATTCCTGCTTGCTGCTTCTGGGACCTGAGCTTGTGGCCAAACATTTCACTGCCTTCTGATGGACAGAGTGATTTGCACAGGTGGGGGTCTGTGACACCCAGGGCACACTCCAACCTTGTCTTCCAGGGACACAGAATTTTAAACCAAAGCAGCACAGGAGAAGTTAGAAATTCATATTGTGCTGCCTGATTATTTTGTTTGAATCTGCATTGTTGCGAAGTTTGACAACATGCGCGGGGTCTCTGCACACCGGAACGCAGCACTCATCTGTTGGCAGCTCCAACATCCATCTGACAGCTCTACCCACAATTATCAAATCCTTTATTTGTTGTCTCGTTGTAGCACTTCTGATGATTATTTTTATCCTTTTATCTGCCAGTATCAATAAAAACAACAGCTGAGGTTCACGCGCCGTGACGCGAGTGTGGGAGCTGGGGGCTGGCTCTGCGCGGTGCTCAGTGGAGTGATCACCACCAGCAGTGGCACCGGCTCTGTGTGTTAAAGCCCTGCTCCATAATTGAGAAGAAGGGGCAGAAATTCCAGAAATGCAGATTGACAAGTGCCTTGGCTCCTGAGTCCTCAAGGATTGTCACATGGCTGCAATCCTTCGCTTGTCTCCTGGTAAACGCGATGTTTTGACATTGTTTTTTTCATTTCTGTACCTTTAGTAAAAAGCTTTACAACCACACGAACTGAAAAAAATGCAGGTCCCACTCCATGGACTGGATCAGTGGGTGGCAAGACATCTTTCTTTACTCATAGTCTTTCTCTACCAATGTTTGCCAAGCTCTTTCTGATGCAACATTTAGGGCACAAAAATAAGTATTTACGCAGATCAAGGAATTTCCCTTTGAGGGATGCAAAGGTGCCAAATATTTTCAGTAGATGAAACAAACTGGGAGAATAAGTAACTGGAAAAGAAATCACATCACTGTGGTAATTGGTTGGTTAATAAAACCCTGGGCACTGGTGGAATGATGGTGTTGGGATTACAAGGAATTTCAGGCCAGGATGGCTGCAGAGACCATTCCACTGGGCTGAGTGTGGGTCATTACTGCAATTAATCATCCTTAATTGGAGCATCCCTCTGAAGGAGTCCTTGTGCACCTCAGCAGTGGGAGGTGCTGGCAGTTCTCCTCCAGTTCCCTTTGTTCACAGACTTGCAGGAGCATCATTTGCAAAGTTCACATTGACAAATCCCCGTGCTGGGTCCTTAGGGCCTCAATCCGTCACCAAATAACAGCATCAACATTTTTCCTGGGCTATTATCATCACTTCAGCTGCTGCAGCAATATATCCTGCGCCAATAAATCAAAGGAGGATCATTTCAGATGGCCAGAAACATAAACAGCATTTTAAAAAATGTATCTTTTAGCAATCTCCTTTTCTCTTGCTGTCGGTTAGTTTGATGAGGTAAAAATAGCCTCATTTTCTGGGTTTGTCTTCATTTCCTCATTTACACAAAGCCAATCTGGTATTTCCCAAATTTTTTTACCAGCCACTCAACAAACCCTGAGCTGCCACGTTCATTCTTCACTTTATCTTTGCCTTTTGCCGCTCCTTTCAGTGAGTGTGGAATGTCGTGGTGGCAGGAAATGGTTGTATTTCCCCAGGCAACAGGTGCATATCTTTGTGGTTACCTGACAAAGCCTCTCTTACATCCAACAGCTCTCGCAGGAAAATTGGCAACCTTGCTCTCCTTTAGCAAGGAATTCACTTTTTTTTAAGGCAAACTGCAGCTCCAACACCTGGATTATGGTGAGGTGAGACTTTTCTCCCTGTTCCATGTTGCCATTCCCAGCACAAACCATGTTTTTATTCTTTCCAACACCAGCCTGTTCCCATTTTCATGAAAGAGCTTTATGTGCTGCCTTCCCTCCTTTCCAACCCACGTGCATCGTTAAAGGGGCTTTCTTAATTTCCTGTTTTAGGCTTCCCTCAGAGGTTTCTCATTCTGTTTATTCTGTTTTCCCTTCCCCATAGCACACAAATATTCCTGCTGGCTGGAAAGAAGCTGACTGTTTTTTTGGTTTTTTTTTTTTTTTTTTTTTTTCTGCAAGTTGGCACCTCAGGTGATGACAATTGGCTCTCTCTGCGTGTTCCAGCTGCAGCTCTGGTGCCAGATGGCTCCACACACACGCAAGGAGCTTCCATTTCGTGTTCCTGGGTGAAAAATATCCCACTTGATGGTGGGGTTGGATACTCCCATCCCAAATGAGCCACTGGCCTTGGCAAGGCAAAGGCTCAGCTTGGTAGCTAGAGCCCACCTTGCACAAGTTTATTCAGGCACCCACCTTGCACAGTTTTATCAGAGTGCAAAGAATTTGGGCAGAGAATTCAAGTCTGGAGTCTCAGGGATGACTTGGGAGGGCAGCAGCCTGCAGAGAACTGACTGAGAGCAAAACACTGGCTCTTTAACTGGCTGAAAATGGTTTCTTTTCCGAGATAAAACAAGTTGGGAATTGGAATTGTTGGCCCAATCAGAAAAATCTCTGTGTCATGCAAAATAAAAATTTTTCTTTCAAATTTTTTTTCCTATTTTCTTTATATAAAAAAAATATATTTAACAGAACATTCCCATCCAGACTGGTTTGGGTTGGAAGGGACCTTAAAGCCCATCCCATTCCACCCCTGTGCCAGGGCAGGGACACCTTCCACTACCCCAGGTTGCTCCAAGCCCCATCCAGCCTGGCCTGGAACCCCTCCAGGATGGAGCATCATGACCCAACCCATCATGTAGCTGGTAGAAAATATTTCCTCTAATGACAACAATCATGCACAGGCCTGAACTTGCAATATCAGCATGAACAGGAGCTGCACAAGGGCCCAGAGAGAGTGGGAATTTGGGAAGTGCTGACAGAAGAGCAGGAATATGCTCCATATATCCCCAGAGTTACCTGTGATGAAGTAGGAATCCAAACAATGTTTGAGTTAATGTTGAAGAGAGGAGCACCCAAAAAAAAAAACAACAAAACAAACCAAAACAAAAACAAAACCAAACAAATTCTGCATTTTCTGTGCTTTGGCATTCCTGATGTAGTGTAGTCATTGAAGGAAGTTTTCTAACCTTTCCTACTGCCTGAATTTTCTCCTAGAAAACAACTGGTTTTCTGATCTCCTGCTACTCAGCACTCAAACCTCTGACCTATATTCAAATGAAAAGTGTAGAACTGAAAAAAAAAAAAATCAGCATTTCTTTCACCCCCTGAGTAAACTGGTTTGACAGCTACATAAAATGATTTAGTTTTTTGTAATCCCAAGTATAGCAGGATTAGCCCTTCATCCTGTTGTTTCAGGACGTTGCATTAATTATTTCTAGTCCTCTTTAATTCAACACTAAACTCACATTTTCAGTTCAAGGGACTGGCCCGTTCTTAAATCATGTAAATAGTATTCAGAACTAGGTGATACCCACGTGCAGAGCTGCCAAAGCACACTCATTTATTTTTTAACTTCTTAGTCAGCCAGAGAGCAAAACAATCCATGATTTATACAAGGCATTTAATGAATTTCATCCTTTCCCCGTTGGGGTTTCAGTATTGCTGAGACACGGGCACGAGGAGAAAGAACAACAGCAGAAATCCCTAAGAAATGATCCTCCCGCATTCCTGAACTGTTCTGTTTGTGTGTGGATGGGCCAAACTGCTGCTTTTTTGTTCCAATCCTCAGCTGAACAGGGCTGATTAAAGCCCCCAGTGCCAAGGAGGGATTTGCTTTCTAGGACAAAACCATCCCTTTGAGGAACATTCCCTGCTGAGCTGCCCATCACCTCCCAGCACAGCGGGATCCACGTTTAATCCTCTCTGAACTTCCTGTCCTGCTTGGATTCCTGCGGATGCCGAGCACAAACTTTGTGTAGGTGGGAGGTTCAGTGGATCTGGGATTTAGGGGCACAGCTGGAAAGCTCTCTGTGCACATTCCCAGGGTGGGATTACTGAGTGACCCATGGACAGGTTGAAGTGAATATCCCAATTTGTCCATCATTCCAAAGGTCAATATCCAAAAAGCTGGGACTCTGTGGATAGGGCTGATTTCCCCAAAAAGCCTCACTTAACCCAAGCTTGTGCTGCTGCATTTCAGAAACTCGAAACTTGCAGTTACCCATCTCAGATCCTTCCCATTTGCACAGTCTGTGATTCCTCGTATTTTACTTTGAGGTGGGAGGGGCAGAACTTTCCTAAATCGAGAGCAGCCTGATGGCTTCAAATCTGTGCAACTGTTCCAGCCTGAGCACGGATTCTCTTTTAACTGAGGCTGGGGATGAAGTCCTGCAGAGCTGGAAGTTCTCTGTGGGGTTTTGAGTTGACACAAAATCTGGTTTCTGTGACCTGTGCATGGTTCTGGTTCCAAACACCAGCCAGCTCTGGAATTCTCTAGGATTTCTGTTTGGAAGGTGAAGTTTTATCTCAAACAATGAATACCTCAGGGATATTTTTCTCCCCAGCTCAGAGGAGGCCCGTGGAGGCACAAACTCAGCAGATGTTAGAACTGCAGACGTGTACAGCAAATAATAATTAGAGATTATAATATTTATCTCCAGTAATAGCCATCCTCAGGATCCAGCTTGTGCACGTGCTCCTTGCATTTGGAATGTGAGACACGAGCGTTGCAGAGCAAATCCTGCTTTTTGATGGAATTTTAACATCTTTCCATGATCTGTTAATTATTGATGTTGGCCAGATCATTATTTTCTGAGAATCTTCGTTGGAAGGGGCAGCTATGAGGCAGCTGTGATGAGCATTGCCCTTAATCCCAAAATCACAGCCTTCCAGAGGGGTTTTAAGGTTTTTTCCATCCCAAACCAGTCTGGTATTCCGAGTTTCAATTTAATTGCTTGTCCTGGTAATTATTGTAACTGTTCTGAGATATTTTATCCAAATAAATTTCAAAATTGACACCTAACAAAAATCAATACAAATTAATCCTGAATTTATTTCCTTTCCCCTTCTCCCCCAAAAGCAGGACAGTTAACTGTTCCCTAAAATCTAAAAGCAGCAAGACCTGCAGTCCCACAGATCGTATTTAAATTAGAATTTACTTCATACCAAGATGGTTTGCATTTTGCATTTATCTGCTATCTACCATTCAAAGGCAAAAAAAAGTATAAAGTGTAACCAAAATTGTCATTGCATTCGTATTGGCTACTGGAATTTGATGCCATTTTGTATTTTAAGTAATCCAGGATGATAATTACACTTATTGCTTCCCTAACTGCACAGTTGCTATTCAGGGTAGCTCATGTATATTTTATGTATGTTCGGTATCAGAGCAGACCTTTTGCAAATTGATTCATTTGCATCATTATTTCCTTCTTTCAGAAATCATTTTCTGATCATGAGGCAGAGACTTCTGCTGGAATCACAGAGATAATTCCTAGAACTCAGCCTTAGAGCTGGGGAAAACTGAAAAAGAAATGAAATTAATGACTATTTTATATTTTTCAATTTTTGAAGTGTGAATTTTTGACAGCATTTAGTAGAAATTTTTCACAGAATAATGGTTTGTGTTGGAAGGGACTTGAAAAATCATCTTTTTCCACCCGTCATGTACAGGGAGATCTTCCACTCTCCCAGGTGGCTCCAAGCCCCCTCCAATCTGGCTTTGGACATTCCAGGATGGAGCAGCCACAGCTTCTCTGGGCATCCTATGCCACTGAATTTTGTTTTTGTTCATTCACACGGAAAAAAAATCAAAAAGAACAAATTATTTAGCTCAATTTTTTTTCGTATGGGAAGGATCTCCAGCTCTGGGGCTGTGTGGGACGTGTGCCTGTGCTGTGCCTCGAGCACTCCGCCCCTTACCAATCTCCCCCAGCCACTGGCTCCGCAGAAATCCTGATTTAAACCAGAAACCCATTAGGGGCTTCCCTCCCTCCCTCCCCTGCACAAATTGCCACTGCCTGAAGCTGAAGAGAAGCAAAAGTGCGGGATGAGTGGCAGATGAGGGCTTTGAAAGGCTGCTGCACTCCGGGCCTGCGGGGACAGAAGAAAGGGGACAGAGCCCCCGATCAGCCCCTTCTGCTCCTGCAGAGCTTGGGGAGAAGATCCTCCCACACTGGCAGGGTGACAACTGCATTCATCTGCAACATCTGAGGCAACCGGCTCATTTGATGTTCTGTTTTGAAAAAATTATTGAGGACTGTTTTGTATGCAAAAAGAGTTGAGTTTTTTTTTGTTTTTTTCCCTGCCTCTGAGTCCCAGATAACTGAAATTATGCTTATCAGAGAGGTCCTACATTGAAAATCTCTTTAAAAGGTGTTGTGACACCTGGAGGGAACATGCAGGGCTTGTCTGGGCTGTGAGGAGCCTTATTTTGATTTACTCACTTTAGACATGGGCAGCCAGAAAAGAGTAAATTCCCCTTTTTGCTCTTCTCCTGAAATAAGATAAAATAAATCTTTAGGGGATATAGCTTCATTTTTTGGCCTATCTGTGATAGGCTAAACCACCCAGCAGATATTTGGGCAAGGAACAGGTAAGTGAAATGGGCAGTAATCATTTTTCATTTATTTTGGAAAAGCGAAGAAAACACAGTCAGGACACAGACACCACACAGTTTAATGCTTTAATTTGTTGCAGCATGGGAAGGGAAAATGATATTTATTTCTAGGAGTGATTATGGAGAAAATGCCTATTTACATGTCTAGGAATTTTTAGGCAACAAGATGGGGTTTCATCCTTAAGCTATCTATTTTGTGTTTTCATCCTAAATCACACCCTACACAGAACAGATCACAACCCAAACATCAGTTAATCCTTTTTCTCAAAGGAGCAACTTCTTAATACCTCCTTTGCATAAAATTTGAGGGCCCTGCCTTGCATTAGTGAGCGCTGCTGATGGTCTTTGATATCTCTGCTTTTAATAAACTGCAGATTATCTCATCTGCGTGTGTACAGCGGCATATTTCAGAGCATAGGTATGGAAAGAGGAAAGTTGGATTGGCAGCACATGAAAGGGAGCTGAAAAGCTTCAAAGGGCAGGCAGAGAGAGGCAGAAAGCAGAGAAAAGGCTCTGGAAGGTATTGGGGTGAGAAGCTTTTGAAATATAGATAACCTACAGCAGAGAGGAGATCTGCTCTCCCAGCACTAATAATTACACAGATAAGAGGGTGAAGTGAAAGGAAGCCAGGAGATACAGACAAAGTTCAGGATAAAGCATCCTGGAAAGAAGAAGCCATGGAAGTTTTTTTCTGGAAGAAAGTCAGGTGAAGCCCAGGTTGGAAATCGTTAAGAATGTGAAATGTTTGTGACAAACCTGGGGACACACGGTGAGATCAACCCCAGCCCTGGGAGTGCTTTTATGTGAGCAGCACAAGCCTGAAAGCTCAGGGGACAGAATCTGAGAATTAGAGAATATCCTGAGTTGGCAGGATCATGGAAGTCCAAGAGCAGGAATATAACAATAGAAATAGAAATAAATAATAGAGAGAAAGCCGCAGCCAAAGCTCAAGCCATCAGTTGCCAGCAGTGGGAGAATTCAAGGTCCTGGTGATAAAACAGCCCCAGGGATGGGAAAAAGCCCAGGAAGGGTGAGCTGGGTCATCCCTGCTGAGGCTGACAGTGCCCCAGCCAGGTGCTCCATTCCACAGACATTTTTTTGACAATAAAATACCTGGCACAAGGAAGGAGAATTCCTCAGGTACTTCAGGTTTTCATCCACTTCAACCAGTGTGTGAAAAAGCCAGCCTGGATTTGTCACAACAACAGTGAGGATCCTTGTAGGAGGGGAAAAAAATTACATTAAAAAATCAATGCACCTACAGAGGAACTGCCTAATAATGAGGAAGATAATTAAAAGGAAATTAAAGGAGCAGCTAAGAGGAGAATATGTTTGTAGGCGGCTTAGATGCTTTAAGGGCAACAACTTATTTTACTACTCAACACAAATATGCGCAACATAATTATTTTCAGGAAGATATGCCAAATATAAAATATAAACTGACATACAAAGGAGTTATAAGGTTTGGTTTGGGTTGGGTTTTTTTTTTTTTTTTAAGGAAAAAAATGCAGCCTCTCAATTTAAAAACCAAAGGGAAGCCAAGAAGATTCTGAGCACTTACTGGATGTGGAAAAGCTACTAACAAAAAGTTTTCTGAGCAGATCAGAGGCAGGAAGCTTGCCAGGGAAGTCAGGCTGATGGATGATCAAGGCATAACAGGAGCACTAAAGGAAGATAAGGCCACGGATGAGGAGAACGATGAATCCTCACTGCTGTTCCCTGCTGGAGCTGGGGATGGCTCCGGGCTGGAGCTGCTTTAGTGGGAACACGGAAAAATCAGGATATGCGGAGTTGGAAGGGACCACAAGGATCATCCAGCCCCACTCCTGGTGCTGCACCCCAACAATCCCACTCTGGGCATCCCTGGGAGTGTTGTCCAAATGCTCCTGGAGCTCTGGCAGCCTTGGGAATGTGCCCATTCCCTGGGGAGCCTGGGCAGTGCCCAGCACCCGCTGGGGATGAAATCCAACCTAAACCTCCCTGGCACAGCTCCAGCCATTCCCTGGGTCACTGATCACCCTCCTCTTCCCCTCTCCAGGAAGCTGTGGTGGGATGAGCCTCCCCTCAGGCTCCTCTTCTCCAGCTGAGCAGACCCAGAGCCTTCAGCCCCTCACAGACCCCTCACCCTCCTCACTGCCCTCCTTTGGACCCTCTCTGATGGTTTAACATCTCCCTTATCTTGGGGTGCCCAGAACTGCACCAAACACTCAAGGTGTCCTCCGAGGAGAGAGGGGCAAAGCACCAAATGATTTCCAAGAAGGAGTAGATAGAAGTAGGAGTTCCTCAGAGGAGCAGTTCCTCAGGGCCATCAGAACTGCTGGCCCCGTGTTTTGTGAGGGATATTCCCAGGGTTACTACGTCCATAAAGGAAAGGTTATCCCAGAGAAGTTTGCTGTGCTGTACTCACATCTTTGCTGAACACTACACGTGGATATTCCACTTTGTCCCTTTCCTGGGCCTTCCAAACTGCTCCTTGTGCTTGATCTGCCTTACACGAGATCCAGGCAACACCCAGCCCAGATATGTTGCTCTACAGAAGTTGACTAATTTTTAAAATTGGGCTAAATCCCAAATTAGAATGATTTCAGCAGAGTGAAGCTTAGAAGACAATTGCTATAATTATGCAAATGTAAACAAGTGAAAAGCCTTAACACAATATATACAAAATAATGATTAAAAGGAATTAGCGTTGGGAATTAGCAGAAATTGGGCATTTGTGTGTAATAATAGGGCTGGAAGTTAATGATCCAGAGGGAAACAGTTTTGCCAGTTGATATTAAAGCTTAGATAATCTTTTGTTCAGTAACTTCACACTCGTATTTGTTTAGGATTGCAGCCTGTGCCTGTATCACCATATTGGAATTCCAATCACTCACCAGTTTTTAATTAGGCAGTAGAATTGCTACGATAATTGTGGCATGAATTGATTATTAACTGAAGTTTGTGTAATAAATAAGAAAGTTCTTGAACAGAACACAAATGACACAAAAATCACATAAGCCTTCCCAGACTGGCATTAGAACAGCGTGGTGGTGACCCAGAGTTTTAATTGTCAATGTGCTTTTAAATTCCCACTATCCAGCCCAGTGCTTGAAATCTTTATCAGTAGCTGTCAATAAAAGAAAATTTATTTGGTTACTGAGGCCTTTTTCCAGGCTGTGAGGTTTTCAGCTGATCTGCCAAAGCAGCCTGGGTTCTGCAGGGCCAATAATTGATCAGGGTTCTGCTTTTTGTGCTCTATTGCTGTTCTGCTTTTATGGCTCCAGGCAGGAACACAATCCCCAGAATCCCATAAGTGAATCTGTGCTGGGTGGGCACTTTGCTGCTCCAGAGTATAGGATATTTTATCCTAGTGTGGAGTATTTATATGTCTGGTGTTCCATTGCTCTGGTTGTGGGTGAAGCATTATCCTGGAAATCTTTAAGGACAATTTTTGAAACTATTATCTCATAATAATAATAATAATAATAATAATAATAATAATAATAATTTTTGAAATCATTATCTCCTAATAATAAAACTGAAGGTTGCCCAGAGCATCTGTGGCTGCCCCTGGATCCCTGGAAGTATCCAAGGCCAGCTGGATGGGGCTTGGAGCAGCCTGGGATAGTAGAAGGTGCCTTGCCCATGGCAGGGGTTTGGAACGAGATAGGCTCTAAAATCTCTTTTAACCCAAACCATTCCATGATAAAGTTGTGCACCAGAGTCTCGTGGCAGAAGCTGATCTGTCTATTGTCTGTCTGGAGTTCTGGTATCCCAAGTGAGGCTGGGAACATTTTCTCCTCACCCCTGAGCAAACACACAGTGAGGGGCAGTCATTGCCCTGCAGAACTTTAAATCCAGAACCAGTCTGGGGAGGCAGAAAACTTTCTACAGCCTCCAGTCCCCTGCGGCCCCTCCTTTCCTCAGCCGGGGAAGTGCTCCCCTGCCCCAGAGCTCTCAGGGAGGAGCCCCACCAGCAGTGCTGGTCCTGAGTCACAGCCAGTTCTCCTGCCTGGGGTTGGACATGTCCTGCCCTGGTGGGACACCCAGGGAACCTGGGAATTGTGTGATCCAGCACAGCTCTGCCAGAGCTGGAACTGAAGCTCATTAAACGTAATGAGAGGGGCCTTAAGTGGCAGTGGGAGCAGCTGTGGCTGGGCTCACGTGCCTGCCCAGGAGCTGTGGGATGGGTCCGGCAGCTGATCCTGCTGCAAACTCCTCTTGGATTGCGTGTTCCTCTCGATTTCCTGACAGGTTTGCATTTAGCTCCTGGTCTGTGTTACACAGCTCTGAGAGCTGCTGCAAGGCAGGGCAGAGGCTGAAGGTTACTTCTGGAGAGGGGCAGAAATTTCAGTTGTGTTAAAAACTGTATTTCTACAGATTTTTTGCAGTCCTTGCTATTCTAGTCATGCAATGACTCTTCCATTTGAAACTCCTTTTTTTGCTTTATGATACCAAACTGTGTAAGAAATGTCTCAGCTCTTCATCATGGAGTCTGGTTAAACACAGCAGGGAGTTTATTTGGCTTGGAATTAAATCAAAATGTCAGAATCCATCCAGAAATGCAACACATGTCCTTCCATTTTGCAGCCAAAATGGATGGAAAGTATAATTTTTCCAAGGTTTACCTGTAATTCATTTTGGAAAGGTGAGACAGGAGGTACCAAACCAAGCAGGTTTTCTTGGCCTGGAAATCCCTTTATGGTACAGGGAGGTCCTGAGGTCCAGCTTTGAACATTAATGGTGACTGTCCCACGTATTTGACAGTTCAGTGATCACTCTTTGCCCTTTATTTTTACATACAGCCCAGTTTGGGGGAAAAAATATGGGAGTAAAGTCTGTCAGTGCTCCACTCTTTCCTCTCCTCCCCTGACAAATCCACGTCTGGGGATGTTCATGTTCTGTGAAGAACATCCGGGTGTGGATGCTCTGTTATCCTCAGCTGGTGCAGCTGATGGCAGAGCCACCTTGCTTTCAACAAGAGGCTTTTCCTGGGATTTATGACATATTAGGATGAGATGTGTGGCTCCAGATGGATGCAATGGATGGATGGAAGGAAGACAAATAGGGAGGAATCCCTAGGCTTGAGTGTGCTCAGGGCTTCATCCTTCCTTCTCCAAAGGCAGGCAAAACCTTTGCAGATGCTGGCAATACTGGCAACCATTGGAGTTGGACTTGATGATCCTGTGGGTCCCTTCCAGCTCAGGATATTCTCTGGCAGAGCAGCATTTGAGATAAACTCTCTCATTTGGAGCTGAGTGAGCAGCCAGTGCCAGCTCCCGTAGCCGTCGGGAAGGAACAGGAGATGCTCCATCATTCTGCTCCTTCTTCTGAGGAACACGTCAGGCTGCTCCCCCAAACCTCAGGCATGTGCCAGCAATCTTCCAGTACTCAGAAAAGCCCAGAATGTCCCAAATCTAAAATTCTCTCCAGTTACGAATTTTGAAAATAATTTCTAGCCATTATTACTTTTGGGTAAGGAGCGATTTTTATTGCAGGCCTCAGGAGCAAGTCTCCTCCTCCTCCTATCTGTACAAACAGCTATAAACTGACTGCATTTTAATAACTTTTTTCCAAGAAGTTACAAGGTATTTCATTAAAATGTCAACTTTTTCTTTCATATATTTTATGATTCTCTTTCTTCCTTCTGCCACAAATATGTTGTTGCCAACATCATCATGACACAGTTTGCTGCCAAGACTATGGAAAGTTAAAAAAGGAAAGGAAAAATGAATTTCTCTTCACTTTTTAGGTAAAATTCTTCCAGCACTAGGGGCTGAGAAAGCAGTCAGAAATATCTGAAGTGCCAAAGACAAATGTTCAGAGTGCCAAAGCGGTGACATGAAAACATGGAAGCAGTACCAGGGAGCGATCCTGTGCGAGGGGTGATCAGCTGGGGACATTTCCTTTTGCCATTTGGAGATTCCAGTGGCTCCTCCTGAGGTTTCTGCTGGAATCAGGGCAGCACACGCTGCCTGGGAGAGGTTTAGCACAGCAAGCCACCTCTAGTTTGCAGGAAACCTCGTGTCCTTCCCACCAAACCATCTCCAAGGGTCTTGGAGAATTCTTCCTGCCCTCCTGAACCCCCAGGACTTGCTCTTCACATAGATCCACCTGCTGTCACTCAAAGGGTCCCAAACCCAGCCCAGCCAGCTCGAGCCATCTGCTCTTGGCTGGTTTAATGAGGAAGGAGCTGCTTCACACTCCTTTAACTGGGAATGGGGGGAAGGACTGGAATCCCCTCCGTTTCACCTTTGGGAAGAGCCGGGAGATGTGACTGTGTTTGCTACTCAGGTGCCTTAACACCTCACTAATTAAAGCCAGCCTGGCTTAGCACAGGGGGTATCCCTGCAAAGGCCCTCATTTCCAGCCCTTCAGCAGATGGATCCTCGCTGGAATTTCGTTATTACCTCTGCTGTCCCAGTGCTGGAGCTGCTCAGTGGCCCGGGAGGCATTAAATTAGCTTTGTGCCCAGGATTTCTGGACTTCTGCCTTTGCAAATCTCCGTTTCTGAGCATGGAGGATCCTTGCTGGCACTCTGAACACCTAATTACACTTTTAAAGCATCTTAAAAACTTTCAGATTCCCAAGTGTAATTTGCTGCTCGGCTGGAGAGCCAGGGACAAATGTTATTTCCACTGGTGGTGAACCAGTTGTGGGTTCAGACTTCCCAGCACTGCTCCTGGCACTGGGGACCTTTGGGTTCAGCTGGATGAGTTTGTAGGTTTTTTTTTTTGTTTTTTTTTTTAAACAGCATAAAATCCCTTTCTTGGAATTTCTCTGCTTTGGTGTTGCTCTCACCCAGAGACCTTCTTTTAAAAGTGATTTAATTTCTTTTCCTCTGCCTTATAGGCCACAGCTTGATTTTTCTTGCACTCCCGGGTCTTGAAGCAATTTTACAGGGGAGGTAAGGAGTTGCTGAACGGAGCTGTTTTGTTTACATTATGTAAAGTTGGGAATCTGCCACCAGAGCAATCCCACGCATCCCATGCAGCGTTGCAGGCACTCAAGGGCGTGGATGGATCAGATAAAAGGAGGTGGAGTTTTCAGCAGAGGGCTGTGACTTGCCCAAACGAGTTAATTACACATTAACTGTGTCCCACTTTCCCAATACAGAAACGTTTGTAATTAACAAAAAGAAAAAAAAAAATTAGCGTGTAATTCAGAGTTGGCCTTGGGCCGTTCTGTCACATTCCTGACTCTGGGACACTGCCTCATCCTCTCTTCCAGCTGTGATGCAAGCAGCACAGAGGAGAATATCCCTGGAATTTGCCTACACCCACTGCTCTATTTTAGGCTCCCATCTCATGGAAATAATATTGGCAAACATCACCAATACCTTATGGAAATAGGGCTGATTGAGCAGCAGCATTCACGGGCTCCTTCCATGGCCAGGTGACCTGGCTGGTGGAGGAGGGGAAGGCTGTGGATGCGTCCACCTGGACTTCAGCAGGGCCTCGGACACATCTCCCACATCTCCTGGAGAGGCTGCAAGCCACGCTTGGAAGGGGTCACTCTTCCCTTGTTTGAGAACTGGCTGTTGGATAGGCCTGGGAGTGGTGATGGGATGGTGTCCCATCACCAGTGGTGTCCCCCGGGGCCAGTGGCCAGCCCTGCTTGTTGTCTTCATTGATGATGTGGACAAGGGGATCGAGGCACCCTCAGGAAATTCACAGTCAACACCAAGATGGGTGGGGATGATGGGCTGCAGGAGGGCAGGAGGTTCTGCAGAGGGATCTGGACAGGCTGGAGCCGTGGGATGAAGGCAGGAGGTTCTGCAGAGGGATCTGGACAGGCTGGAGCCGTGGGATGAGGGCAGGAGGTTCTGAGAAGGATCTGGACAGGCTGGAGCCGTGGGATGAGGGCAGGAGTTCTGCAGAGGGATCTGGACAGGCTGAAGCCGTGGGATGAGGGCAGGAGGTTCTGCAGAGGGATCTGGACAGGCTGGA
>QUSF01000012.1:18857820-18890922 GCA_003676055.1 Chloebia gouldiae | reverse complement strand
GGAATGTTCCCCTGGAGAAGGGAAGGATCCAGGCAGAGCTCAGAGCCCCTGGCAGGGCCTGAAGGGCTCCAGGAGAGCTGGAGAGGGGCTGGGGACAAGGGATGGAGGGACAGGAGCCAGGGAATGGCTCCCACTGCCAGAGGGCAGGGATGGATGCGAGGTTGGGAATTGGGAATTCCTGGCTGGGCTGGAATTCCCAGAGCAGCTGTGGCAGCCCCTGGATCCCTGGCAGTGCCCAAGGCCAGGCTGGATGGGGTTTGGAGCAGCCTGGGACAGTGGGAGGTGTTCCTGCCCATGGCAGGGTCACTGAATGGGCTTTAATGTTCCTTTCTACCCAAAGCATGCTGGAATTCTGTGATTCTTTGAAAGACTAAAAGGCAGAAATCAGATATTTGTGTGTGGCTTCACTGGAGTGAAAGGGAGGAAGGGGGACAACCCATAAATAATTAATAAATCCCCCCAAATGTCTTTGAAAATACCAACAATTATCAACGTAAGAAGGGAAGAGCTGCTTCATTTCAGTCCTTGTTTCAAAGGAACAAGAGACTGCCTGTGACACCACAGACTTATGGGGCTTTTTAAGATTAAAAATAGCTCAGGAGAAGTGCCATTGAGATGGATTATGGAATGGATTATGGAGATGAAACCCAGAGTGTCAGGGAAGGAGAGAATTCCAAGTGAGGAGGGAAAGCAAGTGGGGTCAGTGCCATGGGCCTTTTTCCTGCTTGGTCGTGAGTGGGGATGACCTTGTTGAAGGAGAAATTTCCAAATAGATTCGCAGAGTTCTGATCACACCAAGCTGGAGAGAAGCAGCCAAACACCACCGAGCAGGCAGGGAAGTCAGGAGAGTTGAAGTTAATTATAAAGACGAAGAAGCTATTCGTGTCATTTAGCATATGGCACCGTGGCTTTGAACTATTGAGATGGAAACTTTATTTAGGGGACAGCAGGGATTTCATGGCCACACTAAACCAAGCTCCGGGTTCAGAGTCAGGAGCTGACAATCAGATGTGTGGATGTGCTGCTCTGACACTCTCCGTACTCTAGGATGTTCTGGGGAAAAGCTGAGCTTCAGAGTTCCATCAAAAAATAACATTTGGGAAAACGAAGCGAGCAGGGCGGCGAGATTTTCAGATTCCTTTTTAGGGTTTGAGTGTGTGCCTTTGGGTGTTTGGCAGCCAGTAAATGTTCAGTGGCTTAGGGGTGTGATGATGCTCTTGAAAGGGAAGCACTGTGAGATCATGAGGATGGACTTCATCCAGCAGATCGCTGCTGAAACTTCTGTGACATGGACATGATCCCAAAACTTTGGCTGCCTTTTCAAAGTCTCTCAACTTCCCAGGGCAGCCAGAAGGGGCTGAGCACTTCCTAAGATGTGTTTGCTCAAGATGTTTACAGAGCTGTCACCCAAAAATGGCTCTGGACCCGAATACTCTCTGAAGCTCAGGCTCAGGACCAAGCTGAGCTCTGTGACTTGCTGCTTCCTTCTTCTGGTCATACAACCAGAGACCTTCCCAGGATTTCACTGCTCTGGATTGGTACCTGGAATTGGACACAGGAAAGGAATGTGAGTGGCAAGAAGCACAACAAGACTTTTTTCAGACCTGGAGTTGGTTTCAGCTTTGGCACGTTTTGCCCAAAGTGATTTGTCCATCTCTAACGCAATGTAAATAGCATTAAGCCCTTTGTGAAATATGTGATGTTTGTAGGGAAGTATGGATAGCTTGGCCTCCAAAATCAATATATAAGCCCTTGCTATTGCATAGCAAAGCTCATTTCTGTTTGGACACATCCTAAAAGTAAGATGTAGACTCCATTACATCACATGCTTTTTAAATTTAAACACCGCAATTGATGTATTGGTGAAAATGTGGAAGCTGTGATCTTTATGGATGCCTTTTGGAACACATTTATCAGAAATCCCTGGGTTTATTTGCCTGTTTAATTTAGAAAATGTCTGTAGATTGTCATGGTTTTGGACAAAGTGAGTTGATGAACGAGGTCTTGGTGGCACAGCTCGGAGCTGAGGGGCTGCCCAGAGGCCCTGTCTGGCAGGAGCCAGGGAAAGGCATTTTAGTTCTCGTAAAGATTTTTGTTAAAAGATATTTCTAGAGGGGCCATGTTCCCTCCAGCTCCTGCCCGTGGCCCAGGACCCTGTTTCAGCCCACCTTGGGACTATCCCTGGTGGTGCTCTTGGATTCCATGTCCTCATCCATCCCCATCCATCCCCATCCCCACAGAGCTGTCCAAAGCCCAGGGCAAATTATAAAGGCAATTCCCATTTCAAAGCTCTGATCTCCACCTTTGGCTAAGATCAAATCTAATTTAAGCTGTTTATCAGCATTTTGTTAAGTTTAGCTTTTTAAACAATTCTCCCTAACATGAGAGAGAAAATAGAGACTCTGTCTCAGCCTGCCCTGCAGAATAATGTGTCACCTAAATCTGTTTATCAGAATAATTTTAAAGTATTTACACCTAAACTTACAGGTTTTCCAACACACCTGAAACTGAAAACAGAGAGATTGTGATACTTTTTCTTTAATCCAGTGCATCAGAGTCACCTCTAGCTCGTTTCATCAAAGCTGGGTTTAAGATGGTAGAGGGACTGTGTTTGACAGCAAAGATGAAATGGATAAAGTGAAAAACTCCTACATTTTTGTGTTAGCCATTTTTTTTCCTGTTTAACTCAGGGGATTCTATTGGGTGGATGAGAAGTCATTAGAAGCTAAACTAAGTTTTCACCTTTGCCAGCAAAACAAAGTCCTGAAGGCTTTAGTCTGACGAGCCCTAATGTGTCCTGACACTGCTGTGGCTCAGCTGTCCCTGCAGACCGTGGCACTGAACTAAGGGAAAAAGGCAATGGCACTGAATTAATGACAAAAGGCAAACTCTCATCCCCCTGTGGTTGTGATGGCTGTGGGAGGCAGATCTGGCTGATTTCACCCTGATCTGGGGATGCTTTTCTTGCAGAGAAAGATGTTTTTCCTGCAGTGTTGTCAAGCACTAATGGGGACATTCCCATGGCCAACAAGGGGAACTTCACCTGTCTGGGAAGGGGACTGGGGGTCAGGATTCTCATTGCTTTCTCCAGATGTGCTATTCTGTTTCTCTGTTTTCTTAACATGGTAAACTGTTCTTAGTGAGACGAGGAAGGGTTTAAAAATGCTGAAAATCAAAGTTTGTGGAATCTTTGAGTGGTTTGGGTTGAAAGGGATCTTTAAAAGTCATTAATTTCCAACCCTCTGCCATGGCAGGGACACCTTCACCAATCCAGGCTGCTCCAAATCCTGTCCAACCTGGCTTTGGGCACTTCCTGGGATCCAGGGCAGCCCCAGCTTCTCAGGGCACCCTGTGCCAGGGCCTGACCACCCTCAGAGGGAACAATTCCTCCCCAAATCCCATTTAAAGAGGTTGATTTAGCCTGATGCTGGATTTTATTGTACCACATAGGAGACCCTTCACGGTTTGCCTTGGGCTGTGAGTAAATCCTGTAGCTTCATTCCTGATCCCTTCATCCCTCTCCCCAGCACTAAGTGCTCTGTTAGGAAATTAATTGAGTAGTAGGCATGAAGTATTTTAAGTCTTTTGAGAGCATTGCTGTGCATAAAATTTCCCTTTCCTTCCACCTGCACACTCAGAGTTTTGTTTATACACCAGGGAGTTTCTGCAGCCTCGGGTGCTCCAGGAATTATTTAAAGTCTGAAACAGCCACACCACGAGGTTTTGGAGAGAGGATCCTGGGGAGAGGCTCTGCTTTTCCTCAGCCTGTGGTGATTTGTGCAATCCCACCAGCAGGAACATGAGTTCTGTCTGCTCTTAGCATGGGCCCAGATTCCAGGGTGGCTGATTTGGAGCTGATGCCTGTGTTGGAGCCGCAACGTTTGGATGGAAAAATTAGTTATGTCAGCTCAGCCTTAAATCCTGGAACTGTTTTAAATAAACTGTTCTTCTCTTCCTGTAACACTGTCATGTTGGGGCCAAGAAATGGAGTTTGGGACATGGAGGATTTTCTACAAACTGAATTTATGTTGTTGTTTTTGTTTTTGTTTTTATTTTTGTTTTTTTTTTTTAATAAAAAAAAATTCTCCAGACACCGCAAATACAGTGACTGTTCCAATCAGGATCAACATTAATTTCTTCCTAGCTTTCAAATGTTATAACTACATTTCTCCCGACATGTTGGCATCTGTGTTGGTATTTATAATTTTTTGCATGCTTTGACTGCCATGCAAATCCTTCCAGAAAGTACCCTCTGAGGAGCTGAAGTGAGAGAGAGAACTCGGCACTCGGAATAACCCTGCCTTGTACAAGATTATTTAGCAATTAAAGTTGTGATGTTTTTATCAAACGGATGCGCAGATAGCGAGTCCTTGGCATCAATAACAGATAAAGCTGGGTTTGCATTCACAAGGAAAAGAGCAGTTCTGTTTCTCTGAGCTCACACACGAAGCATCAATTCACATTTTAACTGTTTTTAGTGTTTGCTTACAAATCTGAGAAAGGCTCATGGTGCAGCGTGGGGCACCTGGGCTGATAGGGGCTGTTCAGTAGGGATAAAGTTCTCCAGAGAGAACAATTATCAAGTTATTTAATAGAAGCAAGCAGGATTTATGGCTTCTTTCTGTCTCTGAGCTGTTGTGCAGTTTGATCTGTCACTGTTGTTAATCCCATATTTCCATCTCACGTTGAACCCAGATGGAGCAAGGGGTGCTCAGTGCCTGCCCTCACCTTCTCCCTGGGCTGTCCAACCCCACTGGGATGTGCTGGAGCTGCTCTGGGAGGGACAGGAGCTGTTCTGTAAACAATTCGTGCTCCCAAATTGTGGGAGCCATGGGCAAGGTCGGCATTCCGTGCCCCATCCCTCGCTGCAGGCAGAATCACGGAAGGATGGGGTCCTGGGCCCTCACCCCTCTCTCACTCGGTCATCCCAAGCTGCAGATATCCCCCCTCTCCTCCCCTGTAATCTCCTGCGAGCTGGATGCCATTCCATGAATGTATTTAAACCTATTTCATTTAAGGATGAAATAGGATCTGGTTATTTTGCTTCCTAACGTGTTCCTAACCAGAAGTGGAGACAGAGATGGGCTGTGAATTCCCCTGTTGATAACAGTGACAAAGGAGCAGGGAAAGTTCTGTCATTGCCAAGATAATCAGGAAAAGGGATAATACAGAACAAGGTAAAACCCTCTGTGTGTCCATAATCAAGGAAACACCATCAAGCCCATTCCTACTTGTAATCCTCTTCTTGCCACTACTGATCCTGACCTCTCCTCCACATCCAGAAAAAATTTATCAAAGCAAAACAAGGTCTGTCCTGCAGATTATCAGCCACAGATAATATAGGTCAGCCTCTGAGCTTCTCTGCTGAATTTCCAGGGTGTGAGAATCCTGGAATCACAGAATGGTTCGGGTTGGAAGAGATCTTAAACATTTATTTCCAGCACCCACGATGAAATCTGGTCCTTGTCGAAATTGCTGGGAATTTTGCTGTTGTTTTCAGAGGAACTTGGATTTCTTTGCAGGTTTTTACAAGGCTTTGAAGCTGCCTCTCTGAAAGAACCTGTTTACTCCTGTGTAAATGAAATATCCACCCCTCAGATATTTATCCTGTTGCACTGTCAAACTGGAGCAAGTGTTGGAAGCAGCACCGATGGCTGAGAGGGCTCAGTGACTTCTCCCTGCTGATTAAAGTTTAAACCAAGTTTTAACTAAAGCAGAGACATTAATGCACGCAAAAGTTGAATATTTAAACCTGAATACATAAAGTCTTTACAGGGGAAAAGCCTGTGAAGAGATAAAGGGAGGTCTCATCACTGTTTGTCACTGATGTCACCTCCCAGTTTGTGAAGTGCCAACGGGTCACACTTCCCCACTCCGAAGTTTGCTGTCCACTGAACACTCCTCCTGCGCTCTCATTTCCCAGCAAATTTCAGGCAAACAGGCGCTGGGGAAGTTTCTGCTGCTTGCTGTGAAGTTCCTGGCTAGGAGGAGCTCTCCAGGCGCATCCCTGACGAATGTAACCCAGTTGTGCCTGTGGATCTGTCACCACTCCTCTCAGATTGCAGCCTCATACCATCCCAAAATAGCTCTGCAGAGACATCAGTGCATAGCTTGTACCTCTCTGCCATATGCTGGGGATAAAGGAATCTAATTGGGCTGCCTTTTTTGCATGTATTATAATGTTTGAGCTTCGGTTCCTGCAAAATAATTCTTTTTGCTTTCAACAGTAACAGCTAAAATATATTTGACTCCGCTTATGCAAACAGCCATCCCTGCCCTGCTTTTAGCTTGATTAATGCACTGAAGGAAAAGGGCTCAGAGGAAGAAGGAACATAAATCTTAAGCTCATTTTTGGGTTGGCTTTTTTTTTTTTTATTATTAATTAGTTGATTTTAAGAGCTATTTTAATCATGGTATCAACCCCTTTGCAATGGGTTTCTCATCTGTTGAAATCAGATTTTCACTGCTACTGCCACCAGTGGAGTTTAGTTTGAATAAATCCCCAAAAGATCCAGGAGAGATGGATCTGATGCAGAACTCACCTGGTGCCCTGAGCACCCTCCTGACCACTTCCCGTGTGTGCCAAGACTTCCAAAATGTGGTGGAAAATTGCATTTCTTTAGCTGTGCTGCATTTTAAGTGAGCCTTTGGGAAGAAGCCTCAGTGCCACGAGCAGCAAAATGCAATTTAGCCCTGGCACAGCAGTGCCTCACATCCATGTGTGATTATGTCCAGGTAAAAGTGTTTGCTCCCCCATCCAGGCAGGAAATAAAGCACTTAGATGGAAGTGATGTGTCAAATCACTCCTCGACAGCACGACTCCAGGATCAGATTATGCTTTCCAGTTAATCCAGAACATGAAAATCTGTCACAGAATGTTTTCTCAATTCTTTTCTCAGTTATAGCTGTTATTTGAAGAAATGATCAAATATGAGCAGGAAAATCATGAGCAGCATCTGCTTAGAAAATAAAGCAGGGACTTAACTATGCCTCGATATCATCAAATGAGTCTCTCCATGGTTGGCTCTTCAGGCATTACTGTAGTAAACATGATTAAAATAGCAGAGAAAATGCTGAGAGTGCTTGAACAACATCTGAAACAGCTCCTTTATTTCCTTGCTGCTGCATGGGATGTGTGTGAAGGAGCCACGTGAGTTTTTGTGCTTTGTGTCCACATTTCCACACCCAGCTGGTGCTGGTGGGGCTGTTTGGAGCTGCTTTTCAAAACACTTGTACTTTATACTTTTTTTTTTTTATTTCCCTGTATTTTATTTTTGACTTTTTTTTTTTTGCTGAAGTGATGCTCTCTCAAAGTTCACTTTGTCTTCCAGCACAGACCTTTCTTCAGTGCTGCTGTCCCAGTGCTTTTATTTGTGGCATTCTTTAAACACAACTCAGCAGCAGAAGATGCTTTGCATCCTACAAGTTGCTCAGATGTGAAGTTATTGATCAAACATCTGAGGCACAGCATCTTACAGAGGAAAATCAGGATTACTGGCACCTCTGGGGATCTCTGTCCTTATGTGCAGCCCTTTTGGAATCCTCCTTCCATCCCATCTGCTCTGAGCTTGCTGGCAAGTGGAAAAGCCAAGCATCTGCACTGCACTTGTTTGTGTGCACATCAAAGTGCTCCAATGGTCAGAATTTGTGTCTCTGGTGCAGCTGAATTTATTATTTTGTTCTGCTCTTTCTCCCTGAGGAGTTGCATGGCCAAGGGGAAATAGTTCCAAAATATAATCAGGAATATTTTATATTATTTGGGTCATTCTCTCTACATGGTGGGACATTTTAAAGTTTGCTGAAGGGCAGGCAGCTTCCTTTGTCCCACTTGCCATTCACTGCCACCCCCTTTTATGTATTATTTTGTCAAAAACTGGAAGTTTGGGTGAAGGGGGTGAAGGAGGTGTTGGTGCAGCAACCAAATCCCCAGCAGGAAATTTACTGGGTTGCCATTTTATGGTCATCTAACTGGCTCAGAAAGAATTGGAATGTTTCTAAATATCCTCCTGCAATCAATGGTGACTGCCTTTATTTTGGGCCTGGGGCAGATTGAAATTGAGACAATAAATGAGAGTGTCATTCCAAAAGAATGAGAGTTGGCAGCTCTGCACCGACTCTGCTTTTGGGGGAGGAGGAACAACCAAGGGCTGAGGTTCCCCCTTCAGAGAGGGCTGGGGGGATTAAATATGTGTCAAATCAGCCTCTGGTTTGCTTTTTATATATTAAAAAAAACTTATTTTTCCTCTGTCCAGGTTCACAGGCACTGGTTAGAGATGAAGTACTGTTGAGGGAGCCCTAAGAAAGGGGAAAACCAGAAAAAAAAAATCCTACTTTTAAAATCTGTTTCACACTAAAACCCTTAAAGAATTCAGATGTGGGTAAAATGCTTGGAGATTCTCTGTTTTCAGCCACCATTAACTAAAAATTCCTGGAACTAATGGTGTTTCAGATCAGCATATTTTTATTAGACTTTCACCCTACATAGAGAGCCACGACCTGTCTGTCACAATTTAACACACCTCAGCTGGGAGTGGGTTGTTAATAGCCCGGAAAACCGTGGAGTGAGGGAATTTGGGAATTTTATGGCCCTGTTGGATGCGGTAACATGGATCCCTCCCCACTCCAGGAGCCTTTAATGCCACGCTGCCAAAGAAGATTTAAAGCTGGGAACAGATGCAGGGTCCCCCTGACTCCCAGGCACGTTCCCCCTTGCACATGATCCCTTTTGAAGTGCTCCTGGTGCTGGAGGTGGAATTTGTTTGGTATGAGCTGGAAATGGAAATAGCCCTGCAAACACAGGGACAGATGGCAAAATCCCACTTGGAACGTGGGACCAGCAGCGCGGCCGTGGTTTGTTTTCACTGCAGGGCAGACAGCAGACACTGAGTGTCTGCACAGCAGCTGGCACAAAGAATCCCCCAACTTTCCGAGGGCAGGCAGCCCTCACCTGGGTGATTTCACAGAGAAAAGGGTCCGAGACTCAAGGGAAAGCTCTGAAATTTGGGAATGAATTGGGATCTCTGTGGTATTTATGTGGTCTTACAGCATAGCACGAGTGGAGCTTCATCAAGTAAAGATGTTGGGTTTTTAATGCCAGCGACATTTCTCATTTTCTGGAAGTTGAATTATGTGTTTTCTCGAGGGAATTATTATTTTTCCTTTTTGTTTTGTTTTGTATTTCAAGTATTTTTCATAAGGGGTTGGACAAATGATGTGCTCTCATGTGAGTCCAAGTCAGCGATCTTTGCAAGGCTTTGAAGTGACTTCTTTAGTTTTAAAACAATTCTTCTTTCTTGAAATGAAACATAAATACATAAGAATATAATAACTGGAGTATGACCAGAATTAAGGAAATGATCCAAGTGCCTTTCCTCTTTAAAAGTAGTAAACATATTTAATAACTGAAACAATATTTAATCTTTAGAGTGTGCTGGATGCTGTGCTCTCCCTTTTTCCTCTGCTCTTTCCCTGCCAGGCTGGACTCAGAAGTGCTCTGCTCACATCCTGGGCACTTAAAGCTGATGGCAAATTTTGTTTGAAAACAGCATCAAGTTGAAACCACCAGACCCCGTGTCCAGCATTGCCCTGCATCCCCTACATCTGCTTGACTTTTCCTACGTCTTTGCATCCTGCCAAATTCCCTGAGCACGTTGTTTTGGCTCTCAGGTCCTGCTTTCCCCATCCAAGGCCCTAAAGAGCAGCAGATTTTGTTTCAGATCACCACGACAAGGGCCCCAAATGTACCATTTCATGTGAGCCATGGAAAGGAGGCTGCAATGAGGTTTGCAAAAAGGTTTTTTATTTTTGTTAATCTCAAAGTACTTGGATTTAATTGAAAATGAAATTCCTAAGGGGGGGGGACACTGAGTGGGGCTGGAGAAAATTAACTCCTTTTAATGGAATGTGGCTTGGCTGCAAAACTTGTTCACACTGGTGTGAGGCTGAGTGATGTTGTCAGTGCGTGCACGTGTGTGCAGAGAGGTTTGATAGATAAATCTGTGTATAGAACATATTTAATCCTGGGGTTCTTGTATTTTAATCATTGAGGTCTTGGTCTGTTTCTCAATGCAGAAAAACCCCTCGTTCCTCACCTCAAAGGAAGAACATTTTCAGATTTGAGTAATTGTTAGTCACAAACTGTGATCTAGATGCTTTTTCATCTTGTAGTAGGAAAAGAAAGGGTTATATGGAAATCCTGAGTGAAAAAAGAACTGAGTTTATTAAAGTCAAGAATTTACCTCAAGCCCATAGCAAAGTTTTGAATAGGAAGAAGTGAAGCAAATCCCAGGGGTAGGAAAAGTTACAGACAGCACAGGGCTGTCTTTATTTTAGCCAGGTTGTTGATTCCAATCTCTTTTATTCTTCAAGATATAGAAAAAAAAAAGTGTGAGTCTAAGTCTTTCTAATTACAGATAAATCATATCATTATTTCCTTTCCATGATATTTTGTCTGCCAGGCTAATTTTATAATATATTAGGAGAGCACTTTTTTTTCTACTGTGATAAGAAGGTGGCTAAAAAAAACAACCCCAAACCACATGCAAGTCTTATTCTTGACTCATTTATTCTGCTCATTGTTTTCTCTGTATAATTCCTGCGGGAGACACGGCCAGGTCAGACCTGATGGTGGGAAAGAGCCCAGCTTGACAAAGGCTGTTCTCTTCTCCTGCATTCCCAAACACAGGGATGGTCTTTTCTGGGAGCTCCCATTCAGCTCCAGGCCCATGGGACCTGGCAGGCTGTTCCCAGGGTCACTGTTTCCTAGGAATCCCCCACCCCAGAAATATGGGCTGTGCTCTTTGTCCCTAGAAGCACACCCGAAATTTCATTGTGCTGCCCTGAATGTTGTTTGCTTATGCCAAGGCAGTCACTGGAGGCTGGATCAATGACCCACTTGTTCATTTGGTCTGTTTAAGGACATTAAACTGACTAAATATTAATGAACCTGGTGGGGTTTGTGTGCACTGAGCTTTTCCATGATACCCTTCAGGGAAGGTGGCCCGGAACACAAGAAATTCGGGGTCCCTACAGGGGGGGTTTGGGTGACAGAAATATTGTTCTGTGCTTAGGACAGAATCCCAGAGAAATAACCTTTATCTCCCATGTGCTGGTGCTTGGCTGTGTTTGCAGTGCAATGTGAAAATTGCTCCTTGGGTAATCAGAGATTAATAAAATGAGGACTAGAGGGTGAAATAACACATCCAAGGTGAAGAATCTTATAAATGGGGAAGTGCAAAGGTGCTGTTGTGGCTCCCTCACCTCATCCTGTGCCCAGAAAATGCTTGAATTAAACAAAACACAGCAGAAATGTGACAGCTCCGAAGAAGAGGAGCCTAATTAAGACCCCCAGAATGGTTTGGGATGGAAGGGAACTTAGAGCCCATCCAGTGTCACCCCTGCCATGGGCAGGGGCACCTTCCACTGTCCCGGGTGCTCCAAGCCCTGTCCAACCTGGCCTTGGGCACTGCCAGGGATCCAGGGGCAGCCACAGCTGCTCTGGGCACTGTGCCAGGGCCTGCCCACCCTCCTTATGCCTCAGGTTTTGGTTTTATTTAATTTTCCAGGCTCTGAGCTGCTTTAGGGTGCAGCTCTGAGCTTCCCATGAAGTGTTGCTGAGCTCTGTGCACAGAGCAGGGACACAAAACAATTCCTGCTCCAGCTGGGCACCAAGGACAGATGATCCAAATCTCAGCCCAGCAGCACAAACCCCGTGGGCTGGAGAGAGAAAAACGAGCAGGGTGGGACTGCCTGGGCTGGAGCTGGAATGGGACAATGAACTGCAAGGTGCCAATGGAGCAGAGCTGATCCCAGGGAGAGCCCCCGGGAGCGCTCGTGCATTTTGGGGCCATTTTGGGGCATTTGGGTGCAGCCCTGGCTGGGCTCTGGTGCTGCCCAAGGTGGATCCATGGAGGAGATCCTTTAATAAATTCCTGCTTTATTCTCTGACTCTGCCCTCTGCTCTAGGGCAGCCTTGAGGCGTCACTCCCAGCCAGGAATTCCTTCCCAATATCCCATCTGTCCCTGCCCTCTGGCTGTGGGAAGCCATTCTCCCTTGTCCTATCACTCCAGACCCTTGTAAATAGTTTTTCTTCATTTTTCCTGTTGGCTCCTTCAGGTTCTGGAAGGCCACAATGGGGTCACTCTAAAGCTTCTCTTCTCCAGGCTGAGTTATCCCAATTCCTTCAGCTTTTCCTCATCAAACACAAAAGAGCAGCAAAGCAGGGATGCTCCATGGCTGAAATTACCAGGGGGGCTGGAAATACATAAAAATTCTGCCTCAATTTCACCTGCAATCCTCCATTATTGAAAAAAAAAATACAGAAACCCAATAGCACAACTTCCATGTGGTGCTTCACCTTGGAGAAAGCATGGAGCAGCACCCAAACCTCTTGGACTGAATTTTAAGTAGTCTGAGAACAATCTGCACAATTATCAAGCCAAGTAGCTTAGAAGACCAAACAACAAAAATGGATTTTGAGTTCAGTGGGACTTAAAAAAAAAAAATGGAAAAGTGGAAAAAAAGATTGCAAGCCAACAGCAAAAAGGAGATGTGTACCTGGAGAAATGAGAAATGAACTCGCTCTGTGCCTCCTCCTTGTGTGGAACAGATGCAGTGCATGTTTTATCAGCCTTGAAGGACCTCTGCGTGGTGCCTGATGGTTCTGCAGCTGCACCTGCATCTGTACCCAGTGATTCCTGGAGTTACAGATTCCAACAGCTGCTCTGGGGGCCCATCCTGGTGACTCAAATCCTTGGGAAGACACCTGTGAAGCAGGGAAAGGGATTGTAGTGAGGTGAGAACCTCTGCTGTGGGTTAAATTTAGCTTTTCAGAGTAGATTTGAAGGAGGAAAAATGCTTAATTTTGTAGGGGAAAAGGGAATATTGGAGGAAAGTCTGAGGACAAGCTCCAGGTGGCTGTGATGTTTGAAACAGAAAAACCTAAATCCCCAAAAGTTCAGCCTGTGATGGGAAGACTGGCAGCACCTGTCACCAGGAAAATAAAGATAAATCCATTTTTTGCCCTGCAACCTTGGCAAGCCTGGAGATCTGGGAACAGGGTGCCCAGAGAAGCTGTGGCTGCCCCTGGAATGTTCCAGGCCAGGCTGGACAGGGCTTGGAGCAGCCTGGGACAGTGAAAAGTGTCCCTGCCATGGCAGGGGTGGCACTGGGTGAGTTTTAGGGTCTCTCCCAACCCAACCCAACCCATCCCTCTGTGGGATTCTGTGATAAACAAAGTCAGCCTTGGCAATGCTTTCCATTCCACTCAGGCGTGCAAAGCGATTAATTAGTTAATTAACTATTGCAGAGCTCCTGACAGACTTGATTAACGATGTCAAAAGCAGAGAGCTGGATAAAAAGCTGGCAGGAAAAACGAGGTTTGGGAGAGGTAAATTGCTGGAGCTGCAGTCCTGGCAGGGCTGGGGGTGTGCAGTGCCCCTTCCCTTCTCCCTGGCAGTGGAATTATTTTGCAGATTTCTCTGCAAATCCAGCCCCTCTGGAGCTGTGCTGCTCCCTGGATATCCCAAAGTTGTCCCTGCTTTGGTATCTGAGCTCTCCTGGGGGGTTGCACATTGTCCTAGAAAAATGGTTGCATTTATTTTCTCCTCACACCGAGTCCAACCACCTGCTTCTCTGAGCTGCTGCAGGAGCTTGTAAAACACTCCACACTCCATGGATTCTTGAACTGGAGCCCGTAAACATGGCAGAACAAATTTGGAGCTAATTTTACAGTGGCACAGGTTGCCAGCAAGGACCATTAATTAAAGAAATCTTTCCTCTGTCATCTGTAATAATCCTGATTAAAGGTTTTCCCTTCTAGATCTCTCAGATACACCCTGTGTGTGAACTTGCATGGGCTGAGGCAGAGCTAAGAAAAACACTTGAGGTTCTTCACCTTTTAAAAACTCCTCAGAGCTAAGATCCACCTTCAAACTCAGTGACATTAATGATTTCAGGGAAGTAGGAGCCACAGTGCTGCACCTCCTGGTATTTATCCCAAAGATTCCCTGTTGCCTCGCAGGGCTGTTTTCCAGGTGAAATGTAATTTGGAATAACATTACAGCATTAATAACATGAATTAAATGAGCTGGGGATTGTTGGACTATAAATCAGTAATTAATATGGATGCACAAAGGTATATTTTGACTAGAAATTATATAAAAATATATTTTAAATAAAATAGACTTGAATAAAAATAGTGTGTATTTTGCCTAAAAATATGGCACATTTTTACTTTTTATCTACCAGAGTTTGTTCTTTCTAAAAGCATGAAAATTAGGATGGTTCAGAGTGAGGATTTGATCCTGCTGTTTTAAAAATAAAAGTCAATGGCAAAGGCCAGAAGGTCAAAGACTGACTGGAGAGAGTACAGAGTGTCAATCAAGCCAAAATAATTAGGGGAATCACAGAAAAGTAGATTGGAATTTTTGGTAAAATTTCCTATTTTAGTAAGGCCAGGCATATGTAGTAGCACACAACAGCAATGAGAATTTGTTGTATTTCAAACATGATTTTTGTCAACATCTGCTAAAATTTGGTTTAAATCTTCTCGATTACACTTTCACCGTTCTCACTGCCTTTGTAAGCAGACTTTCATCAGAAAAATTACAATTACAAAAAAAATTGTAATTACAAGGCAGTTTTTTCATCTCATGACACTTCAAAAGGGATTTTTTTATTTCTTAAGCAAATTACTTCAGCTACCTTTCAGATAGAATAAATAGCCACCCTCTGGAAGAACAAAAAAATATGAATTTTGTGGCACTTAAGGACAGAGGTTAGTGGTGGGCTTGGCAGTGCTAAATTGCACTCAGTGATTTTAAGGGCTTTTCCAACCTGAACAATTCAGTTTCTATGGCTCTAAATGTAAACAGGAGATAGATTTCTAAATGTTGCATTTATACATATTTTAAGAATTTAGGAGTGGACCATCATTTAATTATTTTTTGCTGTTTGATACCCTTAGTCTGTGCTTCCTGTAAACCTCGCTGGGATGTTTGGGTTTGACTTTTTAAGCTCCAGCCTGTGAATGTCTGTTAATGCCTATTCATGTCTGTGAATGTCCATTGTGGCCAGTAATGTGTCCATTAAACCCCGGTGCCTTCTGATACAGAAAGAGGATTTTTTTTTTTTTTGTGAGAGAAAGTGGGTGTGTGAATGCTCCCATTTATCAGGGGCTGTTGAGACTGATCAGGAGGGGGGACAGGGAGTGCTGGTGGTGACTCCTGGTGTGGCTCCTGTGCTGGCGCGGGTGCCGTCACATTTGTTGAACTGAATTGATGCAGAACCTCAGAAAAGTTGTGTTGAACTCAATGATTTTGTTCTCTGTGTCAGACTTAATCCATGCACTGGGACCAGCAGCGAGGGCAGTGAGAGATCTGGTTTATATTTACAGTAAATAGCATTTAATTCCCTTGTCACAGGATTGCCCATCCCTGTCCTCACTGATACTTTATTTTACACCGCTGTTGCATTCAGGGAAATATTTATTTCCACTGTTGGTTCCTTAGCTTGAGAGGTTTGGGTAATGTCACCTGCCAGGTCCCTTCAGAGCACTCAGAGCAAACTAACCCTGTTCTGAAGCAGAAGTTCCTCTCCCTCTAAGAGCCATAATTTGGGATTCTGAGCACATCCAGCTCACCTTGGGAGCACACAGAGCACTCCCTTTCACTGAGGGAGCACAAACTCGTTGCCCTGCTTTGCAGGAAGCTTCTCACTTCCACAAAGTTCAGCCAAACTCCTCCTCATCTTCTGACAGCTCTTGTGGTTCCAAATCAAATCACTCCCCAGCTCCTTCCGTTCGTCTGATTCCACTTTCCTCCTTCTCCTGACACGCTCGTTTTGGCAGAGCAGCACACTCTGCCAATTTGCCATCTGGTGCTTCTCCTCTTGTACGGCGTCACTTCGCTGAGGAGACTTTCCACTGCACTTCAGAAACTTGGTTTAGCTTCCCCCAAAAATCTCCTGCAGGGTTTTGTCCGCTCATCTTCAAATTACCTTTGGCCGCTCTCTTTATGTGTCTGGAGGACCCGAAATTGAGGTATTTTGTGGAAGTGCTGAACATACTGCAGCTATTTTGTGCCCGCTGGTGAAAAATCTCTGACAGTTTTTCTAAAAACAAAAATCATTTGAATTCACTAAAAATGTATATTCTGCCTGTCCTTGTAAAAATGTAAAGATTCCTGTGGAGTAACAGCCACAATTGGATGCGTGCTCCGATTGCAGCTCCCTGCTGGAGAAAACTGTGTGTTTTTATATACAGTGACTAAATGCAAACACTTGCACATTTAGAATTACTTATTTTACTCCAAAGCTTTGAACAAAAGCCTTCTAATTAACAAGGTGCTCTTAATTTCGTTTCTGTTGTTTCAGCAGACTAAATAAAGCCGTGCCAGTAAATATTTATGATCAAGTTGCTTTGAGAAATGCATTTTTTGTCTGATTTCTCTTATTCTTTGACAGACACTTAAATAAAATAAGCATATAGCATCGACTTCTGCTCTGTTACATTTATGCAATGAATTAAAAAGAAAAGTATAAAACAGAACAGAAATGGCCTCATTATATAAAATTTGCTGGCCCATTATGTATAATTTGCTTAAATCTTTTGAGACAGAGCTACAGGTCTCACACAGCCATGACTGCAGCAGCTCCATAGCTTAGAAAGTACATTTTCCTGTGTTAGTTTTTATTCACTAGTTAATATGCTTTAACATTTTCTACCAAATGTCTTGTCTAAACTATTTTTAAAAGAGCTCACATTCTGCTACCAAAAGTCTAGTTCAATATTGCAGTGAAACCCAAGAAATCTGGAGGCACATTTGACATCCTGAACTGAGAAGCTTTTCCTTTGTGCTCTGCAGTCTCAGTGTCCTATAACGGGGACGAATTTAAAGGAGAGATTATTATCATATTTCCATCCCCATGAATTCACAGGATTCCTCGTGTGAATGAAGAAAGAAAATAGTCAAGCCAAATTTTCCTTGTGTTCTAAGTCTCAAAGATAAAACAAATGCTGCTGAACATAAGGTTTTAAGGCCAAATCCAAAAAAAGGATTCAGCAGTGATGCAGACTTCAGTGCCTAAATCCAAAACTGCACGACCAAAATACCATCAGCTCCGCTGTGGAAGTAATGAAACTGTCCTGGCCGTCCCCCTACACTCTGAAATTTCGGTGGTTTTCAGCTTCCCCGTGTGCCCAGCTGCCTCAGCTTGCTGGGGAGGGATGTCTGGCTCCCTCTGGAAGCCAGCAAGGAGAGGAATGGCTCGAGGATCCTCGGAGCACATCCTCCCACACGCTGGCAGGCTCAGGCCTGCAGGACTCATTGTCCATAACTCTCTTTTCCCAAATGTTCCGGGTGGAACTGGTTGTGGTCCCCCCATTCTCCACGCCCTACAGCCAGGTTTTTGGGGAGGTTTGGTCAGGAGCAGCTTGCTGTCAACACAAACCCCGTGGGGGACCCCTGAGGGAGCTGGGGGGGCTCAGCCTGGAGAAAAGGAGATCAGGGGTGACCCCATCACTCCCCACAGCTCCTGAGAGGTGGCTGTGCTCAGCTGGGGCTGGGCTCTGTCTGCAGGCACTGACAGAACCAGAGCTCACAGCCTCAGCTGCACCGAGGGAAATAGAGGTTGGATATCAAGAAGAAGTTTTTTACAGAAAAGGTGATAAAATTCTGGAATGTTCTGCCCGGGGAGGTGGTGGATTCCCCACCCCTGGGTGTGTTTAACAAAGCCTGGATGTGGCACTGTGGGTCTGGGTGAGGTGTTGGGGCTGGGTTGGACTCGGTGACCCTGGAGGTCTCTTCCAACCTGCTCATTCTGTGATTCTGTGAATTCTGTGCTGTCACCTTCCTGGAGGTCACCCCAACATTGTCCATCTCAGAGTGAGTGGCTGGAGCAGTGGGCTGGAGATAGATGGGGTGGTTTTATCACCCTAAAGCTTTCCTTAGGATTTCAGCTCTGTGTGAGGATTAATCCAAGGTGAATTTCACTAGAGATGGATCTGTACCAAGTGTACAGATCCTGCACACCCAGCCACAAACTTTAACAACTTTTTGCTGTTGCTGTTTGCCATGGAAATCACCAAGTCCTGGCAGCAAGGACAGACTCCAGCACTTGCTATGGAAGGTGTGATCCTCAAGAGCTGGTTCTCCTCGTAACCTTTCTCCTTTCATTCCTCTGGTTTTGTCATGTGGCAGCGTAAGGAAAAGCAGTGGAATCCTCCCACCACCAGGCTGCTGATCCAGGGATCTGAGAATCCCATTGTGAGAGGAGTTTTGAGCTCTTTCACAGAATCCCAGGATGGTTTGGGTTGGGAGGGACCTTGAAGATCACCCAGTTCCAGCCCCCCTGCCATGGGCAGGCACCTTCCACTATCCCAGGGTGCTCCAAGCCCCATCCAGCCTGGCCTTGGACTCTTCCAGGGCCTCACTACCCCCACAGGGAAGAATTTAATCCTCATATCACATCTAAACCTACTCTCTGTCAATGGGAAGCCATTCCCCCACGTCAGCTCCCTTCAGGTACTGCAATACCAGAATTAGGTCACCCCAAAGCCTTCTCTTCTCCAGGATGAACAATCCAAATCCCCTCACAGTTTTTTTGAAGGCTAAGAAGGACGGGAATTTGGAAGATATAAACATCCATGTCACAAGCAGAGGATCTGATGGGCTTATTATTTTAAAAGTGTTGATTCTTGCTTTCTCCTCAAATGCTGTGGCCAAAAGTTGTGGGTTTTTTTTCATCATCTTTGAGGTCTCTGGGAATCTGCAGGATTTCAAAAAAGCAAAGTTTATCCCTGTCATGCTGAAATGTCCTTATTGTTACTGGGGGAAGGCAGTGCTAATGTGTGAGAAATATCTGATTCATTTCCAAAGATGTTTCTGATTTGGGAAAGAAACTGTTGGGAGGTTGTTACAAAGGAACTCAGGGTAGGAATTTCACATTCTTTGGTATTCTCTTTAGTTTCCTGGAAAATTCAATCGGGATTTTCTTTAAAATGCTCTTGCAGTGGTACTGATTGATTTCCCGTCAAATTTATGGATTGTACAGTGGCAGGAGGAGGAGATTTCTCCCAAAGGATATAATTTGTTATCAGAATCTTAGGGGTTTGTTGGACTTTGGATTAAAGGAGGAACAGAATTTGGGATTGCTGCATCTTCCAAGTGTGATGTGCTGGCATTTCAACATCTGGATGCTGCACTTTTACTCTTTGATGTTCAGATTATGTCTCTATTGCTGGAAAGAAGTTCTTTTTCATGGTTGATTTCCAAGAGAAGGCAGAAGTAAAATGTCAGAGTTTAGAATACAAATGTTTATTTTCAGCGGAACCTCTTTTAACAATATTCAAATTAACAAGACGGTCCTAACTTCTGGTCTGTTCAACAGCCACGACAAAAAGCTCTTTACATCCCATTAGGAGGAATTCTTATAAGGAAATCCACAACAAATACTAGCCTAAAATTATTTCTTTTGAGTGATGTGTTCATATTACAGAATAAAATCCTTAGTGAGCTCAAGGGAGCTTCAGTTCAAGGTTCAATCTAGATTTTAAACATTAAAACTGTTTCTTCAACAATAAAATACAAATCACAGAGGAGATATTGCTTTGCTCAGTATCTGAGTATTCAGAGTATCTGAGTATCTGAGTATTCAGAGTGGCTTTTGCTGCCTTAAATTTGTGTCCTGCAGCCCTTTCCAGCAGATCCAGCTGCAGGACATTAAAAACCTTGTAGTGAAAATGCTTAATGCAAGCAGAGAGACAAGAGGAGATCAAAATGGAATTAGATGCTTTGTGCTGGGCTGTAACGTGGGTTTGCACCAAGTGACTGATTTGCATTTTGTCAGCCTGGCTTTTTCAAGAGCCTGCAACATTTCTGGCCACGAGAGGCTGGGTTTTATAACTGCAAGGCTGGATCCCTTCAAGGCTTTGGGGCCTCGTCCTGTGGCAGAGGAGAGAACGTCCATTGACTTCAGCTGGAACGGGATCAAGCCCTTTAGACATGCAATGAAACATCTCCCTAAAGCCTGTGAACTTGAGCCCGGTATTTATCAAGCCTGTGTCATATTATATGTTGAAATCAGGCAACAATTGTGTTTTCATATGGCTTTGGCAAAAAAACAGGAGAGACTCAGGGACTTCACTGACTTTCTCATGGAGAGAAGCTGGAGGAAATATTTTTACAACACCCCGTAGGAAGAAACTTGGTGGTTTGCTCCCCGTTGTCTGTGGTGTTCCTTGCTGTGCTGCTCGGCCCTGGGGAAGCTCTTCTCTCCATTTCTTCATAGTTCATATTTTAACCAGTATTTAAGGGTGGAAAGACCTCTCACTTCTTCAAGGATTGCAATAAATCGATCTGGCTGAGCCCCTGCTCCTCCATCAGCTCCTGTGCCCTGTGGTGAAATATCCCAGGATGTGTGTTAGGAGGTTTTATTGGTAGAGTGGTGTGATTGCTTTCTGTGCACTGCTGAAATGAATTGTTGAGTCTCATTTAACTTAAAGACACATTTTCTTACACTAGTCATGGATAAATTTAGTCTGGAGATCAACAATGCTGTAAAAGGTGAGGGTATTTTCCCCTCAATATTTGCATGATGTTAAATGTGCCATTAAAATGGTGAGACTTAGGAGATGGACCTAATGGAGTGTAATAATATATAATCCATCCCTGCAAGATAATCTCTGTATTCACAGGATTGTCACAGTCATATGCAAGTCATCCACTGAGATCACTGTAATCAGCCCACTGTCAGTGTTTCTTTTCATTTCCAAATGCATATCTCGGCTCTGTCTCCATCTGCTGTGGCCAAACACGGAGGCATTTAACAGCTGAAAGATAACATCTTCTGATAGGGTTTATCATTAAACCCATTTCTTGTTTGTTTGGATGTTATCTCCTGCGAGATTGATAAAGCATTCAAAACCTATGCAGAATATAAATTGCAAGAAGAGGCATTTGAATGTGCCAGCAGCTTGCTCAGTGCTGGCCTGGTGGGGACATTTGCAGGCTTTGAGGTGCCATCTGTGCAGGGGCTGAGAGGGGCCCCAGCAGTTCCTGGGACAGAGGATGACATTCCTGGAGTTTTTAGAACTCTCGCTGTTTTGTGTCATTGTCTCCGAGTTTTGCAACAGCAGAGACCCAGGGAAGGGAAAGTGTGGGAACACCAGCGACAATGGTTGTCTGAACGGCTCCCAAAAGGCCCGGAGGCAAATTCTATGAATTGAAAGAAATAGGAAACTCCGTGGGGCTGCACTTCCCTGGGAGCTGCAGTGTGTGGGGCAGGCTGCAGGGCTGCTCTGGGGCTGGCCGCGGGCCAGGACTGCTTTGATTTCCCTGCACTGGCTCTGGGTCCTGCCCTGGGCTTGGTCCTGTGGGGTGGAGGTGAGGCTGTGTCCTACAGGGCTGTGTCCTGTAGGGCTGTGTCCTACTGAGGTGATTTCTCCTCCACAGCTGTTGTATCCTACAAGGTTGTGTCCTACAGAGGTGTTGTATCCTACAGGGCTGTGTCCTACACAGGTGATTTGTCCTTCACAAGTGTTAAGTCCTATAGGGTTGCATCCTACATAGGGTTGTGTCCTTCAGAGCTGCTGTATCCTACAGAGCTGTGTCCTACGAGGATCTGTGTCCTACAGGGCCGTGTCCCACTCAGGTGCTGTGTCCTCCACAGGGCTGTCCCGTACAGAGGAGCTGTCCCCTACACAGGTGCTCTGCCCCCCCAGTTTTCCACAGCCCTGCCAGAGCCCAGTGCCCTTTGAGATGGAGATTTCCAGCTGGTACCTCGAGGCTCCTGAGGAGCAGGAAATCCTCTGCCATATCTCTTTTCCTGGTAGCAATTTGCTTATCTGAGGTGGCTGTGGGTCACGGGATGAGGCTCCTTATGGGGGGGAGGTGTCTGTGTGGCTGCCCTGGGATTGGGACAGTCACTCTTGGAACCCCCAGCTTGTATTTCCTCTGCTGGGAGCTCACCTGAGCCTTCACTCTGTGCTCAGGGTGCTCTCAGGTATCCTGCCCTCTCCGCTCCCCTCCTGTGCATCCTCCCAGAGGCACCAGAAGCTCAGAGAAGGTATTTTTATAGCCTACATTGTCAAAGTGCTCCTAAAATTTGGCTGTCCCTTTGCTGCCATATGTCCCTGGCAACTTGCTGACGCTGAAGCAAGCCCCCCTGACAGCCAGCACAGAAGCTGTCAATCACGGCCACATCCATCCAGTCACTTGACAGGCCCCAGGGACCACCTGCTCGTGGGAATGACTTCTTTCCCTCATCCCCCAAAAGCTGTCCCCGATCAAACACCTGCTCTTTCCTGGATCCCTAACTCCTGCCACATTTCCGTGTTCTTCCTTCCATCACCTAGAAAGAAAATCAAAATCCAAGGACTACCTGTCAGTGGTAATAATGGGCAAAAAGGGGAACAGCTTAAGTGACGTGTGGTTCTTGTTGATCCTCTTGGCACGACTTGCGTGAGAGTTGAGTTTCTCATTCCAAAGTCACTTCCAGCTCCTATCTGAAATTAGATTTTAAATTTGGTGGCACCCTCTGTGTTTGTGAACTCCCAAAATTTGCACAAGGATCTGGCTGTTCTTCATAGTCTCAAAGAGACTGCTGCAAAGAACCGTAGAACTCTTGATGTAAAAAGGCCGTGAAAATGGGAAATGTTACTGCAAGTAGCTGTTACTGCAATTGATATTTCAATTACTGATGACTTTATTGTTTGTGTTTGGCTTGAATTTCAGGGCCTGAGTCTTTGGTTTCACTCAGATCAAAGATTAGCTGCCTCTGTCTCTGAAGAGAGGAGAGCTTTTTTTCAGGGGTGGCTTCAGAGAGGAAGTTTCTCTCGGGTGGCAAGATCTAGTCCAACAACTCTATTTTTAGGTTGAGAAAAAAATGAAGAAGCAACCAAAAATAGCCAGATATTGAGCAGATTTGTTACATTGCAAGGATAAAATACCTGCTCCTGAAAATGTAATGAGAACACACCTGTAAATTGGAGGGGACACCAAAAACTTGTCCCTACCATGTCTTCTTTACCAGCTGGTGTGGAAATTGTCTTTTTTCTCACTTTCTCCCACTGCTTGAGGAATGGAGATGGTAGAAAATGTGTCTTTTTTTTGCTGTGTAAAGTTACTGCTAGGTTAGGGTAAACTGGCTTGTGGAGGGGTCAGAGTGGCTGGAGGGTCATGGTGGGGACATGGAGCTGGAGTGGGAGCAGGACTGTCCATTCCTGCTGGATTTGCTCATGGATCAGCTGACACATCTAGAAAACCTCTTCTGAAGCAAGAAACAGTGGTCTTTTGGGTCAGCACCCGAAGATCCAAATCCATCTGGATCTAGTCCATAGAACATAGGTGGATTAATCTGGCCCGATTTAGCATTTGCAGATTTTTGTTCATGGGCACAAGTCCCTCACTCTGATTATCAGAGCAGAAGTTGGGTTGCAAGTGTTGAGTGGGGAAAATGGGGAAGTTGCACTTTAAAAATATGTACAGCCTCCTAAAGAAAAGATGTAAGAAACCTCTACTGAAATGTCTTTATTTGAGTAGCCATCTTTATCACCAGTAGAATATTAAAGATATTCAAGAGCTCTTCTTGTATGTTTAGCTCTCCAGTTTACCAATAGCCTTCAATTTTTTTGTTCTGTCTGCTCATTAATTGGCCTTTTCCAATTCCATCCAGACAGGGCCTTCTTCTTCCTTTTTCAGGCATCAAGTTCTGCTGCAGCTGTTGGTTTTTTGACTTTCTCTTGTGGGTGGCTTAAGTCTTTCTGGGAGGAAGTGCAAATTATTGAAGCTATTTCAATTTGCCTTTAAAGTCTGATTTGGAAACACTATTTTGATTTACTGACAAATGGGAAAATGTCTGAAATGTCCAATGCAATTCTGGAGGTCTTAAATCTTTAGTTTGTAATTATGATAGCTTTTTTTTTTTTGACTATAGTATATATTCCTTGGCATTATTTAAAATTGTTTTCCTGATCAGAGGTCAGATGGAAATGAAATTATCTTATCAGAAGCAGCTACATCATAACTGAGTACAAATGTGCAGGTTTAGGAGGAACATTAATTTGATTAATTCTTGAAAACAAAAAGTAGAGGAGAAAGTGTAACGTTGATTAGATGGGTTTAAGAAGAAAATTAAAGACTTTAATTATAACTAGATGTAAATTGTAGCTAGTATTAAAGGGCACGAGCATTAATGGTTACTTAGAGAAAAGGTGCCTCCTTTCTTCTTCCCAATTGTATTTTTCGATCATTTTATAATAAAACAATAAAACCTTTCTAGCACATTTTGTTCCAGTTTTTAAAGGTCACCACATTTACACTTTAAGTAAATCAAGATGCAGGGAGTGACGTATCCTGACCAAATATTTTCAGCAGCATAAAAAGGCGTTAAAAAAAAATCTACTTTTTTAGTCTTTTATTTTAATAATGATTTTTTTTTTTAATGGAAAGCCTCAAAGATCTGTTGGTTCTTTCTGCTCCGTTATGGTTTCCCATGTGATGCTCCCATTTCTCCGTGCTTTGGTGTGGTGAGGCTCTGGCACCACTATCCCACATTTCCATGGGAATATCTGCAGTGCTCCTGCCTCATCTCCTCAGCCTGGGGCTGGGCAGCCACAGAGCTTCACAACAAACCTCCAGGACCTGCTGGAGCCACCCAGCTCCTCAACAAACCTCCAGGACCTGCTGGAGCCACCCAGCTCCTCAACAAACCTCCAGGGCCTGCTGGAGCCACCCTGGGCCTTAGCAAAGCTTCCAGGACCTGCTGGAGCCACCCTGGCCCGTGGCCCATCAGCCGTGGTTGGCCATGACCCCCCGGAGTGGCAAATCAGCCCTTGGAGGGGTAGGAAAAGCAGCTCTGAGTGACCCCGGTGCCAAATTCAAAATTTTTGAACGTGAGGACAGCACTAAAGAATCTCTGTGAGGAGCTTCTCGCTCTCCTCAGCTCCCTGAAGGGATCTTGTTCCCAGCTGGGGAACAAGCAACAGGAGAAGGAAGAGGAAATGGCCTCAGGTTATTCCAGAGAGGGTTTAGGTTGGATATTCAGGAACATTCCTTCATGGAAAGGGTTGTCCAGCCCTGGCACAGCTGCTCAGGGCAGAGGTGGAGTCCCCATCCTTGGAGGATGTGACACTTGGGGCCATGATGAGTGTTAGCCTTGGCAGCGCTGGTTTTTGGTAGGATCTGATGATCTTAAAGGTGTTTCCTGAGCTAAACACCTCCAGGATTCCCTGCTGGAATGTATAAAAGTGGCCTCACTCGAGCTGCTCTCGTGCCATCCAGTCCTTGTGCCTCACCAGAGTTCCTTGCCCTGGTAAAATTCCTTCTTCAAAGCCATCTGCTTTGGTAAGGGCACAGTTTTGTCCTGGTTTTGCTTTTTTTTATCTTTCCTGACCTACTTTTCCTGCTGCAGACCCAGTACGAAGGCGAGCAGAGCGAGGATTCAGTTCTGACTCAAGCAGCCAGAATGGGGGGGAAAAAAAAAGAAAAAAATTAGCTGTAAAAAATCTGGCTGCCAAATCTTTGTTGTTTAGTAATGCGTGACTTGGAAAGAATCCAGACCTGGAGTAAGTTTGCACGGCTCGTATTAAAAAAAAAAACAACAACCCAACACCAACCCTCTGCTTCTTTCCTTCTAGTCTGATTTCATCTGGAAATCACCAAGATGCCATAAATATGAGAACCCCCAGCCCTACATTTCAGAGGCACTGCTGGGAGCAGAGCTGCTCTGAAGGGAAACTTGATCCTGCAGCAGCAGAAAGGGCTTCGGGTTTATATTTGGGTTTATATTTAGTGCCTCGCATACTTGCTGGGTGATTAGAGCCTTTCCCATTTTCTGGCATGGGGGAAGTGGTATGTTAAGACAGGATATAATCCTTTCACACTCCGCAGGCAATGTCACAGTGTGATGTTGGCACCGTGTTAGGCTTCCTTAACCCCACAACATGTTGCATATTCCCTCTTGGCAGAGTTCTCCAGGCTCCAGGCACTAACCCAGGAGTAATCTCATTACCTCGATCCAACTGGATCTCCGTGGAACGGGGTGCTGAGCGAAACGCGCTTGCAGTCGTTTGAAATTCAATTAAAAACTGTTGGTTCAGTCATTTCTGGGAGTCTGGAGCAGATTTCTTCAGCCTCCTCTTGGAAGTGACACTTTCATTGAGAATTTTCTGAAATAACAAACATAAACTGCTGGTGTTCCTTCAGCGCTCGAATTGCGTCTGAAATGCCTTTTGCAACATGTTTTGGAGACAAATGTCAGCAATATCTTTATTTATCTGTGCAGTTCATGCTGCTTGGAATCCTTATTTCTCCCAAACTGGCCCAAAGGGTTTTTATTTTGGAGAAAAGAGGCAGCCTGCACAGGTATTTCCTTGCTGGACCCCTGCAAGTTTTTTCTCCCTTCCCTCTTGCACAGCACAAATGGAATCAAACCTTTAAATCATTAGGTTGGAAAAGACTTGCAGGATCTTCAAGTCCAAACTTTGACCAAAACATTTTCAACCTTTTCTCAGAAAAAACAAAACAAACACAAAAATTCCTGAAAAATCAGAGCATTTTACAACAGTGATAAAATGAAGCAAAATAGGTATTTTTTTACAATAGATGTTTATTCTATTGCACCCTTCCATTCAATATATATATGTAAAAGAGAGAAAAAAACAAGCGGAGTTTTATGTAAATATTATAATTTTTTTACAGAAGATGTTTATTCTCTTGCGTCTTTCCATTCAATATATTTATTTATAAGAGAGAAAAAAACAAGAGGAGTTGGAAGCAAATATTGTGGCTGGTGGACCTTGGTGCTGTTATTAACGTTGTATGGGACTAATTGTAAGAGACAAACCATATTTATATTTATATTATTTATATTAATATTTATATTTATATTCCTTTATATTTATAAATTTTATATTTATATTTTACTTCATATTTTTATTTTATATTTTATATTTCTATATATGCACGTTTTGTACCAAATTCTGTGGGAGACAGAATCAAACCTCTTCTCACCAGCATTTCACAGCACTTAGGTACACTCATCACTTCAAACAATTTCATCAAACTCATCTTGAAACAATTTTTTTGCTGCCCAAAACCATCCCAGTCCACTTTTTCCCCTGCTATTTGTCATGAATCAGCAAATGAAAGGAACTGGTCAAGCCTTGTGAGTCACCAAGATTTTTAGATATTTGCCAGTGTGTTTTGCAAGATTTCTGCTGCTCTAATTAAGCACAGAAAGGCAAAGTGTAACTGCTCGAGCCACAAGGGTGAATTTCAGTGACACATCTGTTAAAGAATGGTAGAAAAAAAAAAAAGACAAAAAGCATTTCTGGACTTTTGGCTCTCCTTGGGCTTTCCTGTGGGTGTCAGTACCAGCAGGGAAAGCTGTAAATCACATCCCAGCTCTTTTTTTTTGTGCTCCTTAACCACATTCCTGCCACCAGCCTGCTGCTCACTTCAACAAATAATAGCTCAGATTAATTAAAATGGCTAATTGAATTTGAAATGGTGATTTATTTGTGTGTGGAAACACATTCTTTACAATTATCCTGAGGTCTGAAGGTTTGTTGTTGGGATTTTTGCCCCCAGCCTGGTGTGGGTCCTACTGGGGGCATGGTTTGAATGCCCTGATAGGAAGTTTCATGTGGGAATAAAACATAAATGTGGTGTTTCCCCAGCGAGATGAGAGGAGATTTCAGGTTTTACACAGCCCTGGGAGAGGCACTTAGAGGCTTTTTCCAATTAAATGATTCTGTGATTCTGTGGTTCTGCTTACAGGTGTTGCACACACGTAATCAAATACAGCTTAAAAATTACCAGCACGCAAACTGGAAAGTTGAACTGGTGAAATTGTTTGCCCTGTTTGTTTCCATCATTCTAATTAATAACTTCCTTTCTCCCCTGAATGACAAATATCAACAAAACTCCATTCCCTGGGCACCCAGGGATCAAATATTTCCACTGACAGATCTTTTCTAGACTTTTTAACCCCAAATAAGCTGCTATTCAGGGGTGTGTGATGGCAGATCCCAAGTGCAGAACCTGCATTTATAAGGTTTGGGGACTGAATTTCTGTGTGTGAGCAGAAAATTACCTCCTTGTCACATGGGCCTGTCTGTCGATTTCGATATTCAGCCATTGGATTCTACCTTTTTTTTTTTCCCAAAGTAAAGGTTTTTCCAGTCCAAATATATCCTTTGAGATTGGAAAAAAAATCCTGGGGGGTCTGATAGACACAGGAAAATTTTATAAAAAAAAAAAAATATATATATATATATAAAGCTACCAGTGGTGTAACAGACAGAATAATCTCCATCTTCACAAAATATGAACAGCAACTCCAGGACAGTTCATTCCTGTATCAAACCTTGGACAAATTCCCTTCCCACTTCCAAGTTTACTTTGGTGAAGTTTCAATGTTTTGGGCACGCTGGATGTTAGGGAACCTGTGTTTCCAGCAGGCCTGGCTGGAGCTGTGGGCTTTGATGAACAAACACCTCCAGGCTTGTTTGGAAAAGCCTCAGCGCTGACCACAGACACCTCACTGGGGCTGGCATTTGTCTGTGTGGGACCAGAGCCAGCCTTGATGTGAGCAGGATTTATGCAACAGCTTGGAAGGGAGAGAATCGTTGATTTTACCCAAAAAACGAGGGAGGGAGAGAGCCCAAAGCACAACTGCAAAGCTCAGCCAGGCTCAAGAACAGATTTGTTCCCCCTTGGAGACTCGGTTTGGAGTAAAGAGCTCCCTGGGCTCCCTCACTTGTTTGCCAGATGTGGTTTCCCCGTGTTTCAGAGCACTAATTGTGTCCCAGCTGGGGTATTTTATGGCAGGGCCTGTACCTGTAGCAAAACAATTCAAGATTCTGTGGCTCTGGAGGGAAGGGGAGGTGGGAGGAGAGCGCTGGCCCCGGGGAAAAGGCAGGAGCTGTTATCCCTTACAAGCCACGGTGCCTCCTGAGCATTAATACCTGCAAAACAGATGTTGTAAACACCCTGCCCAGCCTTCCAGCACGTCTTTCCCTGCTCCAGAGGCCCCTTTTCATACTGCTGCCATTGCTAATCTAAATCTGTTGTGGAGGGAAGGATTATTGCCCTGTGCTGGTGGGAGCAGGGGCAGAATTCCCAACGAGCATCCAGGGATTTGTGTTTATGTTCATCCAGGAAAATGGCTCATTTTTCTGTTTGGGGTTTGCAGAGAGCAGATAAAATCAGGGTTTAGGAAGGTGGGGCCTCCTGGGCACATGGTGAAGGTGCAGAGACAGGGTTTTACCCCACAGGTTGTGCATAGGAGTTGATGGTTCTCCCTTTTCCTGAAGAACCTTCCAGGTGTGTTTTATTCCCACTGATTTTCCCAGCTCTAAGCCCATCCCACTGCCTGGTTTTGGTTTAAGCTGATCAATACAGACACGCGGCCAGTGCTCATCAGCTACTGGAGCTCCTGTCCTGGTGTGTGGAGATCTGAAGCAGGAATTTCCTGAGAGTGGCCACACTTCAAACTAAAGAATTATAGGAGGAAGAAAAACAGAGACATGGGCCTTATCCCACCTTATTCCAGCTGCTTTCCAAGCCACCAGCAGTACCCAGAGAAGCCTGGGGAGAAAATGATGTATTGCAGAAAAGTTCCCTTCTGTATGGAGAGAATTGTTCTAAAAACTCTGACACTGGGTCTCTGGAGAATGTGAAATTTAAATTTATTTTTATTTTTAAGGGAAAAACAAAAAAAGACCTGAAGCATGAATTTGTGTGGGGTGGTTAAAAGCTATGTGTGTTTGGTTTTAATATCTATCAGAAGAGACAAGGGTTTTGCAACAGGATGTTTTATGCAGGATTGCTTGGGCTTGGAATTCCTGTGGAACAGCCAGGTCCCAGAACTCACTAAAACCTGGGATAGTGCTGGAAACAGAGGGGCAAAGTTAGTTGAGAATTAAAGATGCTGATTTATATGGGAGGTGAAAAATTACCCCTTGAATGCATCACCTTGGAAAAACCCCACCAATTTTTGCTCCCTTGTGCTGCCTGGAAATTTTAATCCATTTTCAAAATGAGGGAGCTCAAGGCTGCTGTGCTCTGGCCTGTGTTGCATTATTGAAGAGGAGACGTTGGGCCATTACTGATGCAGAGGAGCATCCAGACCTTTGCTCTTTGGTTAAACATGCAGATCCTGGAGAGGAGATTACAGCAGGATAAAGCACAATGTTTTTCAGACTTAAGTGAGCTCAGGTGGAAAAACTGCATTCAAAAAATCCCCTAAAAACGTGAAAGCCGCTTCTTGCACTTGCCAGGTTGGAGTGGTGGTTTGTTAGGTTAACCTTGCTCAGAGGAAGGTCCTTTGGAGAATGTGTGGGGCACAGAAGGAGGGAAATGCTGCAGGGTGTGGGGGCTCCTGCTTTTCCCTAAAACTCTCCTGGATCTTGGAAGCAGGGTCAGAAGCTGCTCCTCCAGCTGCTCCAAGCACAACTCCAGGCAGGGCTTGCTGCCAGGGAGTTACTGGCCACAGCTGGCCCTGGGCTCAGCAGGAGAAATGTGAAATATCCACACGGAGCAGGGAACAGTGCTGGGGCTGCTCAGCAGGAATCGGCCTCTGCTTTGGGGTTCTGCTTCTTCCTGCACCTAAATCCCCCTCAGTGTCCCCAGAAAAGTGAGGATTTGGAATCCTAGGGTCACTAAGGTTGGAAAAGCCCTCTCAGATGGAGTCCAGTGTTCCCCCAGCCGTGCCAAGGCCACCTCTAACCCATGTCCCCAAATGCCACATCCCCCCAGCTTTTAAATCCACCCAGGGATGGGCAACCGGTGTCAGGGGGTAACAAAAGATTTCCTTTCCCAAGGAAAGGAAATCTGCTGCCCACAGCAGAGCTCAGGGCCTTGAAGTGGCAGGGAAACCCAAGTGATTGAGGACATTTTGGTGCAAGCTGCAGGATTTTCCTGAGGAATGTGTGCACACTGTAATGAGTGGCAGCACATCCCATTGCTCCGGCACTGGGGCCATCGTCTCGGAGCAGTTACAGCTCTGAGACATTCCCAGACAAATGGAAACAGAGTGTGCTCACCCAGATGGATAAAAAAACCCTCTGGTAATGACAGACAAACTGTGCAACAGGACAGGAATGTCATGCATGATCAGGTATTTCAGCTAGAGCATTCAAGGTTTTTTTTTTTATTATTTTCCCTTCAAATCTTTGGGGAAGGTGGGTTCAGCAGCTCAAGAAAAGAGATGCCAGAGTTTCTGACAAGTTAATTAAGCTTTCACTTCTGAGCATTATATGTACAGTGAAGAAAAGAAACTTAATTGTCTTTGCAGTGCCTGACAAACCCCAAGAAAAATGCCTGCATATTTTCTCAGTTTTGTCTCTATTTTTGATACTTATTCAGTGTGAGCATTATACTTTCATGGCTTTAATTAAAAGCCAAGCTTTGGAAGCTTCTCAAATGGTAGTTTTGGTACAGAGATGTGTGCATTTAAAGAAATATTTATGTGAAATCTAAAGCCTAAAAGGAATGAGAGAAGCTTGAAAATGGATCAGCTGCCTCCCTTTATATGTTTTGTCCCTCCCACCTCATGGTGTTTCAGGTAACTCATGAAGAAGAGGGAATGCTGCTTGGTTCTCTTCCAGGGATTCGTGCTCTCCGAGTCCTCATACAAATATGACAAGCAGTTCTGCCTTTGCTAAGTCCCAAACTTCTCAAAATATTTCTATTTTAATTATTCTGTGCAGTACATAACCAAATTTTAGGTTTATAAGTATCTTCATTAACAATTCCTGGAGTGTATCTATGACAGGAGAAGAGGAAATGGCTTTAAGTTGGGCCAGAGGAGGTTTTGATTGGATTTAATGAAAATTTATCAAGGCAAAGGGCTGTCCAGCCTGGCACAGCTGCCTGGGGCAGTGGTGGAGTCCTAGTCCCTGAAAAAAAAATTAAAAATATATGTTTGTGGCAGCTGGGGGCATGGGCCAGTGCTGGGGAACAGTTAGACTCGATGATCTTAAAGGTTTTTCCAACCTTAATGATTCCATGATCTATAATTCTGTATTTCTTTTTCATCTTCAGCCATTCTGCCCTTTGCTGTGAGAGTTGTTCAAATATAGTTGCTATAAAATGGAGAGTGGCACAGAAAGCATGAATAATGAGTGATTATTCACTATTTCATGATAATTCAATAATGAACAAATTGAAATTATAAAGGAGCTGGAGAAAAAAGAACAAAAAAAAATTGATAGAATCCTGGAATATCCTGAGTTAGAAGGGCCCCACAAGGATCCAGCTCCTGGATCTTAGGAGGGTGTAGGAAGTCAGGAGTTCTCTAAAAGGTTACACAGAACTGGAGGCACAAATTTATTTACGGCTGTTAAATCTAACAGGATGCAATTATTTAATTGATGAACTTTTGTCAGTGCTTAGCACAGGCCATTTGCCATGAATGTAATTCTGAAGGGAAGCTGTGAAAATGTGTAAATATATAAATATCTACCTGCTGCCTGGAGGTGTTTGCCAGAGAAGGGAAAGGGAGGGAGCTCTGCTTTCCCAAGCTGAATCAGGATTTCTTCCCAACTCCTTGTGGGGTTTTCCTTGGACAGTTTTTCCTGGAAAACCATTTCCAAGCTGGTGCATTAAACAGCATTTCAATCTCTGACTCAAAACCTACTGGAAATCCAGTTATCAACCTTAGGAGAGAGATTGAGATCTAAGGCATGATGAGCAGGTTTAGCTGGGCACAGAAATATCAGATTTAAGGGAGAGTTTGTGTGTGTGCTTGTGAGCAGAGCTGCTTCAGGCAGGAGGAAGAGTTGACTATTTATTTAATTAATTACTCACCTCTGCCAAGGCCTAGAAATCAGATTTTTAAATGGGAAACTAAATCCTAGAATGAGCTTTTTAAAAAAAAGTTTTCCCTCTCTCTCTTTTTTTTTTACTTTTGGTGGTTTTTATTTTTATTTTTTTTTTTAATTGCTAGAATAAAATACTTATTGAGCTTGCTGCCTGGGCAGCACACAAGCTCTTGCTTTTCTTTCTTGCAATCTTCTGTTTCAAGCACCACCTAATGGCACCAGTGCACAGTGCAGAGCATCCCTGCATCCCACATCCCTGCCTCCCACATCCCTGGAT
>QUSF01000012.1:18850750-18855783 GCA_003676055.1 Chloebia gouldiae | reverse complement strand
TTCCCGGGGCTCTGAGCTCTGCCTGGATCCTTCCCTTCTCCAGGGGAGCACCCCCAGCTCTCCCAGGCTGGCTCCAGAGGGGCTCCAGCCCTGGGAGCATCCTTGCTAAGGAAATCCAGAATTCCACATCTTGTTTTCCATCTCTCTGCTCCAAAGGTGTGCAAGTTGTTTCTGGAATGGCACAAATCCAGCAAAGCCTCTGGTCCACAGGCTGCTCCCTGGCTTCTCAAACAGCAGCTTAATCCAGGGGTATGAGGGGACTAAGTGACATAATTATTTTATATAAAATAATTATATATGCTGCTGCTTTGGCTGAGTGTGGAAGTGGAGCTTCAGCTCCAGCATTATGAGAGGCTGCTGCTCATGGAATGTGCCCATGGGGGTGTTGGGTGCTCTGGATCCCAGCAGGGACCAGATCCCAGTTCCTGTGGCACCTCTGGATGTGCTCAGGTACCTTCTGGAGAGACCTGGAACACTTTCAGCCCAGACAGGATGACATTCCAGGAGAATTCTGTCCTTCCATCAGAAGTTCCTGGTGAAAAGGGTTGTTCTGGGATTAAGTCAATTATCCCGTGCCAAAAGCAGGTGTCGCACTGTGATGATTGTGGGCCCCTTCCAGCTCAGGATATTCTATGATACTTTGCATGTAGTCATATTTTCATTTTTACAGAGGTGTTCAGAAACAAAATGCTGAGGCTGCAAGTGCAGGAACCCTGGAGTTTTGCCAGGAGAAATGCACATTTTTCAGATGATCGTTTCCCACACTTGTTTTATAAAAAAAATAGCACAACCTTGTAACCACAAATTAATTTTACAATGAATGCAGTGGAAATTATTTTTTCCAGCACACTGGGAAGCTGCAGGAGTTGTGTTCAGGGAGAGCAGAGCTACCTGAGCAGGGCCATTCATCCCTTTGGTTTTCTTGGAGACTTTAACCCCCTGTATTTAATCTCTTTGGCAGCAACTTATTTTTAAGAGGTTAAGAGTTCATTAAGATAAGATGGAGTGAAAGATGGAGCACATTGGGAAGGAACTTTAGCCATAAACTAATTTAGAGCTCAGTCACATGGCAGCCAGGCCCAGCTTTGCTCACACAGCACACGATAATGACACGTTTCAGGATTGCAGCTGAGAACAAATCTGACAGATCTGCGCACCGTGCAGTCGCGTTTGCTAATGTTGGTTTTAAAACAGCAAAAAATTCGATCCCACTTGGAAATGTTTTCTTGGGAAAGCTGTGAATCTGTCTCAGGATTGCCTGGTAATGGAGCTGGGCGTGCAGGCAGCAGGAGCTGGGGCTGGTGGCCACCTGGTCCATCTACTGTGGGCAATTCCTGATGCTGCTCCAGCTCTGGGTCAGCTGTCCTGGATGCTCCCAGCATGGAAACTTCTGTCAGGCTTCCAAGTGAGAGTAGGGACATAGAGCATCCATAATTTGGGCTGGAGATCAGGCAAAAATCACCCTGAGCTCCTTCTGAGCATGTCCAGGAAGGGAACAGAGCTGGGGAAGGGGTTGGAGCCCCAGGAGCGGCTGAGGGAGCTGGGAAGGGGCTCAGCCTGGAGAAAAGAAGGATCCAGGAGGGAAAAGATCTGCAGCAGAGCCTTCCTCAGACTCCCCTCACTTTATTCCACTCACATTTTCTCAAACTTTTTGATTTTCCCCTCACGGCAGGAGAGACCCTGAAAGGAACAGAGCTGGGAAAGGGCTGGAGAATTCCTGAGGGAGCTGGGAAGGGGCTCAGCCTGGAGAGAAGGAGGATCCAGGAGGGAAAAGCTCTGCATCAAAGCCTTCCTCAGACTCCCCTCACTTTTTTTTCCCCTCATGTTTTCTCCAATTTTTGATTCTCCCCTCACGGCAAGGGAAACCCTGAGGGGCTGGAGCGGGGCCAGGGAAGGGAATGGAGCCGGGAAGGGGCTGGAGAATCCCTGAGGGAGCTGGGAAGGGAATGGAGAATCCCTGAGGGAGCTGGGAAGGGGCTCAGCCTGGAGCAAAGGAGGATTTCGAGGGATCTTTTCCCTCTCTGGAATTCCCTGCCAGGAGGGGACAGCCGGGGGGATTTGGGATCATCCCAGGAACAGGGCCAGGAGCAGAGGGAACGGCCTCAGGATGGCCCAGGGCAGCTCAGGGTGGACATGAGGAGAATTTCCTCACAGAAAGTGTTGTCCAGCCCAGTCCCCATTCCTGGAGGGATTTCAAAGTCCTGTGGATGTGGCACTTGAGGACTTGGCAGTGCTGGGAATAGTTGGACTGGATGATCTTGAAGGTCTTTTCCAACCTGAACAATTCCATGATCCTATGATTCTATCTCCAGGCAGAGATAAGAGTATTGCTCGGGGTTGAGGAGTTTTTTGGTGATGCCTGGAGCTGGACAGGTCACAGAGGTGCTTTTCCCTGTGCCCCCTGTGCCTGTGAAGGTGCCCTCCCTGCATCCCCCTCCCTTTCCTGTGGGTGATAAGGTGTGCCTGGCAAAACTCTCTCTCCAAGGGATTTTGGAACATGCTCTCTCCAAGTCTGAATTTGATCATGTCTTGCTGTGCTGCAAGACATCTGTTTGAGGGGGTTTTTGGAGAGGACTCTGAGATTGCTTCCCACAGTGATGAGTGAAGGGAAAGAAGCTTCCATAGGTGTTCTGCTGGCTGAGTTCCTGCTGGAACAATTATTTCAGTGCTTCTGGGATTTCATTATGGTGTGTAATTAGTGGAGGTGTCAGGAAAATTTGAGCCTGGGATAAGCAGGATTTTATCACTTTAGATCTTAATAAATCAATATTCCGAGGTTTAATGTTTGGAAGGGGCTTCAAGGTGTGGGTCTGAGCTGGGGCAGTTGCCAGCAGCAATTCTGGGTCTGTTCCTTGGAGAAAAAGGCAAAATAATTCCAATGAGGGAGCAGAGCTCCCTCTCCTTACTTTATAATCATCACACATTAAGAATTCACACGCTGACAGCTAAAACAGCTCCGCCAAATTGGGACAGCTGGGTATGTGTCCAACCCCTGTGATCCTTCCTCCTGTCTCTAGTTCACTTCTTAAAATACAGGTTTACGTAACAGGTCACATTTTTTATTTATTTATTTTTTTCTTTTTCTCCCCAAAAGTTCCTAAATCTTTCTAACTTTTTGGAGAGGTTTCTGAACTTCCAGAATATATCTGGATAAATTATGCAGGTTGAGGGGTGAAGGGCTTGCTCTGAACTCACACGTTCCTGTGGTAGCAGGGGGACCTTCTGCACTGTGCTTGTCACTGCAGAGCTGGGCCTGGGAGCTGATCAAGTTTGGGAAACATAATTCCCTTTCAAAACAGAGGAAACAAAACTCTCCTCTTCTGCTTTTCTATTTTGCTGCCAGTGTTTCGGTTTTCTTCTCTTCCAGGGAATTAATTTTGCTGTAGCTAAATGCAACACCTCCTCTGGAATGCCAAGCAGAGGGGGAATACTGCAGCACGTTTTCAGCTTGAAAACAAAATAATTGCTTTAAAAATAGCCTTATATTTCTTCATTTTATGACGTGCTCTCTTTAGACTTGATAATCATCCTTTCTTGTACTCGAGATACCTTCCCTCCCCACACCCACTCCCTCCTGTCCCCCTGAAATTCGGGAGGAATGGGAGAAGTTCTCTCTGGCAGCTTTATTTCCAACACCACTACAGGAGATGGAGGCAGCCAGTCTTCCAAAAGGTTTGGGGGCAGAGGTTATTAAGATTTTTAATGAGATTTTAATCTCTTTTGGTCTCTGCAGCCACGTTTGGACAATCCCTTCTCCAGGGACCACAGGAGTTTGTAACTCCTGGAGCAAGCAGCAGGGAAGGAGCAGGTCCATAGGATTGCCCACGTGTGGCTTTCCTTTGAGGTCTTTAAAAATGGGCATTTTAATCTGAAAAAAATACCCCAAACCCCAGCTGTTCTCCACGGGTGCAGAGGTGTGGGGAGCTGGGAATGAAAGGAACACGAAGCACTCCGAGGGATGTGATCAGATAATAAAAATGAAGAGTTTTGGCTGCAGCCAGGCTGACAGTTTGGAGCTAACCTGGCTTTCTCCAGCATACCTCAGGAATGACAAACGGGGAGAGCAGGTGGAAACAAATCCATCCAGCTGCCACAGCCCAGGGGAAGTTGGAAGGAGCCTGGATCCAGCAGGTCCCTGCATGTCATGGGGAAAGAGGCTGCTTGTTCACAGTGCACTGGTGAAAAGCTCATAATTTCTTAATGCCTTTTTAATGAAAAAAAAAAAAATCAGATGCAGGAGAACATTTTCATTCCTTCTGTTTTTAGCTTGGCTCTCAAATGTTTCTGAGTTCTCTGAGAGCTCCCTGTAGTGCTGGGCAGTTCAGAAAAGAGAGGAGGCCCACTTGGAAAAATCTGTTTTGGGGAAGGTAAAGGCTTTTGTTTGGCTCTGAATGACTTTTGCAAAGGGAGTTCATTCTTTACATTCTGTTCTTTGTTGTGGCCCGGCCACATTTATGAGTAAACAAAACACTTAATGCCCATTTCTGTGTAGGATTTGATGAGGATGACGTGCAGAGTTTGAAGGGAAGCTTGCAGCTCTTGGGGTGAATAGAAAAACAAGGTTTGAGAGTGGTGAATTCTTGCTGGGGAACAGCAGATTGTGCAAGAGTTCTCAAAAAGATAAAAAAAAAAAAGGAGGGGGATCAGTAATGATTCTGTGTGTTTGCTGTCTTGAGAAACAGGCTGGGAATGAACTGTTCCCTGCTTCGGGCTCTTGTTAAACAAACCCTTCTCCTGGATATTTTCATCCCACTTTCAAGAGAAATTTTCCCATCCTACTCAAGACCATCAAAATCCAAAAGAAGGGTGAAGAAGATGCTGTGAATTCGAAATCACGTGAAATATTGAGACTAAATTCAGTTAATTATTAACTTTTCTGCAGTCCCTGGCCCGTCCTTGCTCCTGGCACAGAGAGCAGGGCTCAGGGAAGCACCTCTTTGTTTTTCCCCTGGATTTCTCGTGGCACAGGCTCCGGGCAGGTGATTCCCTGTTCCTTCCTGCAGGAATTCACCCCTAATCACAGCTCCCCTGTG
>QUSF01000012.1:18828250-18845750 GCA_003676055.1 Chloebia gouldiae | reverse complement strand
CTTTCCTTGAGCAGGCAGTGTAAACAAACAAAGCAGCCTTTTTTTCCCCCCTCCTGCTGCAGAACCCTGCCAATTGATACTGGAGTAGGAATATTAACACATGCCCGCTCCAAAATGTGATACCCTTTGGGGTCTTGGAGATGAGCTCCTCTGAAGTGCTTTTTTTCCTTCGGCTGCCTGACAAGGTTTTTGGCTCCACTTCAGTCTGGTAAGGAGACAGCTGCTCAACTTCTGACACAAATGAAGAAAATTGATGAGATGCCATCTCCAAAATTCCCTTTTTCCTGGCAGGCACTTCTAGGCTGAGTGCTAGGAGTCACTCAAAGGTTTGGGTTTTTTTTTTTTAAACCTTAGTTAGGGCAGGGTTTGGGGTTTGCTTTGTTGGCTGGGCTGTTTCTAATAATGCTCAACAAATGCATAGAAATGGAATCTTTGGGAGCATGAACAAGGATCACAGAATTTACACTTCCACTTCCACAGCTTGTTTGCTGTTGTGTACTGAATTATCCACGGCTTTGCATAATTCTGAGCAATTTATTTCTCTCTGTTTGTTGTGGAAATGCAGGTTACAGGATCTCCAGGAAGCCTTGTAAGGAGGGGTCTTCTTGGGGTGTTTCTGTGAGTCTGGATTTTCTCAGGATATTTTTTTAGGAGGGTAGAGATGTTGTTGTGTGACCAAGAGGAATAATGTCAGTAGCTCCCAGAATCTGTGTGCCCACTGTGAATTCCTCTGCTCCTCTCTCGAGTGGGAGATGCTCTCGATTTTGAAGGCCACTCATTACAGGGAAAATGTGTTTATTTTTCAGCTGAGCACAAAGGCAACCGTTCCCATTGTGCTTCCCTGCTCCTCAGGATAACAAAAACTAATTTTCAATGTTCCTCTTGAACTATTTCATCGGAATTTCATCTACAAAAGACCTCAGCTGTGTAAAGTGCATCTTCAGTCCTGTCTGGCTAAAAAAGCATTAAATTAGTTGCATTGCTATCCAGTTACATTAGAAACAAACCCCTGTGCTAGTCCAGCTTTAGACTTCTATGTCACTTCATGATTATCTTTATTGTGGCAAAGGCTTTGGGTTTGACACATGCTTTGCTGTTCCTTTTTAAACCTCCCTGGAAAAGCAGCCATGGAAAGCTCTGAATAATGCACATGACATATGCTGCCTGTCTCTCAGAGGGAACTGAAGAACCTGATATCAATTTGCATTTTTGGAGCTGCAGAAGAGACGCAGGAAACTTTAGGCAGGAGTTTTTGGGACTCTGAGGTCAAACCAAGAAGAGGAGTTCAGAGAGAGATGGGAGCTGGATGGAGAACAGAGGATGGAGCACAGGGCTGGCCTGAAATGAAACAGAATCCAGCTGATGTCACTATAAGTTCATAAAGACATTGTTTTCCTTGGGATGGTAAAATTTGGGTCCTGTTTGGCAAACTTAAAGGAACAGGCACAGGATCTCCTGGTTATCCATGTAAGGAAATGCTAATAAAGGTGGGGCTGATGATTTCTCATGGCAGTAAATGATGGCTCAGTGCTCACCTGAGCTCTGTTTTCTTTCTCAGAGGTGGAATTATTAATTAGCATCAATTTTTCATTACTCTCTACTGTTGTTACTTAGCATTCCCTGAAACCTTGTGGGAGATGGGTGATTACTTTGCAGTAGATTCCTTTGCAGTAGCTGGAACTAGAAAAAAACAGTAAAAATGCCTTGGTTATTTAAAGTAGGCAAAAAAGCCTTAACAAATAATCATGGAATCATGGACTGGTTTGGGTTGGAAAGGACCTTAAAGCCCATCCAGTTCCACGCCCTGCCATAGGCAGGGATACCTTTCACTATCCCAGGGTAATCCAAGCCCCATCCAGCCTGGCCTTGGGCACTGCCAGGGATCCAGGGGCAGCCACAGCTGCTCTGAGCTGTGCCAGGGCCTGCCCACCCTCACAGGGAAGAATTCCTTCCCAATATCAAATTCTCTATTGAAGCCTTGCTCTTATTAATCCAGTATTTTGCAGAGGTAACCATACACACTCTGATGAGCAACTCTGAGAGAAGAAGATTAAATAACAAATTAAGTGAGGTTTGGGTTTTGTTTTTTCTTAATAAAATAAATTAATTTACAAGAATCAAATACTGCACCCCCAAACCTCATTTTCCCTTCCATTCTTCATCGCAAACTAGTGACAGGCACAATCAAAAATTCCCCTTCTCTGAGGAATTTTTGGATGAATTCTGCAGCCAGCTGATGGAATGGCATTTGCAGGTGGCTGCTCTGTGACAAGAGAGGCTGTGGGGACACTGCTGTCCCTCCCTGCCTCATCCCAATGCCACCAACTTTGCATCCATTAGTGACTGACGTGGGAAATTCTTGGATTGTAATAACTGGGAGCCACTTTTGATGTTTTCACCTCGAACAAGCCCATTTTTGTTGTTGTTGTTGTTGTTGTTGTTGTTGTTGTGAGGATCTGTTCTTTGTCCGGCTGAGCTCTCCCAGAGCGGAGGGCTCAGTTTGGAGCTCGTGCAGGTGGGAGCGCAGGACTCGTGCAGCAGAATTTACCTTTTTTAAAATATTCCCCCAGCTCCTTTGTCTCTTGGCAACTGCAAAAATAACTCCATCAAGAATAAACCTGCAAACAAGGGTGAAAAAGCAGAACTGTGTGAAGACATGAAATACTCTCGTTTAAATAGTGCTGGAAAGCTATTTCCTCCCCCCGTACCCTTCCAAGGCTGAAATGATGTGCTCTGATTCTTAAACACAAATCCTGACTTGCATAAATTCAGAGATTTCATCTGTGCAGAGCTGCAAATTGCTGGGATAGTAATACCTGGATATTTTATGGCACATCCTTAAGTCAATAGGCAAAAGGGTTCTGAATAAAAGCCTTAAAATTACCTCATGAATTATTAACTCTTCCCTGTATTACCTTTGAATTATAAAGGCCTGGAAAAATAGGAAGGAGAATTGAAAACATCAATCTCAGGTTCTTTAAAAACGTAATTCTGATCATTTGAGCAGTGTACAAATCTTTTATTAAAGATAAAGAGGAAGCCATACTTTTTTATTAACTCCAGGATATGTTCAATCCACATGATTAAAAATCTCATTATTAACTCAAGTCAGGGAAGTGATTTATTGGTGAAACAAATAGGAGGTGTATTTATGGTGAAAAACCCCCTCAATTTGAATCTCCTTTTCTGGGTTAGGTATTTGTAAGGGTGGATTGGGTTTTCCTGGGAATGATGGAGTTTCACTCCAGCCCGTAGCTGAAACTCTACTACCTTAAGAGGGAAAGCCTGCAGTAAAATTATAGGTACCAAGAGATATTTTCCTCTAGTAAATTCTGCTGGAGCAAATGATTTTGTCTCATTAGGTAATAGGATGTGCAGAAAAAAAAAAATCAGATTTTTATACATAGTTACCATTCAAGTGGAGCTAATTCTGTAAAGCAAGTGCAGATATTTTGGGGCTTCTTCATGTATAACATATACTAATATTTCCTGATCACTGTGGTAGGGATGTACTGTTCTAAAGGAGCCCTTGAAATCTCATTTTACAGTAATAAAAAAATGATCAACCCAACGGCACTTTTTCCCAGAAGTACCATCCTACTTTGGGAGATATGTCTACAGATCACTGACAATATTTTTGTTCTGCTGTACCTGAAGCAGGTCAAATATTTTCTGTTCTGTTAGGCAGCTCTATGGGTGAGTTGTACTCAATGTCTTAAACATTGAATTATGCCCAGCACAAGTTCCAGGACTATTTATATTCCACCCTACAATGTAAAATGGAGATAATACTGAATTTATTGACGTCACAGCAGCTGTGGAGAAACTGGGTTAGACACACTTGCATATAAAGACAAGACATTAAATGGTGCCATCCATTCCTGCAAGCCAGCAGAAATAGCTTTTCTCTTCCTGATACCCATGCCTGGATGGCTCCCAAGGCTGAGAGCGACTTTTGCACATCCCACAGGAAGTTTGGATTCTCTCCTGTGCCGTGGGTGGAAAATGCCTGGTGTTATGGTGACAGGTGCAATAGGTATTGAAACGTAAACCTTTCCCTGCTCCTGGGGAACATATTGCCAGTCCTGGGCTCTGCTCCAGAGGGGTGTTTTGGGAGAAATTACAGATTTTGAGGTAGAGAAACAGCTCTGGAAATAGGTTGCCTTCAAAAATTTTGGCAGCTTTTCAGCTGTTTAAAATGTTAGGAGTGGGGAAGATGGAGCTGGGAGGCTCGGGGAGCAGTGACAGGAGCATCCTGGGTTGTGAGGGTGTGGCAGAGCTCTGGGGCTCAGCCACCACGGTCACTCGTGGAGGGCTTCTGTTGGAAGCCAGGCTGCTGAGAATTTTAGATTTTTGTGCTGCCAGTCACTGTCAGACCCCTAAGAGAACACTGCATTGACCTGAGGCCGTAGAGAAGGCTCCAAAATGGAATGACAGAACTGGGTTTGTGGGAGTGGAGTTTGAATAGAAGTGTTTAATATCACAGGGTGGGAAATTCAGAGTCTAAGGGTTTAGAATACAGTAATATATATAAAGCAAGATGGAGGTTTTAGGGCAGAGGCTGGTCCTTCTCCACCTTTTTCTCCATGGGTTTGGTTGGTTTTGTGCAATTGGATAAAAAAGTTCACACTGCAAGTCACAGGTGGTTGGTTATTGGGTTAAAAGTAAAAATAAATTAGGTGTCATTTCTTAATTGGACAGTTTATCCTTAAATGGCCTTGTAGAGAGAGAGAGAGAGACACGGCTCCATTTTTAGTTTGTTAGAATGAAGTGCTGTAGAACTCACGCTCTGTGAGACTGTAATATAAATAAAAACTAATAAACATTTGAGTCCCAACAAGAAGCACTGTCTCACACGTTTAATCCTGATGCTGGCAGAAAAAAAGAAGCAAAGACTCCACAGGGTTCCTGTGGCAGTTGGCAAAATCATGGTAAATGGTTTGTTGTGTGCCTGGACTCGTGTCCCTTGTTGTATTTTCCTCTGAGAAACTTTCAGTCAAAATTTCAACTGTTAAATACAGCCAAGGTGTGAGAGTGTTTGCAGCTTCTTGGTTTGAAACTCCATCCCCGTGGTCTCAGCAGAGGCCCAAAGTAAAACCCTCCATATGAGGTGGAAAAGTGCTGAGGGGGCTTTTCCCAGGGGGTAGGATGGAAAAGCTGTTTTCTAGCAAAAATCATGGAATGGTTTGGGATGGAAGAGACCTTAAAGATCCTCCAGTGCCACCCCCTTCCATGGGCCGGGGCACCTTCCACTATCCCAGGTTGTTCCAAGCCCTGTCCACACTTCCAGGGATCTGGGGGCAGCCAGATATTCTCTGGAATATTTGAAGGAGGATATCTTCAGCTTCTACTGAAGGAGGACATCTTCATCTCCCAGAAGGACCTAGGCATTCCAGGGAGATGTACAGCAGGCACAGCACTGTCAGCATGTCCTTCAGACTTTGTGAAATAAATGTTCTCTCCTCAGCAAACGCTTTCTGTGAATTTGCAGCCTTAAATCTGCTGTGTAAATGCGTCTTCAACTCGGGGAGTTCTGGGATATCAGGAATTAGAGGTGGGGCTCATGTCCTGCCTGTGTTTGGCCTGTGCTAATTAGGCCACGTGGCTCTGTTAGGAAGAGCTAAAAAAGAAAAATGCCCTGAAATAATTTTTTAAAAAATCCCTCTTAAATCTATCTCCAAAGTGGGAGATATCGTTATGGCAGTTGAGGGAGGCTCCTCAAGAGAAGAAGCACTTGTTTTCTCTGGGAAATATGCTTTTCTTTATTTTTTTAGTCCTCTATTTGCTCATGAGTGTTGCTATGTTTTCATTCCCATCTGGAAGGCGCAATCTCCCTCTGGAATCTCTGTGGTAGCTGAATGAAACAGCACCGAAGGAGGTGATAATGAACTCATTCAACATCTGATGGTGATTAACCAGGAGCACCCGAGATCCTCACTGGAGGGACTTCTGCCTGTAAATCCATTCCATGCCAATATCTGCTCAGCCTGAACCTTTCGGGATTTCTCCAGCCTTCAAAGGAGTGTTTTAGGTTGGGTTGGGAGTGTCATGTCTATGTTTTTGGCCTTAGTGAGGCACCATGAAGATCCCCAGCACCAATATTTTGCTTCATTGGGATGCTGCTGTTGTGTGTCAGTGCTCAGTAATGCAAACATAGGTCGGGTTATTCCTTGTGTTGTGTTGAGAATGAAAAAACCTGAGTAAGACAAGATAAATTTTAAAATTATGTATATAATAATGTATATAATAAATGGGATAAGTGTTCAGTTTGGAGCTTATATGGATTTTGTTTTTCAGGAATATGCTTTGCAACTCACAGCCCAAATTCCTTCAACCTAGATTTCATCTGCCAGACCCTGATTTTTCTCTTGATAAATCCTTGCAGAATTTGCATTTTGTGATTTGGCTTGAGTTTAACTTCACTGTGCAGTAACTGCAACGTAAATTTTTCGTGCAGGTTATCAGAAAATCCGATTTGGAAAATCTGAGGAAAAGACAACAGCTTGAAAAAGGTATGGGAAACTCACAGAGCTAAATAGGCACCCAAATAGTCTGTCTAACAACTATCAAAGTGATAAGTTTGGATTAGGGTCTAATTTACAGCTTCTATATATTGTAACTTTTCCTGTGGAACACCAAGTCGATGTCAATGATTTGACATTGCTTTCAAAAAGTACAATTACAGTATATTCCACAGAAGAGTTCTGTTTCACAGGAGCCCTTTGTTAGACTTGGCAATAAGTTTGACACAGCTTGGTTCAGAGCTGAATACTTCACATTTTCCCCCCAAATCATCGCTCAATAAGATGCTCAGAAGACAAAAAGTTCATCTTTGGAAACAGAATTTAATTGTATTTATTTGTGTTCTTGTGCCTGCCTGTATTTTATGTGGAGAAATTGGGAAGTATGAAAAGTTTTCCAGGTCGAGGCTGGAATATGTGCCAGACCTGAAGAGGTGCATCTCTGATAGGTGTGTGATAACTCAAGAAACACCACAAATACCCTAAAAACAGAGCTGTGAAGAAGAGCGTGGTGTTGAAAGGGAATTAAAATGTGTATTTTTGTGAGTGTCTCTGCGTGTGTGAGAGCAGATCCCTTCAGATCTGGCCTCTTTGTGGGGAGAGCTGTGAGAAGGGCTCTTTGTTCAACCTTTACCTGGTGGCTTCTCAAATATCCCTGTGGCTTTTCAGGCTGGGTTTGTGTCTTGGAATGAGCCCCGGGGCTATGGATGGTTCTGCCTTTCACCTCATCCCATGCCAGCACAATTCCTTCCTGAAACCAGGGCTGGGAAAGCAAAGGCTGAAATGGAAAACAATATGGATAATGTGTATAAAATCCTATATTGTAGAGGGTCTTCCTGCTGTGTTCTTCACCCCAAATGTGCTTGTTGGGGGGGCAGCCACAGGGAAATATTCACATTCTGTTGTATCAATGAAGTGTGGGGCCATGAAATGCTTTATGGCAAAATAAGGGCTTTGTTTTTTAAAAAAATCAACACTTAAATATGGAAATAAGGTGTCCTATGGAGAATTAAAGCAGATAAAGCAGGTAACTCCTGGTATTTCTTATGGAAAACTTCACATCTTCAACTCCTCTGCTTTAGCCAAAGGCTAAACCTGCTGAAACCCACCACTGGTGATTAATGTGTAGGAAACACTCACAGGTCTTCTTCCAACCAATGTTCTCTGGTAGTCTGTGGATGTAAGGATGTGTGTAGTATTCCAAAATCTCCTGGCAGCACTTTTCCCTCTCCAGTTTAATACTGGGAGTAGAAGAGTGATGAGAGCTGCATTTGAATTCCTATATTCTGGTGGTGAACACCTCCTGATTGTCAGGACTCTGGAGAATCCCTCTTGGTGTCACAACATGGGACTGAATTGACATAAAAGGGGGGGAAAAAAAAGTCACAAACACAAGACTCTCCATGAAACATCATTCTGGAGTGTTTTTTAGGCACCTGAACACACTGGGAGATGCTGAGCTGGGAGAGCTGATGCTGTGCAGTGTGGCAGCTGAGTGGCCACACGTGGTCAGTCCTCCACTGCTCCCTGCCTCACTTTTGGGAATCCCACAGCCTGCCTGACAGCAGGCAGTTTGGGAATTCTAGAAATATCCAGTCCTTTTGGTTTACTGCCCTAAAAGTGATGCCATTTTTGACAGATGGTGTCAGCTTTGCCACAGATCTAGGATGATCCCAAGAAGATATTGGCTTAAAAATACAAATTTCGGGGACAAAACAGTGAAAACGAATAATAATAATTCCTGTTAATACTATCTTCATAATAAACTCTGCTTCGTTTGCTGTTATTTCCCTACAGTTTTCAGCTCTTTGGGATTGGTGTCTGTCTCTAACAGGTTCTGAAGGACATTTACTGGGATGCTTCAGGAGCAGAGATCCCAACCTTGCCATGATTTACTTGAGGAATTAGGGAATTCCTTCAAATTCCCTCTGTGGCCTTGCTTTGGTGTCAAGGTGCTAAAGCAGCAGCTTAATGAGGTAATTATAATTAATATTACACAGGGGTTTAGAGCCCTCAGGCAGGAGTCTCAGCACCGTGGTTTTAACTCTTGATTTAAGGGAACATCTTGAATACATTATTTACATCAGATATTAGACCTGCTGTGCCAGTGACTGCAAGCCAGGGGATTTATTAGCACCAGATCTATTTATTTGGAAGTAATTCTGTGTAATGAGCAAAGCTACAAGCTCAGTTTGGAAATAAATAGATGTTAATATCAGATAAATGATAGATAAGTTCAGTCTAGCTCCCGGGGAGATCAGGGCAAACGCTCTGCTGGAGGTTTGATGTTAATTCAGGGATATTTTATTTATTTTTAATGTTAATTCAGGGGTATTTTGTGTCACCAGTCTCATGAGACATTGGGCTTCTGGAATCTAATTTCAGAGTTCTTCTGTATTTTGAGATATTTCAGCTCTTGTTGTGTTTAGTGAAATACACTTGGCTCTCTTTATGTTCAAGTAGCTTCCAAAGCTTTAACCCTTTTTGTTTGTTCATTAATGAAACCATTTGTGGCTGTGAGATGGGATGGACATGGAGATCCTCAGGTGCAGTTCTCACCTCAAATGGGGGTTATTGAGTCCAGCTGAAAGAAATCTCAATGTTCTGCAGGTTCCCAAAACACTTTCTGTGGAAGGAGATACTGGTTTAATCCAATTTAAGACATCCATTTTTTTTTGTCTTGAATGTCTGTGAAGTTCTTTGATTTTTTTTGGTTTGTAGTTGGTGTTATTCCTGCTGATATTATGGAGAGTTTTTCAGGTAAGTCTAAGCAAGTTTTACTCTACAACTCCTGGCAGGAGGTTGTAGTGAGATGGGGTTTTTGTCTTCTCTTGGGCAACCAGTGATAGTGATGCCTCAGGTTTAGCTTTGATATTTTCAGGCTCTGAGCTGCTTTAGGGTGCAGCTCTGAGCTTCCCATGAAGTGTTGCTGAGCTCCCTGCACAGAGCAGGGACACAAAACAATTCCTGCTCCAGCTGGGCACCAAGGACAAATGATCCAAATCTCAGCCCAGCAGCACAAACCCCGTGGGCTGGAGAGAGAAAAACCAGCAGGGTGGGACTGCCTGGGCTGGAGCTGGAATGGGACAATGAACTGCAAGGTGCCAATGGAGCAGAGCTGATCCCAGGGAGAGCCCCCGGGGGTGCATTTTGGGGCCATTTTGGTTCACCTTGGGTGCAGCCCTGGCTGGGCTCTGGTGCTGCCCAAGGTGGATCCATGGAGGAGATAAATTTAATAAATCCTTTGAATAAATCCCTGCTTTATTCTGTGACTCTGCCCAGCCTCTGCTCTGGGGCAGCTTCTCAAGGCATCAATAGGACAAAGAGAAATATTTTCACCAGGGGAGGCCTGGGTTGGATATTAGGAAAAAATTCTTCACTGAAAGACTGATCATTGGAATGGGGAAATGTTGGAGTCACCATCACTGGAAGTCTTGAAAAATTGAGTAGATGTGGCACTTGGTGGGTGATGTGGTTTAGTGGGGGTGGAGGTGTTCGGTCAAAGGTTGGACTTGGTGATCTTGGAGGTGTTTTCCAACCTTTATGATTCTGTGCTGTGATATCCAAATGCACCAACAAGAGGAATAACTGAAGGAAATATGGGAAAAGCCTGAATGTGGCAATGCTGAATCCTGATCCAGGAGGTGCCCTTATGTCTGCCACAAATGCTGCATGAACACCTTGTAAATTCTGGATCTGAGGCTTGTGTGATAACTTTCCTGTGGATTAAGATTTAAAAAATATAAGGGATTGATTCCCCTGAAATGCTGGCACTTTGGGTTTTCCCTCCCTCCCTCCCATGGACAGACACCTGCACTTTACCCTGGCAGTGTGAGAAGAGTGAACTGAGTGAAATTAGGACTCATATTTTGCTGTTTTTGCTCTAAGAGTGAAAAATTCATGGCTCCAGGTGACATGGGTGTGCAAAAAAGAACAGCCTGGGCTGTGGCTGAAGCTGACCTGGGATCTTGCCTGCTTGGCTCATTTTCCTGAGAGCTGCTGTCCCAAAGCCAGCAGAAAAACTCCTTCCATAAGCACCTGCTCCCACTGCAGGCTCTGCTGGAGGAGGACACGGGGATTTCCTCCTGCAGATGAGGCACAGTTTACACAGAAAGGATATTTTCTGGAAGTGCTGCAGGTGAACTGAGTGGCAAACAGGGCTCTGCTGATGCTGCTGTTCTTTGCTGTGGTGTTGCTGCTGAGGCTAGGAACTCCTTGAGCTGTAAATGTAGGTTGGCTTTTTGTGAATTCAAAGTAGCTTAATTCCATAAAGGAGGAGGAAATTTGTGCATCATCTTTCTCCTCTGTGCCCTGGTCCTCCATACACCACACAGATCAGTAAGTTTGGGGATGAACACACTGTTCTTAGTGGTGGGATGTAACATCAGGCAGTTTTGGTAAAGATTTTGATAAATAACTCGTGGAAATATGATCCAGGTCGAAGCCATCTTCGCTCCGCTTCTACTTAGCCCTTTAATTTATTATTATTTTTTAAGAAATCATTTCTTGCCAGCACGTGGTGGGGTGCAGCCCACCGAGCTGCAGCTAAGCAGGATTGATGGTTTGTTTCCCACCCACTCCAGTTTAATTAGGCTGTTTCTATTTCCTGCCCCTCATTACACCGCCGCTGCTCCCCGACACAGCACTGCAAACAAATTATTAGCAAAGCACAGGGGAATACAAGCTGCTAATTTGTTTGGGTCTCTGCTGGAAAATTGCAATTGTACATATTGCTTTTCAAAGTATTTTATGGGCCCTGGCACAGAGCTTGGTTATCTGACTGTTGCTTTTCAGAGGAGCGAGCTTTGGCTGGATTATTAATTATGCTTAATTGTATATATACAAAAATATATATTATTTGTTTCTCTTAGGACAGAGAGACAGCTCAGGTGGATGCAGACCAGGAGGGCTTTTGCATTCCGTAGCTCACGTGTGTCCCTGCAGCCATGAGGGAAAAATGGGAATTTTTAACAGAGGTTAACCAGCACATGTTAAATTCTGTGCTGTCATAAAATCACAGCACAGGTTGTGATTTTAGTGTGTGTCAGCTGGCTGAGTGAAACCCCAGGTCAGGGCAGTGCAGCAATACAGAATTCTGGCAGAGGTTTGTCTGCCAGGAGGGAAAAAAAATAACCACAAAACCAGGAAAAGAAATTAATTCTGTTTGTGCCTTTCTGGTTTAGGATTTAAGAGTGGCAAGTGGAACAAATTCACAGCAGTGGGATGGGTTCAGGGTACTGGAGTAGAAGGAGCCACAGCCCCAGGAGGGTGGCAAAGGCAGGGAAACAGCCAAGAAGAGACCCTGGTAAAAGGCTTACACTGCACTGAGGTCCCTGAAATTACAGTAATTAATTACATTAATTAAGATAATTAATTTACATTGAATTAATGTAAATTCATTAATTGATTTTACAGATCCTTGCAGCATTTAAAATTTTTCTGTTTGAAAGTTGACCTTTTTGTCAATAGACACCTTTTTTAAATAAGATGAAATATTCACAGTAATGACTGAAAGTTGCTTGATTTATCCTCATTACAATTGCACACTTCATTCATGAACTCTGTGGGTTTTGGGATGCTTTTTGGGGGAGGAAGAAAGTTTGTTCTGAATGAACACCACCACTCCCCTCCCTCAATTTTCTGTTTCTATGCCATGAGGTTTTGTGATGATTATTATTTTGCAAGGTTTGGGACTCCCTAAATTTGAGGAAAAATTGCAGACAACAGCATCCAACGTGGCCTTGAGTATTTCCAGGAATGGGCAATCCACCTCTTCTCTGGGCAACCTCTTTTGTTCAGTGTAATTAACAATAATATTGATACTGGAATTTGGGTTTGAATAGGATTGTATTTCATGCTGAACAAAATTCTGCTTTGAAATTCAGAATTTTTATATCAAAAAAAATCAAAATCAAAAATCAAACCCCTGTGTGGAAGGTGGGCTGGGGAAAACTCAGTTCTTGGGCTAAAGAACCAAAGTTCTGGACCACAACTTTGTGATCTCTTTTGAGTGAGTATTGGCATCAATATTTCTCTGCTCTCCTAATGAGTCATGCAGGGAGAGCGGGATCTCAGATTCAGTTTGAGATTCTCCAGCTTGAGATAAGGAGCAGAAACAGCCCAGGAATTTACAGGAAGGGAGTGGATGATGTTTAAACATTGCTCCATCCTTCCTAGAGTGTGTGAAATGACAGCTGGGGAGTGATTTCACAATATCCCAGTTCCTGTGACCCTGTAAGATGGGGAAAGTCAGCTGCTGGCACGAGGCTGAGGAGAGAGGCTTTCGAAAGGACTTTGTTTGTGCAGCACAGCCCGGCCAGGACGTTCTTCGAGAGCCTCGTGGTGCTTACAAAAACCCCTTTTCTCCAGAAACACGAGTCAGCCAAATTGTGGTTTGGAGCTCTGGGGCTGGATCCCTGCCTGGGGTGTGCAGGACAGAGGGCAGCCAGTCCCACGGGCTGCAGTATTTCATCCCTGAGCTGCTGCTGGAACACTGCTCCTTCCTGTCACTTCTGTCCTGCATCCTTCTGGGAGAGCTGATTCCGGAGGGTTGTGGCCTCAGAGGGGACAGAAGAAATGCACTCATTTCCTGCAGGGAAGGAATTCCTTCTGTGCTGTGACAAGCCAAATAATAACAACAACAACTTTAATGACAGAGCAAATTTATGTCTGCAGACCTTCCCACCTGTTTTTTGGGCTAAAAAATGATGAGTAGGAATTTTTCTGGCTCCGTGTGCAGGTGGATGTGGGACTGAACTGCTTCCAACACCACTGGGAAACAAATGTTTCCTCTTTTGTCAGGGAACTTAGAGGGCTTAAGTGGAGTTCTGTCAGCTGTTCTTGAATGAATTAATAATAATTGTTGCTTCCCTGTGAGGGTGGTGAGGCCCTGGCACAGGTTGCTCAGAAAAGCTGTGGCTGGAAGTGGCCAAGGCCAGGTTGGAAGGGGCTGGGAGCAGCCTGGGACAGTTGGGATGGAATGTGGACACGTGGAAGGTGTCCCTGCCCATGGCAGGAGATTTGGAATGAGAGGATCTGTGAGGTCCCACCCAACCCATCCATGATTCTAATTCATGTTTCATTACAGCCATGACCAGGGGTCTCCAGGGACCCCAGTGCAACCTCTGCCTCTGTGAAAGCTCCTTTGCCCTGGAAACACCTCAGGGACTTCCTTTATCCCACAAAGTGCTTTAGCAACCAGGAAATCTCCAGAATCAGTCACAAATAAATGGTTTTTATTTTGGTTTTAGAACAGCATCACCTTCCAGAAACTTTGAGAACAAATGTAGCAGTTGCTGCGTTCTAGATCTGCAGTCTTGGCAAACAATAGCATTAGGGGGAAAAATAGAAGAAGGGATACATTTTTCATTTTAAATTATACCCAGCTTTCTTACAGCAAATTAAATTGCACTTAACCAAAGAATACAGATAACAGTATTAAGCACAATAGAACATTTTAATTACTAAGAAAAACAAATGTCCATGTCTGTAGCTGTAATTAAGGACGAGCTGTATTTGCTATGCATTAGTGTGACTTGTATGTCTGAGATACAGTAATTGCCCCAATCCATCAGGTACTTCAGCCTTGACATCCTGGGCATGGAGAGGCTGCTTGGGAAGGCAGGAATGGGGTGAGGCTGCTTGGTGGGGTGGCTGAGCTGTGATGGGGCAGAGCTGCTTTGGTTTTCACCGCAGCCCAGCCTGGGAATTCCAGCTGTGCTCCAGGCATGAGCCATGAGCTCCTTGGAAGCTCCAGGTGAGACTCCATCTCTGCGGTGTGGGGGCTCAGGAGATATTGTGGGGATGGGAGACAAAGCTGGGCTTTGCTGGAACTCTCTGTCCTCCCAGTCACAGGAAGGGGTTTGGGAAGGAGGGGATGGAGGAGAGGAAATGTCTTCAAGTTAAACCAGCAAAGGTTTAGGTTGGTTATTAGAGAAAATTCCGTCATGGAAAGGGTTGTCCAGCCCTGGCACAGCTGTCCAGGGCAGTGGTGGAATCCCTGGAAATGAAATCCCTGCATTTCCCTGGTGAAAATATAGAAATAAAATCCCTGGATTTAATTTCACTTTTTTTTTTTTCCACCAAGGAAATCCCTGATGAAATCCCCAGAATGATTTCAAAGCCATGTGGATGTGGCACCTGGGGACATGGGGCAGTGGTGGCCTTGGCAGTGCTGGTTGGACTCAAAGGTCTTTTCCAGCCCTAATTATTTGGTGATTCTGTGAAACTGGGACTTCAGGGTGGAGAAGGTGCAGAGGGAAACCTGCAGGAATGAATAGGGGGAGCCTAAGAAGGAAGAGGCCACTGAAATGTCCCAGATTTAATCCTTGCTCTGTTCTCACATTCAGGATGCCCAATGACAGTAAATCCTCAGATAGAAAGGGCTGGGAAGAGCAAAGGAACAATTTTTTTCTCCATGCCCCTTGTTCATAGAACATGAGAAATGACAGCAAAAAATCACAGCATGGAAGAGCTGGTTAAAAATGGAGCAGTGGTTTTTAATATGAGGGTAGTCAATTACTGGAATGAATTCCTTCTGGAGACTGTAAAAAGTTCTTCTGTGGAGTTCTCATGGCAGCACGTGGGGGAACCTTCCTGAGGAGCACCATGGTGGAGCTGGTTCCATCCTTGGATGAGGTGGGTGGGCCTTGGTGTCTTTGGCCACCTCATCCAGATGGACTCCAGGGTGGACAAATACCACTGTTTTGGGAGGTTTGTGGAAGGCAGAAATCCATCCTGGGGCTGCCTGGGATGTTTCTCCTGGTCAGGCAGTGGAACTGCTCAAACGGGCTCAAGAGTGACCTCTCAAAGGGAAACAAATCCAGGGAGAAGATGATTCCTGGAGGTGGAACCAGCTCCCAGCCTTTTCTAGGATTAAAAATAAGCGTGATGGGCTAGAACAGACTTAGAATCCCCAACTGGTTTGGGTTGGAAAGGCTCATCCAGTTCCGCCCCCTGCCATGAGCAGGGACACTTCCCCTCTCCCAGGCTGCCCCCAGCCCTGTCCAACCTGGCCTGGATCAATCATCTTGAATTCATTTCCAAGCAGAATTTTCCTCTGGCTGGAGTGGGCAGGGATGTTGTTTTATCCACAAACCCCAGTAAAATGTAGTGAACAATCTCTTCTGATATGTAGCTTTGCTGTGGTTTAGGGCAGCAGGTGGGAAGAGAGAAAAGATATTTCTTACACTGCAGATCTGCTCCTCCTGCTGGGGCCTTCCAGCTACCCAAAGAAGTGGGAGAGCATCGTTAGGAGAACTGCTGGTTAATGGTTAATTCCTGGGTCTGAATGCACATTCCAGAGATGCCATTGCTGATGCATTTAACAATAAAATCCAAATGGTGATTGCTGCAGTCCTGGTGTGGTGGCACACGGTGCAAGGTGAGGAATGAGTGACTTTAGTGACTGGGGAGCTCTAAATCCACTGCCTGCTCTAAGGAGATGGGCTTTGAGTTAAAAAAATCAGAAAAAAGAGCAAGTGAAACAGGTAGAAATGTCAGTTTACTGAGTGTCACGGGCAGAAATATGATTTACTTGGCAGATGGTGGGAAAACACTATTTATGCAGAAATGCCATTAAGATTTAGATTTGTATTGCAGGAACAATAAGTTAAAATTTTTATATAGCCAACTGATATATTTGATCACCTAGTGCTGCAATATCTAAGTAATGCTGTGCATGAAGCTGTGTGTTGGATTTGAGGCATTTTCACATGTGAAATTACCAAATACAGTTAAAATAACCATAAAATTTCAGAACTGTGTTAATCTAGATGTGCTTTGTGCAACTCTTTAAAAACAACAAAAAAGAAGTATTTTTGCTTTTCCTTTGGATAATTAAAAATTACTATTCTAAGGTCTCTGATAGTTTTAAAGAAAGAGAATCCAAGTAGGTTTTTTACCCACCAAGGATGCCCAATGACAGTAAATCCTCAGATAGAAAGGGCTGGGAAGAGAAAAGGATCAATTTTTTTTTTCCCATTTTATGTAGAGGAAACATAAAGGGACTAAGAAAAAGTCTGGCATGGAAGAATGATCAAATAGTTCATAAAATCATATATTTACAGAGTGGTTTGGGATGGGAGGGACTTTAAGGGTCATCCAGAAGAGAGGGCTCAGCTCCCCATGGGATTTGCTCCCTGAGCCTCCCTTCAGGACTGGAGAGTATCTCCTTGTTTTCCAGCTGGGTTAAGGATCATTCCCTGGCGTCCATACCCTGATTTACTTTTATTTTCACTCACTCTCCGCTTTCATTTTGACACTTCATGATTTTCCTGTGCTCACAGAGAGCTGGCAGCTGTCTTGGGGCATCACCCTGAGCTGTGGAAATGTGGATGATTCATTTGCCTCCAAAGAAAGAGCTCAAAGCTCGAAACCCTTCTCAAACTCAGTGAAAAAGGTGGATTGGGAGGATCTTGGTTTCCATCTCCCAGAGAGCTGCCAAATTCCCTTCTCTGCTCCTGTGGCTCTCATGGCACTCATCAGTTGTGCATTAAATAACGGGACTGAGGTTTGTCATTTGTGCCTTGTCCTGGTGGGCCTCTCTGGAGGCACAAATATGTGCTTTGTTTTGACTGGCTCTTTTAGGGCTTTTGAATCCAAATATATTTCCCTGTGGCCATTCGAGGTAGTCTGTAAAACAGCGTGGGGCAGAGTGGGATTTGGCCTGGAGAGCACTTTGCTTCCAGAGGCAGTTTATTCCAGGCTGGGGTTAATTCCTACAAAAACTTATTTTACAGAAGGAATCTGCCTTTGCTGTGGAAGGAGCTCATGGCTGTAGTGGGCCAGAACAAGGAGGTGCTGAGACCCCTCTGGCTGCATTTCCTGGATTTTTATTCCAGATTCTGTGTGGTGCTGTGGGAGAGCACCCAGTGCCAGGGCACCAAGGATTTTCCTGGCACATGTCTTTCAGTTTTTCTTCATAAAATTCCAGAATGGTTTGGGTAGTCCCATGGGCAGGAATATCTTCCCTATCCCAG
>QUSF01000012.1:18762979-18828240 GCA_003676055.1 Chloebia gouldiae | reverse complement strand
ACATTCCCGGGGCTCTGAGCTCTGCCTGGATCCTTCCCTTCTCCAGGTGAGCACCCCCAGCATTTCCTCATAGGAAAAGAAGCGGAAATCCATTCCCACAGTGGGAAGAAAAACTCATAAATCAGCAAAGACTCTTCAAAGCCCCTCTCCTGGGGCTGAGTGTGGCTGAACCCCCCAAAATGCTGTTGATGAGAGAAAGAAAAGCTGTGAAAAATTAAAACTGTTCATCAGATGTGTAATCCCTGTACAAAAAGGTGTCACTAACACTGAGAATCTTTTTTTTTTGCACTTTTGCTAGTTTATTCCCCTGCTAATAAGAGGAGCACAACCAGCAGTAGGAGAACCCCCAGCACCACACAGACTTTGTGTGTCCCACCTCTCGTTCCCTGGTTAATTTACAGCTCCTGACCTCTCTCCGAGGCTCTCACGAAGCATGGGATGAGTTAATGTGCCTCCTGTGCAAATCATTTCTGGGAGTTCAGCATGTCTCTAATAATCAGGCCCTATAATTTGGTTTGCTCCATTCATTGATTGCCCCAAATATGATTTTGCAAGGCGAAGCTCCCCGAGTCATAACTACAAAAATGACAGGCAGTACTTTTTGTAATCTCCATATTTGACGCATGAAAGAAGGCTAAATTCCTGTTTGAATAAACAACATAATAAGGTTATTGAGAATAAGACCATTACTATATAAAATTATGTCTAAGTGGCAGATATAATTAACATTGGATTGTAATTACACTAATTACAAGTCACATTAAGATACTCCAGTAATGACAAAGTGAGCACCCTATAATTGAATGGAATAAGCAGGGAAACATGCTGCTCACACTAATTACCTAAATGAGCTAATATGTCTTCGGAGTGACAGTCATGCTCAGTGTTATTACACAGGCAAGACAATTTTGTAAGTTAAAAAAAAATCTAATTTCCTTCCTTCCTTCTCTTCAGGACCCGTTTCAAATCATCAGCAGCTTCAGAATTTCTCTCTTGAGCCAAAAATAGAGAGATCCCACAGTTCAGGCCTTTGCTAATTTTCTTCGACAAAGGACAATTTTCAGGGTTGTGCTGCAGTTTGTGACATGTTCCTGCTGCTTCCAAACTAAAACTGGGCTTGTTCTGGGTTTCTTGGTGGGCTCCTTTGGCAAAGTGGACCCACTGTGATTTTTTTTCTTTTCACTTGTCTAAATTTGATGCAAACAAAATAATGTAACTTAAGCTCAGCGTGCTCTACAACATAAAATGGACTTATTTTGTTGGCTCCAGAGTAACAAATATGGCTTAGAACAGTCTGGCTCCAGTTGTGCCCTTGAGAGTGGTAAAATTTGAATTATTCAAGGCAATTAGTGGAAGCATTGCAGTGGAACTCAAATTTCAGCTCAAGCTTCTAAGAATAAAAACTCATATAAGAATAGGAATTCTCCATATTGTGGAAAAAATGCACATTACTTTTCCTTTAAACACCTCCAGCTGTCTGGGGCTGGGAGCTGGGAGGAAAAACAACCCAGCAGACAATTTAACAATCAGAAATAGTTCTCTAAGAATTAACAAACACGAGCCAATGCACTTCATCAGATTGCCTGGGCTTCAAACTTATCTGGATGATGGATGATAATTATTTTTGCTTTCTGGGTGGTTTGACTCTCAAGGACCCAGAGCACCAAGGATTCCCGTTCTTTTGGTGATAGCCAAAAATCCCAAGCATATGGTTCCCCAGCCATATCTCTGCCTGTTGTTGTTTATTTTTATCCCGGGGCGTGGGAGGTTCACTGTCAGAGCACTCGGGTGCCAGCACTTTGCTGAACTCTTTTCCTGTCACCAGGAACGCCGTGGCTTTTTGGGAAGCATCTGACAGAGGATGAGGAGGCAGCAGAGTGGGAGGGTGTCCTCAAATGTAAAGAGACGTCAAAGCTGCTGATGAAAAACGCGGTGCAGGGGTGTCTGGAAGGCACATCCTCCCCTCCTGGGAGCAGGGAGGGGGGAAAAAGAGATGGAGCCTTGGAGGCTTAGGTCAGGGAAAAGAAAAATAGAGCTGGAAAAGGAAATTAGGTGATTTGTGGTTTAAAAAAATGGATGGATTCGTGGTTTTGGGTTGGAGAAGTAAAGGAGAAGAAGTAAAGGAGATTTGTTGCAGGCATCTCCTTGGGAAGTTCTCTGGGAGAGCTGAAGGAATCCCAAAGGATGTCAGAGAGAAATTGCAAAGCAGCACCAGAGAACTCTGGAAGAAAGGAGGGAGAAGGAGATAAAATGAGGGGAAAAAAATAGAATAAAAGGGAAAATGACAGAAAAAGAGAAGGGGCAATGGGGGGAGCATCAGACATTTTTAAGATGACAGAGGACAATAACAGGTTTGTACTGTTGAAGGAAGGGAGAGGAGAGCACAATGTTAAGAGAATGTGCAAGGAAGAAAGGAAAGAGAGATCATGAGTAGAATGAGAAGTGGGGCTCAAGCAGGGCACTGAAGGAATGGGAGTGTGTGAGGAGAAAAAGTAAAAGCCTCTCTTATTCTGGGCTTTAGAGACTGCACAGAATTAGTTCAATCCAGACAACTGTTCTAGAGAGTGAAAGTTTGGTTTGGCTCACAGAGAGCCACCAGTTCCAACCATCCTTTGCTATCCTTGCAGGTTTTAAAAGGAAAGAAATAATAAAATCCTAGGTCCACCCAAAATCTTTCACCTGGGCTCCACCTGGGTTCTTATTCCTCCTCACACAGATCCATGCATGGTGAATTGTAAAAACAACAAAATTTTTCCTTGCGAGTGATGGAAATGTCAAATTTGATATGACATTAGCAATCCCCTTATCTATGATAACATGGGAAAAAAGAAACAAATTGATGTCTGAATTTATCCCAGCAGCTAGGCCGGTTCATCAATCTGTATCGTGATGTAGGTACATGTTTTACAACTGTCCAGAAAAGTGTCACTGCTCATATTAACACATAATGAAAAATTGTTGCTAAAACATAAAAGTACATTTAAAATAAGGACCCTTTTTGATTGAAAGCATTTATCCAGAAAAAGTTACCTGAGAATTCAAATTCCAGAGAAAATTGCAATTTAAATTCAGAAGACCATCAAATGAATAATTTTAACATATTCTCAGCTCTTCTTAAACAGATGACTGTGTGTTTGCAACTGAATGTTTGATAAATGAAAAGAGACGAAATGTTCTACTTTTCAGCACATTTTTCCCCACAGCTGGTGCACAGACTGAGACTCAGTGTATGTTGCTTTAGCTGTGATTTTTCAACTTGAGGTTTACTATATTTAGCTCCACATATATTTAGAATTGATGGAAGTAAATTTTGTTAACTTTGGGAAATGGTGCTGAGCTGGACTTTGGTACAGCTGAAAAATATCAGGGTTGCTCCTTAATTTCATGATGCTGGGAATTACCAGCTCCAGGGATCCCATCTGAACACCGTGAGAGGTTTCCATGAATTTGCACCAGAAACGTGGCTGTTTATTAGCATCATGCATATTTGTGGAATATTGTACACGTCTGGGAAAAATAATGATACCTGGGGATTTGCTGAAGCATTTTTAATAACAGTTATAACGTGTGAGAAAGTGTTTAAATTGGCAGAAAGCTTGGGTATATATTTTTCTAAAGGTCTGTTTTGCCTAAGTGGTGTGATAAGAAAATTCCATATTCCCAGTCCTGCTCAGGGGGTGTGACCATGCTCACACACCTGCTGAAACATTCCCAACATGCTTCATTCCACCTGGATGCTTTATACATTCCCTGGTGAATATAACTTTTACAGCAATAATTACAGCACATCCTGCTGATGACTTTGGGGCTGGGCAGAAGTTTTTCAAAAACATTTAAGTGTTTTCTAAAAATTTAAGTGAGACAGAGTTTAAATGCTCCAAAAATGAGTAAAGACTTAAAAAAAGAGTGGAATTTTGTGCTATGGTTTAGTTGACAAGGTGGTATCCAGTTGAAGGTTGGACACGATGATCTTGGAGATCTTTCCCAACATTAATGATTGTTAGATTTCCATTTTTTCTGCTTGTGTTCTACCACTGATATTGGCATTGGTAACTTCCCTCAGTTAGCTAAATGCTGTGCAAATTCTAGTTTAGGAAAACGTTCTGATCAAGCTGCTGCATAAAAATGCAGTTTGAGTGATTATAAAATAACCAGCTCAAGGCTCTCATTATGCCGATCGGAACACCAAAGTTAATTTACTTGTTATTTAGAATAGCAATTCATTCAGATCAGCAAAAACACAGTTCTCAGCCACTCCAGATAAATAACAATCAGGAAAAAAAAAAAAAAGAGTGATTTATTCCAATTAGATTTTTTCAGCACAAGGCTGCTGCAGTGAGGAGGGAAAATTGCAGGCTCCGTAGCACAGCCAAGGTGGAACATCTCCCTGGGTTGTATCCGATTTTCCTGCAGGTTCCTGCCTTTCTTCTCCCAGGGAACAAGGGCCAGGAGAGGAAACAGCCTCAATTTGCACCGGGGGAGGTTCAGGTTGGATATTAAGGACAATTTCTCCACAGCAAGAGTGGTTAAACATTGGCACAGGGCTTATCGAGCATGGTGGTATCAGTTGATGCTTGCTCTTAATGATCTTGAAGGACTTTTCCAACCTTAATAATTCTATAATTGCATGATTCTGTGACACTTCTCAGGGGTCTCAGCCTGGGCAAACTCTTGCTGTGCTGAAGGCATGAATTAAGGTGGCAAAGATTTGCATATGAGTTTATTTGGCAATACCAGTAATAATTCTCCGGGTTTACGCTGAAATTAAATCCCTCCAGTGAGTCACTTCTTTCACACAATGCAAATATTTACAATTTGTAAGGAATATGATATCCAAGGGAGGATCAGACTTCCCTGGTCTGCTTGGAAAAGGAGAGACGTGAGAGTGAGGGACTGGGGGATCGTGTTTGCTCAGGAGAACAGAGAGACTTTAGCCATACAAAGCCAACCCAAATCCTTCAGAAGCCCAGATTTTGTTCAGCCTTTATTACAGAAGGTGGTGACTCCCTAAAGCTCTGTGGGATTATAAAAATGTGCAGAAGTGGAAAGGGTCTGGACAGGCCTGTTAGCACTGAGGCATTTTGGTCCCTTTTTGGGGCTACTGAGCCTGGAATTCTGTGTTCCTCAGCCAAAGAGGAGTTTAATGTTGCCTGGCTGGAGGATGTGTGGTCCTGGGAGAAGTGCAGATCTCCTGCCCCTGGAATTCCAGCTGCCTCTGATGCCTCAGAGTTTGGCTTTGATATTTTTCAGGCTCTGAGCTGCTTTAGGGTGCAGCTCTGAGCTCCACATGAAGTGTTGCTGAGCTCTGTGCACAGAGCAGGGACACAAAACAATTCCTGCTCCAGCTGGGCACCAAGGACAAAAGATCCAAATCTCAGCCCAGCAGCACAAACCCCGTGGGCTGGAGAGAGAAAAACGAGCAGGGTGGGACTGCCTGGGCTGGAGCTGGAATGGGACAATGAACTCCAAGGTGCCAATGGAGCAGAGCTGATCCCAGGGAGAGCCCCCGGGAGTGCTCGTGCATTTTGGGGCCATTTTGGGTCATTTGGGTGCAGCCCTGGCTGGGCTCTGGTGCTGCCCAAGGTGGGTCCATGGAGGAGATAAATTTAATAAATCCCTGCTTTATTCTGTGACTCTGTCCAGCCTCTGCTCTTGGGCAGCTTCTTGAGGCATCAGCTGCCAGCCAGCAGGATTGTCCATCAGCATTCCCACCACCAGCTTGGGATCCATGGAAAAAGAGGACAGGGAAAGCTGATTTTGGTTAGAGCTCACTGAGGAGTGAGGGTAATTGATGTGTCTCCATCCTTTCAGAGCCACTGCAGCTCGGGATTTATTCTGAATAACTCTCACCCAGGTTTTGGGGTAAGCAGAGAGGATCCACCTGGTGATTTTACATTTCATGGACTACAAAAGGGACTCAACTGACAACTTGTATTGCTCTGTTGTCTTGAAATCTGAAAGCATTAAAAGTTTTTCATTAGAAGGAAATGCTGATCAGGAAACAGCCCAGACTAGGAATCCATATGAAGTGCAATTACTGCCCAGTTTGGTGATGGATTGAGTACCAGCCCAATTTAGTAATTTTACATTTTATAAAAACAAATGGCTGTGTGATTAAAGCATCAAGTGTTGTGTCTCGGGCTTACAGGAAGCAGAGACTGAATTAGTTCACTCAATACTCACCCAGGTCTCCCATGAGGAGTTGAAGCTTTTGTTCCGGGCTTGAATTTACATTTTGGTAAGTTTGGATAAAAAAAAAAAAATCAGGCAGGAATCCTAATTCACAGATTCCTGTACAGTCTGGAAGCAAAAATAATTCCTTTTCCCCATCTCCACTGCATCCAATGCTTGGTCTGATCAGTGCCACTTTTTTATTCCTGTAATTTATTCCTATGCTTTTTTTTTTTTTTAATATAAATTGTCCAGGAATAGAAATATTCCCAGTGTGGTTTGTCTTTTAAAACATTTTAATGTAGAAATTCTACAGTATTATAAAACCAGCTAAAATGACTTCACTCTTTCACCATATCTGTGTGTAATGAATCAGTAGAGGTACTAAAAGCAATTTGGAATGCAAGCATGGGCCCTGCCAAATTAAGAGATTTGAAAAAGTCTCTATTAGGAGTTAAAAGCATCCAGCCTGTTGCCAAAACCAGCTCTACTTTTAATAAAAACAATTCATTTGTAGAAAATAAGAGGAAATTGTTCTGGGTATTTTAAAAATTTTTAAAAACTACAATCTTGCTTATTAGAACCAGTTATTAAAGTTTAGAAATTGCAAACTGAAAATGAACGAGCTGAGATGACTCCTGCAGTAGATGAGCATGTGAAGAAAAGGACGTTTTGTGCTCTTCTTGCAATTATTCCCTGATAAATAAATGTAACTTATCAGCCATCAGACCTGGAGTAAAGGTGATGGCCGGGGTTTGTGCATTTTCTTATTCGTCTTCTTCTGGTGAAAATTACATTTCACCAGAAAATTTCAAAGCTTAAATCCATCTTGTTCATCCTTTCTTAATTTTTTTTTCCTTGTGAAAAAGGTGGATTTAAGGCTTACAGTATGGCAAATCCTGAGAAGGATCCCTGAGGAAGGAAGGGTGTGAAGGACCCTGTTGAGAATTTGGTCCCAAATCAGCCCTTGGGTTGTTTGTTTGTTTGTTTTTTGTTTTTTTTTTCTAAGAAAAAAAATCAAAAATATATAAAAAAAGAGTTTCCCTCCCTTGCCCCAGAGTTGGAAGACTCCAAGACTGCTCCAGGCTGTTGAGCCTTACAGGATAGAGATTTTATTGCATCTCTTCTTCATCTTCCTGAAGCTGGCTCTGATTGAGGATTTCTTTTCTGGAAAATAACTTCAGGAATAAGTATTTAAGACACATCTTGTTTTTTAATGACCCAAGACACTCAAAACTTTAGTAATTTCATATTTACCATTTATACTCTGCTGAAATTCCACAGAAGCCTGACATTTTAACAGGACATTAATGCTGCTTCTTGGTTTTCCTATTCCTTCCATTTTCCTCCTGGATTAAGGATGGAATTAAATCAACATAAAGCTTTGCCCAGTCTGCCTCTGGCTACAGGTCTGTGTTGCACTCTGGTGTCACACAGTGGCTTTAAAGCCATAACTGAGCAGTTTCTGTTATTTTAAACTTTTATTTAAAGGCACAGAATGGTGATCTGATGAAGCTGAGTTTTACTCTCAGCTATGGAGTTTCCGAATAAAGTCCTGCTTTCTCTATTTGTGTTTTGGTAGATTTATGACTGAGAGATAAAATTTTCCATGTTGACCATGAAGGAAATGTGTGGCTGGTGCCTTCCAGGCCATGGTTAGGGGCTGCTGGTTCTACTGAAAATTCAGTATTCAGCTGCTTCTGGCTAATTTCTTCTCAATTTCCAAAATTCTTCCTTGCTGACAGTTTAAAAACTTGCTTTCTGTAATTTATGTCATCACTGAGGTTTGTGTCAGAAGAAATGTGTTTGGATTCTGAGCTAAACCCAGGAGCTGGATTTGTGTTACTAAACCAGGAATAACATTTTTATTGAATGAGACTCGAACTAACCTCGTGGTTGTATTTGAGACCCTCAAGCTGCAGGGGTAAATTTCAAAATTAAAGTGCTTTTGGGGTAGAGGCTGTTGAAAATGGCTCTATGAAAGATACCCAGCATTAGTTTAATGAAAGGAGACCATAAATTATGTCTGTGGGAAGTGAAAACTCAGGAGCTGTGCTGCAGAAAGTGGGACTGGCAGCATCTTCCTCGCTGCCAGGTGATAAAGTTTCTTAATTACAGCCCCAGCTGGAATGAGAAGTCTTTGGGAATTGGACTGGGTTCATACAAGCACTTATCAGGAAATAGAAATAGTTTATTTATTCATAGGGTAGCTACCAGCTTCTTGCTACAGGTTCTTGATGGACACTTGTGCTGTCTCAATCAACTCAATTCCAAATTGTTCTTTTGTGCAAGAACTTGATGGCAAAAGCGCTGTAATTTAATTTAGCACAATGTCTTTAAAACAATGATGTTTGTTTTTTAAATGAATATTTTATATGTTGTGTTTAATTAAAATAAAAGTCTGCTACTGATCTAGGAGACGCAAAACAGACTCGAGCTCGTATTTATGAAGTGTAACAATATTGGCAAGAAACAACTTATCTTGTTTATGAGACATTCCTCCCATTACTGCTCCAGATTGCAGACGTTTTATTGCTGAGCTTTCCATGGTTTACAATTCAACAAATGGAGCGAAACTGTCAGCATGGAAATCAGGCTGTGAGGGTGGCTCCGGAGGAGCTGCCGTTCTGAGGGGAGTATTTACAGATCACAAGGGTTCCGCTAACGCCGCGCTCCCGGAGCTCCCCTGGGTCCCTGTAAAGGCACAGCAGCCCTGGGGAGACTCTGGGATTCACTCTGCAGTCATGGAGTGGTTGAGGTTGGAAAAGCCCTCTCAGACCACTGAGTCCAACCATTCCCAACCATTCCCCAGCACTGCCAAGGCCACCGCTGACCCATGTCCCCAGTGCCACCTCCACAGGGCTTTTAAACCCTCCAGGGATGGGGACTCCAAACCTCCCTGGGCAGCTGTGCCAGGGCTGGACAGCCCTTTCCATGAAGGAATTTTCCCAAATATCCTTTCTGACCTCCCCTGGCCCAACCTGAGCTCGTTCCCTCTCCTCCTGTCCCTGTTCTCTGGAGCACAGCCCGATCCCCCGGCTGTCCCCTCCTGGCAGGGAATTGTGGAGAGCCACAAGGTCCCTCTGAGCCTCCTTCTCTCCAGGCTGAACCCCTTTCCCAGCTCCCTCAGCTGCTCTTCCAAACACAGCAGGGAAAGAGGTGAATTTTTTTGCTTTTATTTCCAATATGACACATCTGAACCTGGCCCTGGACACTTCCAGGGGCAGCCACAGCTTCTTTGGACATCCTGTGCCAGGGCCTCCCCTCCCTCTCAGGGAACAATTCCTTCCCAATATCCCACCTAACCCTGCCCTCTGTCATTGTGAATTCATTCCCTCTTATCCTGTCATTCCATTCCTTTGCAAAAAGCCCCTCTCCAGCTCTTTTATTGTCCCCCTTCAGGTACTGAAATATTTTGCTCTAATTAATGAAAGCTCACCCCGATCAAAATCCAACCCAAAACTTTTATATTTTCCATGTGCAGCCATGGAGTTGCACATCTTGACAGGATCCTCATTAGTGTGGAGGATCTGTACCTCAGTAATATTAATAATAGCACTGTGAGCTGAAAGCTCTGCTGGGGGAAGATGTAATTGATTAAAGCAAGGCCCTTGTGATGCCAGCAGGTCTTTCCCATTTTTCAGGTGAGAAAAGGTGAGGTGAGCAGTGGTGTGGGTGTGCCATGCTCGTACCAGAGGCACTGGGAAAACATTGATGGAAATTCATGGCATTGCTCTTCCAGACAGGGAACACAGCACAAATTTATTCAAACTCTTGGTCTACTTCAGGGGTAAATTTTCATGAGAAAATTGTTGTGTTCCTTCATATCCACATTTATTCAATGGACACATGAAAAAATAGGAAGACAGTTGCATAAATTCAGCTACAAAGAGGCATAAACCCCTGAGCAGTTCTGATGCAGGACTTGTTTTTGAGACCTCCTGTCTCTCTTCCCTTCTCCTTTCCATCCTGAGTGTGTTCCCCGCTGCCAGATTTCTTCTGAGGTTTTACAGACGGCTCCAAATCCAGGGATTCATTATCCTCTTACTCATTTTTTCACACAACAATATTTTGACCAGTTTAATCATCTGCATGGAGAGTGTGGAAGTCTTGGCAGCTACTTGGCATACTAAGATAGATTCCCAAAAAGACCAGATACGCTTCAGAAATGTTGGAGAAGGAAGAGAGGAGATGTAATTTGCTTATTAATCATGCAGGAGAACAGACAGAGGAATGTCTCTGCTCCTCACTTACTTCTCTCCCTCTCCTCAAATTCTTTCTTGTCTGAATATCCAAGTCACTTTAGGATATAAATCCCTGCATTGTTGTTCCGTGTGCAATTGGCTCCATGTGGTCTTTAGAAAAGCTAAATGAGCTCCTTAAATGTCATGCTTAGTTATTCTACGGATTTTTTGTGGCTTCTAATAAAGTTGTGTCAGTGGTGTTTCTAAATTTATATCAGTTTAAGTCTGAACGGTGTAAATTTTAAGTGCATAAGTGATCAACAGCTCTTTAGCAAGATTCTTTTCTCTTCCCTTTTAGCTTGAAAAAATAGTGACGTGTGCCCTCAGGCACATTCTGTGACCTTTCTCTTCATTGGCCATTGGTCACTGATGCTCTTTTGCCACTTCATACTTTAAATTTCCAGTCTTTTTGCTGAAATAAACAGGGCAGACAGTTGGATTCTTCTGGGTGGTAAATCCATGAGAAATCCAGGCTGTATTAGACAAAGTCAAATGCCTTTTCCGTGTGAAATGGGAGGCGGTGTGAAATAACACAGCATGCACAAAGCTACTATTATGTGTTCTCTGATGTCTACACAGACAGACAAGTATCAGTGCAGAAAGTGATTATTCCAACATATTTCGAATCCATATGTTTATTCCTCCTTCCTCACAAGATGGCAGCTTGCATGGAATGAAAAAAAGAAAAAAAAAAGTGCAATAGGCTCAGATCTGTAGCTGCGTAAAAGCAAGAAGGTTCTGGAACAGGAGTGATCTTAATATTGGCCTGGATGGGACTGAATCTGCTCTTCTGGCTATGGAAATCTCCAGGTTTGGGTGTTGCAGATTTAGAAGTGCCCAGAGCAGGTTCTGGAGCAGGGACTGACCAGTGGGTCATTGCATCCAGCTGGAAAATGGAGAGGAATAAAGGAGACGTGGCACTTGCAATGACTGACAGCTGCCGTGTTATTCCTGTCTTTCCAAGGAGGTTCTTACTGAACTGGATAGAAAAGTACAAAGCTCTGTGCTGGCAGCTGCAGCCTGCCCTAGGCTGGGCTTCCTGGTGTCCCTCAGTGCAGGTGGAGTGGTGGAATTCAGCAGGGTTTGGACATGCACGGAGCGAAGTCAAATTGGAAGGGACGGAAGAAATTCAGCAAACCATGGAATGGTTTGGGATGAAGGCAATTTAAAGATCACCTCGTGGCCAGGGGCACCTCCCACTATCCCAGGTTGATCCAAGTCCCCTCCAGCCTGGCCTGGGACACTTCCAGGGTTTTATCTCTTGTGGAAGCCCGTGAGCCTGCCAGGGCCATGCCGTGGAAGGGTGCACCATTCCCCACAGGTTTGGGAAGGAGAAAGGAATGATGGGAGCTGTTATGCAGATTAAGGTATTCCGTATAAAGTCATGTATGAGCCTTGCTTCCTGATTGGTTAGTTTTGTGTTCTGTGTAAGGTATGGTGTCTTTCTCTTTGCTCATTGGTTCCCTGCCCTCTATATAAATTTGGGTTTGCCTCATTTCATTGTCTTCCAGAGTAGCTCCCTTCAGGGTACAGTTTGTGTTTGTGTTGTGCATTCATTGTTGCACACCTTTTGTTTTCCTTTATTAAACTTTGATTTTCGAGCACTCCAGTCATACCCATCCCTATTTTATTTATTTATTTTAATTTTTTTTAAATTTGTTTTTTATTTTTAGTTTTTTAAATTTTTATATTTTAAAAATTGTATTTATTTATCTATTTACACTCCCGGTCCTGGGTTTGTGCCCACTGCTGGCAACGAGGGTTTGTCCGACACACATGACACATTTCATGCTAACACATGACACACTGAAATCTCATTAATTTCATTAATGGCATTAACATTTCATTAATGTTAATTAATTAACACATTAATTAATACCATTAATTTGGTAATGCCCCAAATGTTTGTGGGGCCACAGAGGGGATTAGAAATTATTCTTTGCTCTCCATTCCTTTGGGTCTGCTGCTTGTTTCCTCTTCCAGTGGGAAGTTTCCCCCCCAAACCAACACTTCTGGATTTAACAAACTTCAGCAAAACGTAGGGGAGAATTTCAAAGCTTGTGTTCACTGCAAGATTTTCCAAAAGAAACAATTTAGACCCTGTTAATTTGTCAGAAGTTCGTCTTTGATTATTTCTGAACATCCCACTTGCAATCCATCATTCAGTTGCAATCCTGGAGCCCCTCCCAGAAGCCAGTGAGAAAAATATTCTGATAATTATCTATGGCCTCCTCTTTTTTTTTTAAAGCACAAATTTATCATTTATATTTAATTCCTCTTCTTTTTTTGCTTTGTGGGTTTCGCATTTTTTTTCTCTTTTCTCCAGTAAAATTCAACTTCTTTCCCTTTTAAAAATTTAACTTACTTTCCTGCTTTCAGATGTTTCTGGAATTTTTCGAGGTTCCCCATCCTCTGCAGATCAGGGCACAGAAAACAATGATAATTATGTTAATCATCACCTGAGCTTTGTAAGCTCCCATTTTGTGCTGTCACCTGCAGCTCCTTTGGAGCTGGTATTTACTCCCAGATCCAGGAGCACCACAGGGCATCTGGGTACATTTTGGACCTGAAGACCATTCAGTTTGTCAGTGGAAGCTTTTAGCTCTAATCTCACCTTTGGATGGCTCAGAATGAAAAGGGAGGATGGGGAGTTTTCTTCCCTCCCCTCACTTCCACCACTTTTTGTGCCTTCACTACATTTTCTCCCAGGCTTTATCCCAGGGCTTTTATCCCCTTCTGCTCCCTCTCCCACCTCACCTCTCCCCCCTGCTGATCCCACTGCTCCAGAGGATGAATTTTCCAGCCCCAAACCCCATTGCCACTGTCTGTCCTTTGCCTGTGCCTCCTGTCAGGGTGGATTTTTGTGACATTAAAGGCATTGCAGGGACCTATTTTCATTCCCAGTCCTGAGATCCATCTGAAGATGCCTCGCTTTTACGTTGGCTGCTCCGAGTGCAGGAGCAAAATAAAAAATGCTTTTATGTGGGAAAAGATTGAGAAGAAAGGTCTCAAAAGCTGTTCTGCTTCCCTGGCACAGGGACTCTTTTCCACTGAGCTCAGCTCAGACTTCTGGCAGCCTGTTAAGCTCAGTGTTGCTGAGCTCAGTTCTATCACACATGTAATTATTTACTAAAACTATTCTTTGTCTTGCTAAGTCACAGATGCCAAATTCCAGTTCCATTTGCAGCCATGATCCTGTATTTGTGGACGTTCCAGTGTATCTGGAGAGCAGATAAATTCCTCAGATAATTTTATTTTTGATTGATTTTCGTGTTTTAGTAACATAAGTGGTGATCTGTTAAAATATGCGACCACAAAACCATGTTTGAAGGTTGCAAATCCAACTGTTGCAAACAGAAAATATCTATTCAGGAAAAAAAAACCTTGAAATGTCATTTTAAATGTTTGGAAAAAGTTAAATTCGTTTCTAATGGGCTGTCCAGAATGATGCATGCTCAGGGTAATATTTACATCTTTGTGTGGGTAGGGATGTGTGGCACTGCTTCTTTGGCAGGGTTTGGAATGAGATGAGCTTTAAGGTCCCTTCAACCCAAACTATTTGGGGATTCTGTGATCCCAGATGAAGATAATAATAATAATAATGATAATGATAATGATAATGATAATGATAATGATAATGATAATAATAATAATAATAATAATAAATCCACTTTCTTCTGTCAGCAGCACTTGCACATGTGCTGAAGTCACTCTAACAGGCTGTCATGCTTTCTAATGACTGTAATTCATCATGGAAAGCCATCAGCTTGGAAATCAAATATTGCTCTGTGGTGTGGAGATTGATGGCTGTGGCCTGTTTATTGATTGCACTAGAAAAATGGAAAAAAATGGGGGGAAAAATTAATTTTTTGAAGGCTGGTAGCACCAGGATAACAGATTTGAAATCTGCCATTTTCCTTCTTTTGCAATTCTCTGTAATGTGGCTGCAACATGGAAAGAGACAGAAAGTATGGTGTTATTGTGCAAAAGCCAACTTCATATTATTTTCTTTCCATATGTTTTTCAGTGCATTAAATATTTAAAACAGTGTCATCACTCCTCAGAAATGGATATACCTGTCACTCACCCCTATTAGTCTTAGATTTTGAAGTGCCTTGGTTTCTGTGGTAAAACCTTTCTGAAATAAGAGCAGAGCTGACTGAGCAAAGCACAGAGTAGGGCAGTGTGCTTTTTAAACCTGAATAATTTGGATGCCACCTGATATTCTCATTTCTACTTATTTAGTTTGAAAGGAGGGGAGCAGATTCCTGATTCTTGGAGCTCACAGCGTCTCTGGAGAGGGGAGAACCAAACAAAAGACAAAATAAACAAATAACAATATAAAGACCTTGGACTAGGGACAGATCAGTGAAACCCAGGATCACTGAGGTTGGAAAAGACCTTGAGGGTCACCAAATCCAAGCTGTGCTCCATTCCCAAATTGTCACCAGCCCTGAGCACTGAGTGCCACCTCCAGGTTTTCCTTGGACACCACCAGGGATGGGGACTCCACCATCTCCCAATGCTTGATTGACCTTTCCATGAAGAAATTCCTCCTGATGTCCAACCTGAACCTCCCCTGGCACAGCTTGAGCCCGTTTCCTGCAGGACAGGTCAGCAAAACCTCAATTCAAAGAAAAATTAGGGTTGAGGGTGATGGCAACATTGGAGTGGATGCTAAAAATGCGCGAAGAGATCCACGGATGGATTTGGTCTCTCCTCTTCCCTATTTGGGAATAGCAACTGAGAAGGTATTCCATAAATCTGAGTCACAATTATTGTGGATCAAATCATGTGCATTCTGTACATTTCAGTGACTTCCAAATTCAGCAGTTTGGTTTGATTCCGAGTGGGGTAGCCATGGTTACATCCACCCCAAAGTAATCTCCACTCCGGAAAAAAAAAATATATGACCTTAATGTCTTTTTGTGAAAGTAGGAAAGCACAGAGACATTTCCAAGTATCTGTATTTGCTAAATTCCAAATTGCCTTTCTAAAAATATGATTGTGAACTTGTTGGGAATTAGAAAGAAGACATCTATTTCAGAAGGCACATTTTAAAGCAATTTTAGGCTGAAGTGAGGCCTAAAATTTTGGCCTTTTGGTCGTGGAGACCAAAGGAAAAGGAAAAAAGAGAAGGAAAATCCAGTGGTCATTGTTATCTTACAGTGATCAAAATAAAGAATATTTTGAGCTCTTCTTCCACTTGAGCTGTTACTGATTTTAAAGGAACTCAGCATCTTTCTTTAGCTGCAAAGTCAAGGACCAAACTGTTCCATTAATTCTGCTGTATTCTGAGTTAGAAGAGAATTCATTTCAGACTGTTCATACCCTAATGGCAGACACAGATGTGGCTGGAGGTTTTTTAATCTTTTAATTCTTGCTTGCCTACAGATTTGGAAATGATTATACACTTTAAGAATTAGGAACCAAATCAATGTCAGTGGCTTTTGGAGAGGAGGAGCCTCAGGGATCTCTACAGCCCTGGCAGGAAGGTGGAGTGCGGTGGGGTCAGGCTCTTCTGTTGTGTCTCAAGTGAAAGGACAAGAGGAAATGGCCTTAAGTTTCACCAGGGGAGGTTCAGATGAGCCATCAGGAAAAAAAATATTCCCTGCAGGTGTGGCGAGATATTGGAATTATCTGCCCAGGGAGGTGGTGGAGTCAGCACCTCTGGAAGTGTTCAGGAGGCTCCTGGATGTGGCCCTTGGGGACGTGATGCATCCCACCCACCCCATATTTATATAGGCATTGCTCTGCTGAGTTCCAAAAATATTTGAGTTAAAAATAAATAAATCCAACATGTCCAGTCAAGGATTTTGTTCGAAGCACCACCTACAGCTCCCAGGGTTTTGTTCCTTTTTAATTTTGTTTTCTCACTACAAAGAGAAGCCTTTGTTTGCACTCGGGAACAGCACCTGTGGAATCTTTAAACATTTTCAGGCATGTTTGAAAATCTCAGCCTTGTGGTAAAGATTTAATCTATCAAAGTGGTATAAATAATGTAGACATAGCCTTAGGTGTCACTTCTTCCCCTTGCAGGTCAGAAAAGAACAGAAGCATCGCTCTGGTGCATTTTAAAATATTGCTCAGACAGAGCAGTGACAGATCCTAAGCTGGCCTTGAATTATGGGTGTCTATTTATTACTGATTATTTATAAGGGCCAAAACCACACTTACAAACTACCAGGATCCAGACCAACCTAAACAGCAAAATAATGTCTTATTAAAAACCCTAAAAAAGTCACAGGTTTACCTCTAAAGACTTTGCTTTTCAAGTAATTAAAAAGAATTACTCAGCAGAGGTTAATTGATTTATGCTTGACAGCTGACATGGTGCTTGATGGATGTCTCTGAAAAACTAAATCTCCAAGACAAAGCCACCTTTTTGTAAGATTTAAGTAAAAATACCTGCAGTGTGCAACGTGAAATGTCCTTGCAGAGTTCCAAAATAATCATGTTTTGCCAAAAGTCTGTTTTCACAACAGAATCCAGGAAAACAGCTGCAGGTTTTGTTATGGATGTGCTCCAGAGTGAGCTCACAGATCGTGTGAGGTTCCCCTGGTGTTGGAGAGGGTTAGAACAGAAAAAAAAAAATTAGGAAAACAGAAATTAACAGAAAAAAAAAAAACAGAAAATAAATTAACAGGAAAAAAAACCCCTCCAAATTTTCTCTGTCCATTTTTATTAAATATCTGAATTTGTTATGTTTTGAAGGTTGTCTTTTGGCCTGGACATTGATGTATTGTGAATTCGGATTAATTTAATATGCTTAAACATTATTTTATATAGTATTGTGTTTATCATATTTGGATTCAGAAAAATGTTTCCTACTACAGGAAAAATGATTGGGGAAAGGATAATTTACGGATGAATGGTTCAAGTGGAAGGAGAACCAGTGAAGATGGGTTGGGATGTTCAGCTGATGAGATGCTCCATGTGTAGCTCCTTTTATAGGATGTGCTGATAAAACATGGCATTTCTTTCCCTAAAACCTGAATGTGTGAAAAGTTCATTTTATAACATGAGGATTGAAGAAGTCATATTTATCTGTTGGTGAGCAGCATAAATACCCTGCTCAGTGTGTTTGCCAGGTTTGTGTTCCAACCCAAAAGCGCAGCTCCCAAACTGGGAAAAACGTTTGAAAAATGGGTTTGGGGAGCTGTTTGTGCTGCTGGGAATCAGAACTGCTTTGTGGGGGTGCTTGGGGTCCCTCTGTGGGTTCTGGCCAGTGCAAAGGGATCCCCAAAGGTGGTGGGATGGAGGGGAGGCTGTGCTGGAGGGGTGTGGGGATCGTGCTCCTGCTCAAGCCCGTGTTCCCAGACGGACCCGGAGCAGTGCGCGTGTGACGCTGACACTTCCCCACGTACCCGAAGGAGCTGCAAGCCCAGATTTACAGACACCTGCTCCTCCTTTAATTTAGATTTCCAGGGGAGCTGAGCCTGTGGAGGGTGTTGCTGTCATGTCTTGTTGCCATCACCTTCCAGGCGTTGGAGGGTCTGCTCCGGAGTGGCGATGTGTCCACAAGGAATTTCTCCATCTCACCCTGTGGAACAGAGCTGCCCCACCTGATTCACAGCAGCCCTCATTCCTGAGGCTTCAAAAGGTTCAAATAACTGAACCTGTTGTTTTTTTTTTTCCTCCAGAAAATATGAGGCTGAGACTTTTATCCTTGGAAATTTGTGTGAAACTGGACACAAATGACTGCGACGTCTGACCCGTGCGGTGTTTTTTGTGCCCATTTCACAGTCTGGCTTTCCACAAATACTCTCAACACCTGCAGGATGAAAGTTTGGTGGTTTAAAAGCCCTGAGGAATAGGAGGCAGGGAAAGGAGCTGATCCCCAGCCCAGTGTTGCTGTCACACGTTCAGCAGGTGCTGCTTTGCCTGTTCTGGAGTCTCAGATTAATTCTTTAAAAGCTTTCAGCCAGACCATCCGTGGTGTGGAAAGATGTACAAGGGCAAAGGGAAAGGGAGCAGAGAAAACAGGGTTTTTCTGCTTCCAGGGCTGTGTATGGGAAAGAAAACAACTGTTCTGCAGCTTACTGTGTGCATCCATCACTGAGGGACACGGCACAGCTGGAGATGTGGGGAGCATTTCACAGAATCCTGGGATCACACAGGCTGGAAAAGCCTCTGAGCCCATCCAGCCCAACGTTCCCCAGCACTGCCAAGGCCACCACTGCCCTGTGTCCCCAAGTGCCACATCCACATGGCTTTGAAATCCCTCCGGGGACAGAGATTCCCCCACTGCCCTGGGCAGCTGTGACAAGGTTTGGTCACCCTTTCAGTGAAGAAATTTTCCCAATACTGAACCTAAATCTCCTCTAGTGCAACTCAAGGCTATTTCCTCTTGTCCTGTCCCTTGTTTCCTGGGAGCAGGTCCCCAGCTGACTGCACCCTCCTGTCAGGAGCTGTTGGGAGTAAAAAGGTCCCACCTGAGCCTCATTTTCTCCAGGCTAAAAACCCTCAGCTGCTCCTCATCAGACTTTGCTTCAATTACCTTCCACCCTGGGGTCTATCCCACCCCTAAATGGCCTTGGTAGGGTTTTGGGTGCTTTGTTAGGGAAAGCAAAGTGGGGAGGCCAATCCTGCTGGGAACAGCGTGTGGAACATCCCTCAGCCCCGCTCCTTTGCGCTGCTGAAGAAGTCCCATGTCCCACCTGGCTGTGAAATGTCACCTCTTCTGTGTCCTGGACACTGCACAGAGCCATTTGTACGGGTGATGTAAGTGGCTTCAATTTATTACTGGGCTTACTGCAATTATTGAAGTTGCTCTTGGCTCTGCTGTTGGCAAATGTAAGGGAGTGAGGTGTTGTTCTATTAGCAGGGAAAAAATCCAGAGTGAGGAATGGGCTGCAGAGATGAACAACAGAGAGATCTGTGGTGTTTGGTGTAAAATATGGGGTTATTTTGGTGGGGAAATACTTATATAGGAAGTAGTAGATGAAAGAAATAACAGAAAAATATCTAAGGCCCAGCCAGATGCAATAAAATCATTTTGGTGTCAAAGCCCAATGTCAGCAGCAGCTCTGGTGCTTGAAATGATCTTCTTGGTCCTCCTGGGATGAAATTCACCCCTTTGAGGTGCAAGTACAGGAAAATTGTTTCTTTTAGCTCTCAGGGATTTATCAAGCAATACAACCAATGTATCTGATGTCTGCCTATGAAAATTTCTTTTAATGGGTCTCATGCTTTTTACTTGTGGAAATGAGGTTGGAAATTTAATGGTTCTGTCCCACTGTGCCAAAGTTCTTTAATGGAAACTCTCATTGCCTCCAGATTTTATATTTCAGCTACTGGCTTTCTAGAGATGAAAACTTCTATCACCCTGTAAAGTAATTCCTGATAAACCTTCTAATTCCTGTAAAGATTTCTAATTCCTGAAAACTTTTCTATCTCTCCTTTGGCTTTACATGCCAAGGATTGTACTCTTTTTAGAGGGAGGTATTAAAAACTGGAAAAAAAAAAGAAAAGTAATATTCACTTTCAGGTACAAAATTAATTAGCCCAAGAATTTCAATTTTCGTAGTGGCAAGTCATACTGAATTAGCTTCCTGTGGGAAAAAGAAAAGTTCAATTAAAACAAAAGACCTGTGTGGAAGAGATTCTACAAACTATTTCAAGTTCAGTTTTCAGATGGGTGACAAATTAAGAGGGGTATTAAGATTTTGTTCAGGTCTGCGCTTTAAGAAACTCTAACTTCTACCAGAGAGCAAAAGATAAATAGAGTCAGTTCTGCATGACTTCTGATATAAAAACTAATAGGATGGAAAATTACTTTGAAGTAGAAGAAGTGGCTCAGCATTAGATAATTAACAGTGCTTAGTTGAAGTTGTGTAACAGCTGAGTGACAACAAGGATGTTCTGTGTCTCTAACCTGAGAGCAAAGGCTCCTTTTGATGCAAGTGATTTAAAAACAATTTTTTTTTTTTTTTTGCTTTGGATTTTTCCTCTTGTTCCTCGCAGTGTTCAGTGCCCTGATATCGTGATTCTGCTCAGAACCCATCTCGGGCTTTGATCCAACTGGTCAGACTCTTCCCATTTATCCTGGTAAACCTATGGAGAACGTAAATTTGTAGTGGTTTTGGTCCTGACTTCTGTGAGGAGAAGTGAATAATTTCTGAGCTCCATATAGCCTGAGTTAGTCCTTACACACTCAAAATTTACCAAAAATTTAAATTATCTCATTTAGTCTGGAACAAAGTCTCATTTAGGTTTAACTTACCTCATTTAGTCTGGAACCTTTTTGTGTGGGCACGACCTCAGGTGGATGAAGTTGTCCAGGTTTTTGATCAATACAAGGTTTTGAAAAGCTCCTGTGAGCATCTGATTGGAAGATTTATCTCTTTTGCTGAAGTCCTGCAGGGACTTGCTTTGGGTCCTTAGCCCACAGAAATTTTCTTCCATGCTTGAATCCAAGAAAAAAAGTGCTGGGCTGGATGTGTGATGTTTTGGGAGCAGCCATGGAGTTAAATCATTGGATGTGGGAGATCCTATCTTTGCTCTAACCCCATAATCCCACAGAGGGATGGGCAGGAATCTGAATAATGGCAAAATGTCTTTGCTTGGCTTGGAAGAACACAATAACTCTTTGAGGAGATAAAGACAATGGAAGGGGACAGGGAATGAGTTCTGGAAAACTCTAAAGTCTGAGCCAGCAGGAAAGCAGGTGGCAACAGGAAACATGGACAAAATAGGAGGATTTTCCAAGGGTGGTGCTTTCTCTCAAACTCAAACTAATCAGAGAAATTGGAAATTTCAAATACGTGGCCAAGGCCTTTCTCAGAGCAGGGTTTTTGTGGAGACTTTCTCTTTTCCTAAGAATGCCCCGAGCCCTGCCTGGCTTTAGCACGGCTGAGCCTAAATTAACATTCCATTTTGGCTGCTTTGCAGCCACAATCTCTCTGTAACAGGAGATTTATCCCTGCAGCTGGCATGGCAAGTGCCTCAGAGAGATGGGGCCATTGCTACCACACAAATATTTTCTTTTTCCACACTCCCCCTTTGAAGGGGTCACACACAACAAGGCTCGAGATGAAATTACACAGGAGGAGAGGCAAAATTTCCAAACTTCTTTTTTTTTTTATTTTTTAATTTTTTAGTGGTTACTTTCTCTTTTAACGGGAAGGTTAAAAAAGCAAGTTCCATTAGCAAGTAACTAGCAAAAAAAAAAGTCTAATAAGTATTTAGCACTCTGGTTTTCAGAATACCATTAATATAGGTTTTTATTCCTATTAAGAATGCTCCCCAGGAAGAACAAATGTCTCATGAAAACCTCCTCTAAAGAAGAATAAAAATGGCTTTTATGTGACAAACTCCTGAATTAAGTAATAGTTGGATGTTGAAAGATCACAACAGAGCTGGAACAAAAGAGAAAAGTCTGACTGGAGAAGCAAATCATTCAAATGTGCTGGCAAAGGGTACTCGGGGTTTGCTGTGTTGAGGGTTTTCACCCATCACTCAGGCTGCTGTCACTGTCTGCAGGAAACAAAACCCTTCAGACTTGCAGGGTACAGCTAAAGATTGTCTTCTTCTCATCAGGCCAGGGAACGGGTGGGAAAGATCCACATCCTTCCCTTCTGGGCAGGGATTTGTGGGTTGTAGGGTGGGTCAGGGGTTTGGGAATGAGGTTTGAGACCAGCAGCATTGCAGGGCCTGAAGGGCTCCAGGAGAGCTGGAGAGGGGCTGGGGACAAGGGATGGAGGGACAGGAGCCAGGGAATGGCTCCCACTGCCAGAGGGCAGGGATGGGTGGGAGGTTGGGAATTGGGAATTCCTGGCTGGGCTGGAATTCCCAGAGCAGCTGTGGCTGCCCCTGGATCCCTGGCAGTGCCCAAGGCCAGGCTGGACAGGGCTTGGAGCAGCCTGGGACAGTGGAAGGTGTCCCTGCCCATGGATGAGACACAAACCCAAACCCTTCCAGGATTCTGTGAGGAGAGGAGAATTTATGCTCCAAGGAGCAGCTCGGAGCTGGGAGGAGAGGGGCAGGTTTGGAGAAGCTGATGGGAAGCACACGGGACAGAGCTGTGGGTGCACCAAGGTTCCTGAAGGAACCCTCAGAATTCCTGTGCTGACCTTAACCAGGGCTGCAGGGGCAGCTCTGGTTTGGCTTGGAAGCCGTGGAGGAAATTCCTAGAGAGCATTAGGGACAATTTAGGAATGGGAATAAACCCCATGGACTCCACGTCCTTCCTGGTGGGAAAAGCCCCTTCTTTATTCACAGAACTCCTTTTGATCCAGTGTTCCAGACCTCGTGTGTGGCTCCAGCTGGGCAGGAGCTTTCTGGCCAATTCCTTTATTGGTCAGTGACAAGTTATTATTCTGTACTGCCTGGTCACTCAAACTCCTGATGCAGGAAGAGTTGTTTGTGAGAGTTTTCACGTTTCTGTCTGAGGGTGTAAAAACAGTTTGTACAGGTGTAAGTTGTTTCTCCCCCAGCAGTGAGCAAAACCAGCTTGTACAGGTGTGAGTTGATTTTCACCCAGCACTAGATTGTTCTGTTAACAACCTGCTCAGGCCAGGGTGGGTTCACATGGGAGCCTGCAAAGTGCTGGCTTTCCTTAGCAGCAATGGCAGGCCAGCTGCTGATACAACAGAGCAGGTTTGATTTTATAAAACCTTCCTTTATGATTTTTCTACCTTACTGCAACACTTAGGGATATTTTCTCCCTGAGCTGGGCTGCTTTTGGAGGTGCTCTGCTGGTGATGGATGAGGAGGAGCTGATGGGATGTGCAGCTCCAGGTCAGCTCTGGCTGCAGGGATAAGAACACCTCAAATTTTAAACACTGTGGGAAGTGAGCAGGGGCTGATCTGCCTTTGGAGCTGGCTCTTGTTTGGAGTATGCACCTCCAGAGGTCTCACAGATGTGGTTGCTCTGGTTTCTTAGTTTGTTCTCCAAAAAATGGGAAAAAATTGTAAAAAAATGGCAAGTATGAGAGGCTTATTTTATGAGGCCCAAAGCCTTGTCCTGTGGATTTGCTTGGCTATTTGCTGATTTGTAGAGCTGGTTTTTGGTTTGTTTCTTTTTCTTCTCACCCTTCTGTTGTGTTGTTACTTGACTATGACTTCCAAGAAGTCAAATTTGAGGTCTGGCTCTTTAACACAAAGGAAAGGCAGAATACAACCCAAAAGATGACCTGTAGGCAGCTCTGCTTCTTCTGGACCTTTAGTCCCAAGTCTCATCAAATATATGATATTAATTCACTTTAGCCTGTTTCTGTTGAACCACCAAAATGCAAAGGGAATGGGAATTCATGTTTGTGGTTGTAGAAAATGCAGTTATTGAGCATTTTATTAAATGGCTGGCTATAATTTTAGAGGATTAAGATAATTTACCAGTGCAAAAATAGAAATATCTTTATGGTTTCTTAGTATTTTACTCTTTTTGACACCTTTTTTTCTCTTGCCTTTCAATTCTCAGTGTTTTCACTCAGTTTCTACTGCATTTGTGGAGCATTACAGTGGTTAGCCTTGTATATGTTACAATTATTTGGTTATAAGACCTAAATCATTTTACTGAAAAAAACCCAAAACAACAAAACTCACTAGTGATGTTTACACTTAACAAAAATTTGTTTTCCTGAGCTGTATTGGGCCAACATTGATTCAGCTACTTTGCTTTAATTGGTGGTTTGTTTGTTTTTAAAGCTTTACCTTTATTTTTTTCACCTTAAAAACTCTTGATATCCTTGGGGAGGCTGATTTCTGCATCCAGGTGAGGAGTTTGAGGCTTAGATTATTTCCTAAGAGCAACAGCTCTTAAAAAAACCACCAGATAAATTTATATGGAATTAATTGTGCTATCCCTACCAGCTTTCAAAATCTCAGAATACGTGGATTCAGATGAGAGTTTTATAACTCATGCTCAGATTTTGCTGAAGTTTTGAGGAAGGAAATATTCAGCTTTTTTGGCTACTCCCTCTAGTGCTGGAGGTGCTGCATGGCTGAAAAAACAAACACACGTTGGTATTCACCAACCCAGGGAAGGAATTAATGTCATCTTTTATTTCTTTGTTTCAGTTCCTTTTGGCTTTGCTCTCATGGGAACTCTAAGCCCGTTTGAGCTGGTGGCGAATGTGTTGTGTGACCAGTTGTGCTTGAAAAATTAGGGTTAAGTTGGGCTTTAACGATAAAATTGTTTCAAAATTTGCCAAATACATAAAAACAACAAGAAAAAGCCTTTGCTGTTGGTCGGTGCCTGAACATTAGAGAAAATGTTTGGTCCCTAAATTAATCTTATATTCAGGCATCTATTTGTTGCAGTTCCTTGCAGCCACGTTTAAACTGGGGCTGGAAAGAAAGACCTGGATGAAAGCAACTTGGATTTTTCAGTTACATAAAACTCTGAAAGGCTTTTACAAATTGCTTCTGTGTGGGAGGCAGCTTGCTGCAAAGCTGTCACTTGAAACTTTATCAATCAGAAGACAGTGCTGGTTTTAATTATGTAGATTTTCAAAGTAAAATAACTTTTTTTTTTTTTTCCTCCCTTGCCTGAAAATGTAGAACGGAGTCAGGTGAGATCTGGAACAATCTGAAAGATTTTTGAAGAGTTTGCTGGGCTTAATTGAAATAACTTCAAAAAGCTGGCTTTTATGAAGTATAGTAGAGACGAAACATTTTTAGCTTTCTTCTTTTTAAAAGAAAAGCCTTTTTCTCCTTGTGCATTGTGCAAATTGTCACTAACTTCTAATTATCTCTCTATCCAGCCATGGTGCCCATCTCGGTGCTGTACAGATCTCTTCTCTCTGCGTTTTTATGGCCTAATTTTGGTGCCTTGAGCCCTAAAATAATGTGATGCTGTAGGATTGTGTGTCGTTCGAGGCACAGCAGGGGCAGCGAGTGCCAGGTTCTTTGCAGAGCTCTGACAAATCCCCTCCTGGCACTGACGCTCTGAAACTGTCACCAAACAGGTAAAATCCCTGCAGACATCCTGGAGTTTGCTGGGAAAGCTCCAGAGCTCTGCTCGAGATACCACGAAGCTCCTGCATCTTCAGAGAGCAGAAACAATGAGCTGGGTTTTATGCTGCTCCAGCAGGAGAGACGGTGGGAAAAGAATGTGAATTAATCATGAACACTCCATTTTGCTAATGTGTTTGGTGATGGGGGAGAGAGACAGACAGAGTGTTTCCTTTTGCTCTTTTCCTTTTTGGGTTGTTTGACTTCATTAGGAGTTGGATTTTTGCTGTTTGTTCTCACTCTGGGAAGCAGGCAGCACTAACATGTCACGCCGTGGTGACGGATATGTTCTCCAAAGCCTCTTCTCCAGTGTTTATTGTGCAACACAGTTGGCACCACTACCTGTTGAAATTGGAAAAAATCATGAGCTCTACCAGAAAAAGGCACTTAGGCTCTGATTTCTGCTGGTTTTGACACCGGCTTTTTCTTTTCCCAATTTTTCACATCATCTTCCTGCATTCCTCTGCTCTGGCAGTGCTGTCCTTTTTCTCACCCTGGTGCTTGTAAGTTGTCTGAGAAATCCTCCCAGGGTTTGTTACCCAGCGTGGGGGTGAGCTGTGCATGGAGTAGTGCTGATAAAAATGATGGACTGCAGCTCTTGCTGGGCTCCTTTCAGAGGAGCTGGGGTGACCCAGTGCTCAGCTGGGACAGGGCCACAGGTCCTCACCCCCTGCAGATTCCCTTTGTGAGCTCCCATTGCCTTTTCCATGTCCTTTTTCCTGGAGTCAGCCTTCCTGCCACTTCCCTTCCCCTGGCTGCTTTGGCTTCTCCTCCAGCTCTGTTTTAAATCACGTTGTATTTTTGGATTCCACACCTCCAAGGCTGTGGCCTCCTCAGTGAACTTGAAGGATGGGCTTTTCTGGGGCTGGGACTCTCTCAGGGTCACAACTGCTGCCTCTGATCGTGGGGCACATCAAAGCCAGCTTGGCCTGTTTTTGGTATTGGGACCTGGAGCCAAAGAAAGAAATGTGGCAACACCTTTGGGAATTTACAGCTCCCGACCCCTGGGTTCTTTTAGGTCACTCAAGCAAAAGTGCCAGCTGCTATGGATGAGCTCTTTTATCCCTCCATTGCCCAAGCTCCTGGCTCAGCACAGAAATTAATCAGGAGTGTTGTGGATGTAGAGGCTGGCCCCCAGAGAGATTCCCATCATCCCAGAGATCCCAGCCTCCATCTCTGCACTTCCCTTTGTGCTCCAAGACCTCTGAGAGACAAGACCTTCCAAGAGAAGCTCATCTGAGCACTGCCTTCCTGTTCTCAGGCTGGCAGAGAAGCCCTTGGCTCCATCAGTGTCATTCCAAGGAAAAGGAAGCTCAGCAGAGCCCTGCAGCATTCCCAGGCTGAGGAAAAGCTCCCAGTGGAGTCCTGGATAGGCACATGGAGCTTGTGATGATCCCCTTGATGATCCCATGTGGTTTATGAATTCCCATGTGGCCCATGGTGCCTTCAGAGCAATCATGTTGCTGCAGGAACCACATCCAGAAAGTTCTCTGGGATACAGTCACAGAGGAAAAAGTCTTAGATCAGAGCCCAGCCACTCCCCAGCACTGCCCCATGTCCCCAGCTGCCACATCCACATGGGTTTGAAATCCCTCCAGGGATGGGCACTCCCCCACTGCCCTGGGCAAGTGACTCTTTTGGGAAAGAATTCCCAATATCCAACCTAAACCTCCCCCGGCGTAACTTGAGGCTGTTTCCTCTTCCTGTCCCTTGTGCCCAGGGAGCAGAGGCTGTCCCCCACCTTCCTCACTGCTCTTCCAACCCTAACAAGAGAGATTCTGATTCAAGAATCCAGGAACTGGGGAAGATTCAAGATTTGGGGGAGAGATTCACCTTTGAGCCTATTCTTGGTTTCTGAGCCCCAGGAAGGAGGGGTGTTCTCACAACACCTCAGAAATCCACGTAGAAGCCAAATTCCACTCTCTTGTTTACTTGTCTATAAATTATGCCTGGAATTTACCTAAATTTATTTGCAACTAGTTGAGCATCTTGTGATTCATAGGTGTCTTCCCAGTAGTACTGCAGTAGATGGTTACTCACATCTAGCAAAGCCTCCAAATTTTATTTTCAATCTGCAGGCTGTGAAGTGGGATTGACAGTTGCTGAAATTTATGGCATTTGTAGTCATAAAAGAAAATGTATTTGAAGTAGCACCCAACTGTGTTTGGATTATAGGTTATACACCCTGAGCACTGCTGACATTTCTGCACTACCCCAAATGGAGAAGGATGAGGAGAATTCTCCATTTAAAGATTTGGGTCTAAAAGAAGGGGTCTAGAAGTTGGCAAAACCTGCTCTTAAAATTCCCTCACCTCATTTAGGAAAATGGGGTGATTTAAAATGCCATCCTGAGATTGACATGAAAATTTGAAGCCTGTATCAGCGACTGTTATGTAAATGGTTCTTGAAAAGTCTCTGGATCATTTACTCAGAGGTGTATTTAAAGGAGGAAATGACTTATTCATACATTGTTTCATGAACTCATACTGTGATTTTTTTTTTCCCAAGCTACTTGAAAGGAAGCTCAGAGGATTATGAGAGTGTAGAAAGCCACGTGATAAAAAAGGGCAGAGGAGTGGGTATGGAGGTGACAGGAAAACAAAACCTGGCAATAAATGCTGAACAAACAGCTGAGACAACAAAACAAGCTGAATTAAATTGCTGAGCCAAGTCTTGAGAGTTTTCACTAGGAATGTCAGGAATTCTTTCAGGACTTTGACTTGCAAACAAATGAAGGTTTCCAGGGAGGATGCTCTGATAATATTCACCTGTCTTAGGCACCGTTCAGGGTTTAACTCTTAGGGAAGATTCTGGTCTTTTTTAGGATATTGTGTGCTTGAGAAAAGATAATTTTTTAATCCAGAAGGGCATTAGGAAAGAGCAACGTGGGCAGCTGGAAGTCCCTGGGATGCTTCAGCCCTGTGCCTCCTCTGATTACCTGGGGAATGAGCAATACAAAGATCCTTCCCACAACAGCACTGCTGACCCCATAATAATGTATTTGTGATTTGATTTATTCTTTCTAGAAATCTTTTTAATATGTCTTTATTGCTTCTGATTTAATTAATCCCTTTCCAGTTCTTCTTTATCTGGGTTGTTCTGTTTAGCCAGCAGCTCATGCACCTGCAAGGTTATCGTAGCTCAGAGGAGCTTTATGTGTTTGGTACCTTTGATTAGCAGGGTTTCTGTTCATTTTTTAATACTCTCTTGATTCCCATATGGTTCAGGTCTGTGGGAAACATCAAAATATCTCATTTAAAAGTAACTTGGTAGAGAAATACTCATAAAGAAAACCCAGTTTGCTGTAGTTGTCCCATTTGTGTATCAGGTTCATGTTGCAAACTGTGTCCATAGCAGAAAGGCACCATGGAATATGTTGTATTGGCTACTTCTGCTTCTCTGAAAGTGATATTGAAGTATTAAATTTTCCATAGGCTTTTCTTTAGGCTCAGATTAATTTCTGAGTTAACAGATGCAAGCACTGTGTCTAGTTTTACATTTTGGCTTGATTTTAAATATACTTTTATTCTTTGTTCTTAAATTATTTTGCTGTTTATTCATCATTGCAGATCAGTTTGACTGGATGGAAAATAAAGTCTGGAAAAGGTTAAATCTTGACTGCAGTGAAAATATATCTTTATATCTGATGGAGCAAATGCCTGGAGGGAATAGATTTAATTCAGCAAGGAGGGTTTTTCAAAAGCTTTTGTCTTCAGCCTTCTCACAGACAAATTTGGCAGAAAAAGAAGGTTCTGCAGTTCAGTATAATCAATAACTTGACTGCCTTTCCTCAGGCTCCTTCGGCTGAGGTTTGATTTGGTGTCTTTCTGGAACCTCTCAGAATCATTCAGGTTAGAAAAGACCCCCAAGATCACCAAGTCCAACCTTTGGCTGACACCCTCTGTGCCTGACCACGATTTTAGTGAACCATTTTTTCCTGGTATCCAATCGAAACCTCTCCTGGCACAACTTGAGAGGGGACCTTGGTCTGGAAGGAGGAAGAGTTTCCAGCAAGGGCGGGTTTGGCTTTGTGTGGGCTGGGGAAAAGAATTTTGTTCTGGGACCCTCAGGGAGAACCCTACTGCCACTCCTTCAACCTGAAAACATATTAAATTTCAGAGATGCCTGGGTGCTGCTGTTGTTTTATTCTCAGTTTTATCAGAGTTTTACCTGGCAATGAAAGTTTCCCAGGATGTCAGGGTGACTCTGAAATGCTGATACCTCGTTGATACAGACTGGAATGAAACCACTGCTGGCTACAGCTGCTGCTGTCAAGATAGAGAATAACTCTGATAAATTTAATGTAGGGCTCCTGCTCTTTCATTTTTATTTGATCTTGGGATGCCTAACTCCAGTTTGGATGTAGAGCTGCAGAAACCTTCATGGTTTGGCCGTTGACATTCATTAATGGTTTTGAATCAATAAACCAGAGTCGGCGTATTTGCCACAGCCATGGAAGGAGAGTTATGGCTCAGATCTCCTTGGTTTAATTTCTCTGTTTTCAGCTTGCTCTGGACTTGAAGACAAAGGGGAATATTCAGGGTCATGAAAGTGAAAAGGTATCAGAGATTTTCTCCTATTTATCATTGCCATTTTTATAGAAAAGACACTTTCGGGCTGAAAACTCCTCTGTGCAATGCAATGATTGATTGTGTTATATTGGGAGTTATTTTTCATCAAATGTAACTCAGGAGTCGAATGCTGAACTGTGAAAGCCTGTTTGCTCAGTGCCCCTTTTCCGGGCTGGTTTAGAAATGTCCTTGGAGGAATCCTGTTGTTCTTTGCCTCTTTCAGAGCTGTGAGCTGTGGAGGAAAAAGGTGCCCTGGGCCTCTGTAGTTAAACTTAAAAAAAAAGATTTACTCAATGCAGACACTGTGGTTGGATTTTGTGGTATTCTATGCATGTGCCAAACAAGAGAAATCTCGTGTTTGAAAAATCAGTTTGTGGCAGCAGGAAGAACTTAGTAATGGAACCTCGGAGTTGCAGGAGGCAGGAAAACTGTGCAAGGGAAAATTAGGCTTAAATCAAGGCATTGTGGTTAAGATTTAATCCTTGTTTTTTCAGAAGAGAAAAAATGTGTAACTCAAACACTGAAGAGAGTACAGTTATAAATCTGAATAATAAATCAGGCATGTGTTTAGGGAGAGACATTGCTTGTGTCCCTCTTGAAATATAGATCTGTGGTACTTCTTATTCAAGTTAGGAAATAGAACTTCAGGACAGTAAAAACAAAATTCTTGCTTAGCTCCACAAAGTAATAACTCACCCAGTCCTTCTCCATGTGATGCACACATGTTAAAGAGAGATAAATCAAGTGATGATAGGAGTTATTAATTGTCCACATAAAAGAGCTCAGGTCTGACCTCATGCTGGTGTAAGGGATGATCAAACCAGAGAGGAGTTTGCAGAGAAGGAGGCAAGAAAAATCCCTTTTCATGAGTCTTCCCAGATGTGTTTTGCCCTTCTCTCTCTGGCCATCAGCTGTTTGTCTTTATGCATGGTGTGGGAAAAGTGGAATTAAACCTATTCCTTGTTTTGCTGCTCTGTGCTCAGTCCCTTCCAATCCTGCTGGAAGCCCATCTTGCCTTCCCTCTGTGACCATGGATCAAAGCCTCTTTTATTCAGTGCCCCCAAACAGCTGATTGGCTCTGGGTCCTTTTAAGTTTACTGTCAGTGTGTGAATGTTTTTTTTAGGGTTGAGATGTGGCAGTGAAACAGATGCTGATCTGGACTCTGTGCTTCTTGCTCTGTATATTAAGGTAAAAAAGCCATAGGTGTGCCTCGAGGCTTCCAATCCCACAGAACTGGATTTTCTTTCTGTTTTATTGGACTGTGTCAGTGGTTTGTTTCTTATTTTTATTTGCTGTTCAGAAAGTGAAAACACCCAAGTGAATGCAAGTGTAAACTTTACTAATTCTGACAGGCAGCTTAATAATAAAATTATAAACCCTGTATTTTTCAGTGCCACCATTGCTCTGAGACCTGAAATGCTGAACACTTTAGAGACAAAACCACCTGGGTCCTTTATTCTGAGATTTTTGTGTACAGGAGCCCCAAACCCTCCTTGCTCTGAAAAGTCTTTTGTGCATACAATCATGCCTTTTAGGTTTTTTAGATATTCAAAATACCTTCTGTGCAGAAGCAGCAGAGATCAGGGCCTAATGGGACAAGAAGCAGAAGAAAGAGCTCATTGTCAGGAGGTAATAACTCCTTGTCATTCTCCGTGGGAGGCTGGTGGAGGTTAAAAAAATTGGGAAAGAGTGTTGCTAAGCACTTGCCATATCATGTCTTGGTTAACCAGGATAGCCTGGTTTTAAGATCTCCTTTCCAGTAAGCTTTAAGTAATTGTCCTGCAGCCTTTTGGTGGCAAGGAAGGTGAATTTACTTAGCCAGTCTTCTGAGATAAGGAAACATAGCTAAGTATTAAAAATACAGCATTGCCTGACCTCTCTGAGACCCTTCTGGAATATTTTGTCTCCATATTAAGATTATTCCAGACATAGCTCATGTTTGTCAGGCCATGTTGCTTTTTGATCCTGTTGATCTTGAGCAGCACATTGCTGTAACGTGATCCTGAACCCCAATTTTTCTGGAAATGCTCATTTTCCTGCAAATTACCCAAATGGGGCATGAGAGGGGACACTTTGAGGTGGCAGCGTGGCCATTCCTCATCAATTCACCACTCATCATTTGGAATCCTCCTTCACCTCCATCCTGGCAACACGGGAACTCATTTCCCAGCTCCAAACCTCATCAGAATCCCCTCCTGCATTGAAAGTCCCTCCAAAGCCAGGAAGGCTCTTTGACATTTGTTAGTTGGCTGATCTGTTTGAGAAATCTTACATAAACTCCAGCAGGGGAGCTGCCAATTCCCGCACGTTGGAGGAGAAATGCTGCCTTATTTGGAGAGGTTTGCTCCTACTCGGGGCCACAATAGTGGTTTCCAAACTCCTCTGGTATTTGATGACTGTGGCATAACTTTGGAGGGCTTTGTGTGCCTCCTCTCAGCTCTTCTGAGATCACTGGGTGGCACTCAGGGAGAGTCCTTGTCCCTGCTGCCTGTGGAGGGGAATGAAGGGAGGGATGGGCTGGTTCTAGCCCAAAAACAACCTACAGAAAACCCCAAAATGAAGCCATCCTCCGGTTTACCTGGACTTTTTTGCTTTGCTGAGGAATAGAAAACAGAAACAGGAGGATTTGTCTGAATTTCTGGCAGATATCAAGGGTGGCTGCTCAGCTTTGGGAAGGGTCCTGACCTTCCCCATGGGCAGCAGCAGCCGGGGCTGAGTCCTTGGCATGGTGTGATCCTGCTGTGCTCCTCGTGGTCCCTTGGGACAAGGATCCCTGTCCAGAAAAGGGAGCAGCTGGAGCTTCAGGAGTGACTGAGGGACAAAAGGAGGATCAAGCGGGGACCTTGTGGCTCTGCACAGCTTCTGCCAGGAGGGGACAGTCAGGGGGGTCAGGCTCTGCTCCCAGGGGACAGGAGGAGAGGGAACAGCCTCAGGTTGGATATTAGGAACAATTTCTTCCCAAAAGGATCATCATGGTTGTGGTGGAGTTCTCATTTCTGGAGGGATTTAAAAGCTGTGTGGATGTGGCTTTAAAGGTGGTTTAAAGATCTTCTCCATTTGAGTCCATGATTCCAGGGTGGCTTCTTCAGCAGTGGTGTGAGGTCACACTTGGGGGATGGAGCTGAGCCTTCTTCTATGGTGGCTTCCATCAGTGGATCAAGTGCAGAAATGTCTGTAATGAATCACTTTTGTGGTCTGGGGTGGTGCTGCCAATGCTGTCGTGTTGGGGCTTCAGGAATACATTGGAAAAGAAAGGCTGAAAATTCCCTTTCCCTGACCTCTGTGCAAATTCAGTCCACCCCCTGCATGTTGCTTTTCTCACTTCACCTGTTTTTTCTCCTTTTATTACACAAACTGTTTGTTTAGGAAAGCGTGTTACTTTGTGTTTCTCTGGAATTTATTTGTTGCCATCTCCAGAGCTGGTTTTACATGTTTAATTTTATTATGTTCATGAGGCAACGTTGGCAGGAACGGCACTATAAAAAGCATTCATTTCATGGAGTGGTACAAACATGTTTTCAGCTGAATTGATGACACTGAATATAAAACACTTCTCATTTGCTCTTCCCCTTAAGGTTTGTTTAATGAACTAAAGTTTTTCTTATTACTTAGAGGTGCAGTTCTTTCTACCCATCCAGAAAGAATACAGAACATAATGTTTATTTCTGGCTGCCATTTCTTGGAAATAACCTGCTTAAGGAGCATTTCTCTGTGAATCTTGGGGTGTTGTGGAAATTCCTCCACTTTCTTTTTCTACTGTTTCTCCCTGAACCTCGAATTCTTTATTGTGAATAAAAATTACTCTAAAGGAGGAGATCTCTATTAAGAAGCCAGTTGGGAAGGTATCAGAATTTGGATGCAGATTTGTGTTTAGACTCGGGGAATTTGAGGTAATTTTGGGAATTGAGACCACCCTTTTTGGTCTTCATGTTGCATCCACGCTGCCTGTGAAGAGCCATGATTTATTGAATTTACATATGATATCTCTCCCTGGCAGTGGGGTAATATTAATTAAAGTGCTCATTACTGTTTATGATCTGATACTGTGTAGGAGGCGCTTCCTTAGGGGATTAATAAGGGCTGGGATGGAAACACCTGGGTTTCCAATGCTGTTTTCCATACATTGGTGTCCGGAGGCTCAGAGTGGTCCTGTCTCCATCCAGGACTCGTCTTAATCCTTAATTAATTTTCTGGTGGGGCTGTCCAGGTGTGCCAGGTCACGTGGGGAAGCTGGGAAAGGGAAGAGGGGGAAAAGCAGAGCCTGAAGTGAGATAATCTCTGCTGCTTGATCTCTTGCCCACCATTTCAGCTGACCTAGAATTTAGTGTAAATATTAAAGAGTTAGAACAAGCTGTTGCATAAATGGCTGTGCCTTAGATCCCTGCTCATGTAACTCCTCATCTTCCAGCACAGCTCCTTTTCCCACTACTTATTTGTTGGGACAGCTCCAGCTTGGGCAAAACCTAATTATTTCTCCAAATTCCTTCACACCTGAAGTGTAAATTAAAGTCACCAAGCTCAGAGTGCCATGGCACACCCACAATGGGCGCGGCAATGGGGAGATGCCACACACCTGACTGAGCATCTGAGAGACACAGGAGACTTGGAAGAGAAAGTTTTGGAGCCAATGGCTTCTCAAAGCCTGTCAGAAGAATCATTTCCCCCCCCAGTTTCAATCAGTTGCTGCCTGAGAATTGAAAAGAAGGGATTCAGAGAGCGTTCACCCACGCTGGTGCCTGATCCCCAGTGTTCTGCAGCCATTTCCTTGGAATGGGAAGGAAAAGTACACATACGAAGCACCAACTGGAGTTTGTTAAACATGGAGCATATGTGTTATTTAGATTTGGAATGTGGTGAGGTTATGAAGCTATTCTTGGGAAAGAAGACAAATAAATTGCTGGTACATCAAAATAATTTGTAACAAATAGATTCGTGAAAAGCTTGCTGGAAATGGGGCACGAGGCACTTGACAGAGCCCAGAAATTCAGCTTCCAACTGGAGCTTCTCCATCCTGCAATGATGGAGTAAACACAGGGCCTGCTAATGGTTGATAAAGGGTTTTAATTTATTTTTAATGGACTTTGCAGCCTCCTGAGTGGGACTGGGAATCAGACTTTTGGTTCTCACCAACGTTATTGAGTCTGAACTCAGCATCGCTCTGTGATGAGTGAATTCCAGATTCTTCAATATCAGCTCAGAATTTCATTGAAGTATTGTGGTCTGGGCTTACCTATTTATGTGATTATCAAAACTGATGGTAGGGCTCAGAATGCAACATGAATTCAATTTTTTCTTGTACAAGAGGAGGGGCAAAAAACATGCCAAAGGCTGCCCCCAACCCAAATATTGTACAGTGCATATCAAATGAGATCTGAACATCAGTGATTACATTTTTAGTAGGATGAGTGTTCTGACTGAAATGCAGCAATCTGTCACTTGGCCTTTCTGTGACATTCAGTGCATTGAAATTACCAGGCAAAGATTGCTTTTTGACATGCTAAATTAACCGAGCTGGAAATTGGAGCTTTATCATGGCTGCTAATTGTTACAGGGAGAGGGAAGAGTTGTTTGTCTTTTGTATTCTGAGCAGGCTATTCAGACAGCAGTAAATAATAATAATAATAGAGATATCCTCCAAAGGGTCATTTCTGGAAGGAGTAGAATTGGTTAAGAGAAACCACTTTTAATCTGAGCTGTGGCAGTGCAGAACACTTTCCCTTCCATTCCAACCTAACCATAATCAGGGTTTATTGTAAGGAGATGGAAGACCTGGCAACTCCATTAATAAGTGAAGAAAATATGATTTAAAATAATGTTTTTAAAAGTTTTGGTTCAGCATGAATGAGGGTGTTTCATTCCTAAGTTTTTTTTTTTTTCTCTTGGTGTTGTTTCTTCAGATATGTAAAAATCCAACTTAACCTAATGCTAAGTGATTATGCTTCATATGCTTTGCAAAATCTGCTGCAATAGCAACCCTTATGTTTTACTAAAAATTGAATAATGCTTTGTGTAATTATGTTTTTTTTTAAGCATGGGCTATATTTTGTTTGCTTTTTTCTGATTTTACCAAATGTAATTTTGTTTCTGAGTGATAAATGATAAATCCATGTAAATTGTGGCAGGTGATGGTACCAGGACCCTCTCTGTAAAGTTGAGGTGTTTCAGATCTGAAATTCTATTTACTCAAGCAGTCATTATCTGCAAATATCAACAAATCTATTTATATTTAGCTCCCAGACAAACAGGAGTTCTGGATAGATGTGTAAATGAAATTTCTGGAGGCTTTTAACAGGTATTTCAATATCTACATCAGTGACCTTGTCATGAGGGACAGATTTTGCTGATATTTATCAATTGTCTGAGAGGTCTCCAACCTTGGCTTTGTATTTCTAGGTGTGAGATGTGAATTCCTGGGCCTTATGGTAAACAAATACTTACAGAAATACTTGGCTGGTCTGTGTGGAAGAGTAATAGAAACAAAAAGTCTTAAAATCCCAGACTGGTTTGGGTTGGAGGGGACCTTAAAGCTCATTCCAGTTCCACCCATGCCATGGGCAGGGACACCTTCCACTGTCCCAGGCTGCTCCAAGCCTTGTCCAACCTGGCCTGGACACTTCCAAAAATGTGGTGAAATTAAGAAAGGATAAAATTAAGAAAAGATCCCTGTCCATGAGGTCTGTTAGTCCTACTGTTTCTCAAGCAGGAGGAGTTACCAAAGTACATGAGAGATTAGAGGATGCTAAATGTTTTGGGGTTAATACTGATTTCAGGCCAAAGTGGTGAAGTTTTAAGCTGCCCTTGAATTTGGGTGTTTCTGTGCATGCTGCCCAGAGCTTTTTGGCACTCTCCAGCCCCAGGTGAGCAGCGTGGGCAGAGCAGTAATTGCAGCTGTGCACGTGGAACTGTGAGCAGAGAGCTCTGTGGGCAGCCTGCCACTGCCAGGCAAAGGGAGATGAATGGGAGCAGCAACTGCTTCACTCCTGACAGGATGGGAGTGCACGACTCAGGGAAGGCTCAGCTGGTTCATCCCACTCCTGCTCTGGGAAGGAGCTCCAGGTACCAGTGGCAGTTCATGGAATTTTGATTTACGAGGTGTTGCCAGTCCTGCTGCCCACCCTCCCTCTGGTAGGGCCATCCCGGGAGCGCGTCCTGAATGAAGGGAGTGGGATGGTCAAAGGGAGGGAAAGCACAGCCTGTGATTTGTGTGCACACCACACAAATAAATCTGTATAAATCTGCTCAGTCCCCTGTTTGCATCCAAGGAAATAACTCTTAGCCAGGATGAAACCACAGGAATTCAGTGGGATGGTGGGAGCAGCATCCCTTCCCAATCCCTGTGGTCAGGGATTGGGTGTGGGGACAGCTCCCTGCAGAGCTCCTGTGGGACTGAGAGTCTAGCAAGGGATGTAGAGCTGGATGTGATGCTGATGTGCTTAATGGTTCATTTAGAAAAATGGCAAAGAGAATTTTTAGGAAACCACGAGGATATTTCTTTGTCGAGTCATTAGTTTCTCCAAGTCATATCTGGGGAGAAAAGGAGCACAAGGCATTGAGAGCTTGATCCAACCACTGTGTGTGTGGGGAGGAAATGTGCATGGCTGATCCAAGGAAGGTTTTACCTTCCATTCTTTCCTGGGCATGCAGTGCTGCCTTTGCAAGGTGTTAAATTCACATTAACACCCAAATGTCTGCAGACACCCTAAATGTCTGAAGGGATCCTTGGCTTCCTCGGGCTCTGGCACAGGTATGGAGCTCCCATTTCCAAATCTGCTCCCTGAGGGCAGGGTGAGGGAACCCAGAAGTTGGAGATGTCCCATCCCTGGAAGTGTCCAAGGCTGAGCTGTGTGGCAAGCACATTTTTCTCTCAGGATTTTTCATAAAGGTGCACAGAGAGAAATTAAAGAGAAAACAATTTCTATTTCTGCTCCTTGTTTTTCTCCTGTGGAATGTGTTTGGAGAATTGTTTCCCTGGGGTGATTTCTTGGTTGGATTCTGGTGAGGATTGTTTGAGCCTGATGGCCAATCCAACCCACCTGGGGCTGGACTGGAGAGGGGGCCAGGAGTTGTGAGTTAGAGATATAGTTAGAACAAGTAGGTTTGTAGTTTTAGTATCATCCTTTATATAGAATATTAATGTATTTTACCATAATTATAATGAAGAAATCATTCAGCCTTCTGAATTGAGTCAGACACCATAATCTCTTCCCATTGGGTTTGCCTTCGTTCACAACAGAGCTGGACAGACCTTGGAGCAACCTGGGATAGTGGAAGGCATCCCTGCTCCTGGGGAAGGGAACAAGATGGGCTTTAAGGTCTATTCCAACCCCAAACATTCTAGGATTCTGTGATTATTATACATCAATAAATATGTGAAATAAATGAAATATTTTTTATTAATTAGATTAACGATGTTGATGCCTATGAAGGCTGGCCTGGAGAAGAGGCTGGACAGAGTCACAGAATAAAGCAGGGATTCATTAAGTTTATCTCCTCCATGGATCCACCTTGGGCAGCACCAGAGCCCAGCCAGGGCTGCACCCAAATGCCCCAAAATGGCCCCAAAATGCACCCCCGGGGGCTCTCCCTGGGATCAGCTCTGCTCCATTGGCACCTTGCAGTTCATTGTCCCATTCCAGCTCCAGCCCAGGCAGTCCCACCCTGCTGGTTTTTCTCTCTCCAGCCCACGGGGTTTGTGCTGCTGGGCTGAGGTTTGGATCATTTGTCCTTGGTGCCCAGCTGGAGCAGGAATTGTTTTGTGTCCCTGCTCTGTGCACAGAGCTCAGCAACACTTCATGGGAAGCTCAGAGCTGCACCCTAAAGCAGCTCAGAGCCTGAAAAATGAAATAAAAGCCAAAACCTGAGGTATCAGTGTGCCATGGGTGGGATAACGCTGGGAGCGAAGGAGTGAAGAGCAAAGCAGAGGGATTGCAGCTCTTCTAATTACAGACTAAGGTCATACAAGCCAAGAGAGAAAATGAAGCCCCTTGTGGGGAGGGTACAGGGCACAAAGGCTCTCCCATTTCCTGCTAATTAGGGGGTGGGAGACCCTGGTGCTTCCCGTGCCGTTCGCCTCCGGTCCCACCACCCGCGTCTGTGGGTTTAGATCGGGGAGCGCGGGAGCCGCGTGTGGGTGGAGGTTGTGCCTCAGAAGTTTTGTCTTGAAGCTTTTGGATCGTGTGGCCTTGTAAAAGAAGTGAGAGACTGGGGACAGGTGTGTAATAACGTTCCCTAATATTTCGGCTTGCGGTGCGAAGACACCTTTTGAAAGTAATTGTTGTAATTAGAGTTTGCAAAACTTGAGGTGATACAAAGGTGCCGTGAAGGAATGTGAGGTAGGAGAAACATTCTTATATTTTAGTATTTCAGGAAGTGTCTTGATAAATTATGAAGTTAGCTATTGATAATTTTCAGATTTGCTCAGTAAAACCTGTTTTAATGTCTCTGAGGGGAACCAGGGTGGAGCAGGGTTCAGTGCCTGAGGGGGCTCCAGGAGACTGCAGAGGGACTTTGGACAAAGGATGGAGGGACAAGACAAGGGAGAATGAATTCAAAATGACACAGAGTGGGTTAAATGGGGTATTGGGAAGGAATTCTTCCCTTTTGAGGGTGGGCTGGCCCTGGCACAGGTTGCCCAGAGAAGCTGGAGCTGCTCCTGGATCACTGGAAGTCTCCAGGGCCAGGCTGGATGGGGCTTGGAGCAGCCTGGGTTAGTGGAAGGTGTCAGGGGTGGAACTGGATGACCCTAAAAGTCCCTTCCAACCCAAACCATTCCATGATGGAATGGTTTCTGGCTTCTTCTGAAGGTTCTGTGGCATCTTCCAATTCAGAAATTCCCCTGGCTCCTGGGTCTTGCCTTTCTCAACCTTGGGGCTCTGACATTTGGGAGGGGATCCCTCTGGGGTGGTGCTGTCTCTGCAGCCCATCGTGTCCAGCAGGATTGTGAGGGCTGAGTGCTGCTGACAACCCTTGACTTCGTGACTTTCTACCAAATCTTCAGCCATCTTCAACTTCATGACTTTCTGCCAAATTTTCAGCCATCTTCATGACCTTCTGCCACACCTTCAGCCATCTCTGTGGTGGTAGATGAACCTTCAGCAGTTGATTGTGGGGTTTTCTGCAGCACAAATGACACAGGGTTGCAGAAAGTTGTTGTTTAGGTTTTGAATTGAACGTTTGACCTCAGGAAGGAGTGGATTTAAGGCTTTGGGAATCCCATCCAGCTCCCTTTGCTGCTGATGGAGTTTTAGGCTGTAATTACAATTCCCTTTTCCATGGGAACCCCAGGTCGTGTTCAGTGCACATGACAGCAGCAGGGAGGGGAGGATCACGATGCCAGAGCAAGCTCAATTTGACTCATTTAAGTTGTGATTTAAATATTATAAAGGTTTTTGTGTGGTGGAAAACCACCTTGGCTGTTTTAGCCCCTGCTTGGTAATGAATTACATCAAAATAGGTTGGTGGGAGATGTTTGGGCTGTGTGGTTAAATCCTTTTGTGTGGATATTTCAAAATACCCACTGGGGACAGCAACATCATTTATGGGGAAAAATAGAAAACTTTTATGCCTGTCATAATTTGCAGGCTCAAATTCACTCTTTGCCTGTGAATTTGATATTATTATGAGCATATCTTGCTTTTCAGACAGATAGAATACACCTCACTGTTTTAACTAGAAACTTTTCCCGTGTTCAAATGTAAACGAGAATCATATAAAAAATGTCGGTTTTTTCTCCCCAGTTGAGGATCTCCTCTCTCGCATGGCTTGGCTGGGATGATTTGGGGTTTGTCGTGGACCAGGGGCTTGGGTTTTGGCATCCCCCTGGAGCTGCATTTTCGTTCCTGCTTTGTTTTGTCGCCCCTAAATGTGTGAATTTTTGAGGACAGGGCTCCCTCGCGTGGTGGCACCGCACAAACTTCAGCTGCTTCCCCTGCCATGAAAACCCCAAATTTCCCCCTTTTTTCTCCCAAAACCGGCAGTTTTCACAAAGTTGTGTAGGGACCTTTCCACTGCTGGAGAGACTGAGAAAACATTGCTGAGCTCTTTTATTCCCTCCAACCCAAACCATTCTGAGAATCTAATCCCAAAAAATCACAAGATTTCTATTATGCAGAATTCTAGAGAATTGCAAGATAAGCAATTGTAAATGTTTAAAGAATTTTTTTTTGTGAATTTTAACTATTCCTGAGGCTCCAAAGAAGTTTTTGATTTAACCTGCTGTCTGTTTCCTACAAGTTTATTAATACAGTGTTGTAGGAAAATCAGTATTCCTGATGGGAATCAGTGTGCTCAGAATAAGACAAAATTTGGCAATCAACTGCTGTTACTTTGTGAATATTAATTAAATTACATCCGTATATATAGTGTGTCTATATATCATATATAGAACTGGTGATATGTCAAATATATAAAAGTAAAATATATTTTTATATATTTATAATCATTAAAGTTGTCTATATAAATATAAAATATATTTTCAGTATTATCAGTTTAGATCAAAAATTTGGCTGTGGTTATCCATGTGCACCTTCATGATGTGGAACCTGGGTTTAATCAGTGTCCATTGCATGGGACAATTCCAGTTTCTGTAGTGGAACTTTTTTCCTTAAAATTTAGCTTGTCTCTTTCATGCAGTCAGTGGGAATTAATCCTGTCTTTAAAAATTGAACTTTCCTGGAGTTTAGCCTAGAAGAGACACAAAAGGAAGAAGGAATTTTAATCCTCCTCTCACTGTTTCAGTGTCATAAGGGGGTGAGACTATTTCTTTTCAGATTTCCTAGCCAAAATATTTATCATCAAATATTTTTAAAATTGTGGTTATGTTCTTCTTTTGGGAAATTGTTTTCTCTCTCCTAGTTCCAGAATATTTAAAATTAGATTTGCCTAAAATGGCATTGGACTTGGGAGAATTTTATTAAGGTTTTCCATTTTTATTTTCAATTCAGTTACAGGTATTTCACTGACAGATTCAATGCCCCTTTCTCTCTGTGAACACATTATGAAATACTCAGCTGTAGATATTTAACCCCCCTCCTCCTGAGCTGGTCCCTGTGGGGTGTGGGGTTCCAAGCATCCTCTTCCTCATGTTTAGAATTCCAGAATGGTTTGGGTTGGAAGGGACCTTAAAGCTCCTCTCATTCCAACCCCTGCCATAGAGCAGGCTGTCACAAAAGCCAAATTCCCAAAATATTGTCTGGATTAAGTCAGACCTGCTCTTTGGGATCATGCCTGTGGAAAACCAGACTTTCCACACATAGCAAAGCTCTTTTTCGTTGCTTTGCAGGTAAATACACAACATTGGAATTATTTTCTATATTCTTTTCTGCTGAAATCATTCGGGGAGGAATCCGAGCTTTTAGCACTGAGCTCAGGACTCGTTTTTTGCTCTTTCCACTTGCCATGGGAGTGTGAAGAGACCCAGCACCCTCCAAGTGTCCTCACGGAGCATCTGTGCCACAGTGCCCGAGGTCAGGGATCACTCCTGGGACAGATGCCTTTGGAGGAACAGACGTATGTGTTTCTGCTTTGTAAAAAAAATAAAAAAAAATTAAAATATATTACAAAAAAAAAAAAACAACCAAAAACTCTTGTGGTTTAGACAGCTGGTCTGGCAGTTGGTAATGTGAAGGCCTATTAAAATATTTATGCTATTTGTTATTTAACTTCATTTGTTTTTTCGGAAGAATTTGGAAATGGGCTGATTAAATAAAATCGCGTGAGGCCGCCTGGGGTCGGGAGTGACAAGAATTGGCAGAAATTTGGGAGCACTGGCAGCACAGGGGGCTAATTTTCTGTCTTTCAGTCTCCTGAAATCTCGTCGTTCTGTTTGCCTTCTGAGCGAGAGGAGGTGCTAATAAATACACTGAAAATATTTTCACACTTCTGCTGGGTGGAATTTTGATGCGGGAGCTGGGGCACAAAGGCCTGGCTTCATGGAAACTTGGGAGTCGGTGACAAGGCTCCCTTTGACTCAGCCCCAGCAGTGGAAATCAACGTTAAAAATGACACCCCCAGCTCAAAGTTCCGGGGATTTGTTATTTTGGGTGCTCACAGAACTCGCTGTGTAGGTTTTAGTGAAGGATCCAACTTCTAAAACTTCTCAGCTGTTCAAACCAGAGTTTGGACAAGTTTCAAGTGGTGTTGAATTGTTTTCTGGCGGGGAGCAGCTCTCATGGAAATGCAGAGTGGCTATTTGGACCGGAGAAAAGCAAAAACAATGAAATTTGGTTTTGCATCCTCAGGGAATGAGGATCACAGAATCCCAGAACCATTCATGTTGGAAAAACCCTCTCAGAGCATCGAGTCCAAACATTGCCCAGCACTGCCAAAGCCATCCCTGTCCCCAAGTGCCACATCCACATGGCTTTTAAATCCCTCCAGGCATGGGGAATGCTGCACTGCCCTGGGCAGCTGTGCCAGGGCTGGACAACCCTCTGAGGGAAGAAATTTTCCTGATATCCAACTTAATCTCCCCTGGCAAAACTTGAGGCTGCTTCCTCTTGCTCTAACCAGCCAACCTGACACCAACACTTGAAAATTTACAAAAGGGAGATTTTAAAAGTCAGAGGGAGAGACTCCAGGTGTCCACTCTGGGTTAAAGTTGAACAAATTGGATTGTTCCCTGTGTTTAGGAGATCCCACGTTGGATGTGCACAACCCTGAGGTTGTGAACACCATAAACAGCAGGAAAATGGGAAAAATTCATGATGGAATGGCAATAAAAAGGTGTTTTCACAAGAATGAAAACCAAAAGAGCTGTTCACCTACAATGGCCAAGGTTTGAAACAAAAGAAGGAGAATGGTGAGCATGAAAGAGGGGAAAAAGTGGGTAATGAAGTCCTGAATTTGCTTTTTTTCCGCTGCTTCACTTGAAGGACAAACTTCCTTGAAAAATGATGCTTATTTATGAAAAACTAATGATTATCTAATCAATCTACAACTCAGCTGGATGATTTCTGAGTGGTAATGCTGGATTTTGTTCAGCCCCTGGTTTGGGGCAGTCGAGGGTCCTGTGAAAGGTTTAGGGCTGAGCCTGAGAGGTCAAACTCAGGCTGAGTTCAGAGGTGGTGCCAGAGCCTGAACAAATGGCGCCAGACGTGTGCAGATCAAATTAGCAAAGCTTGGCTTCGTGCTAACCAGAGATAATATGGTGTGAAATCTTTTAATGAAGGAAAATCCCCAGATATTCCGGGAAACTCGGAGGAGCAGGCTGGAAGTGTTGAAATGGTCAAGGGGGGGAATGTGGGAGTCTCCGTGGCCTTGTTTGGTGCTGGAGAAGTGAGGAAAAAGCCAAGTTGTGTTCCCTGGTGGGCTGGATCCTGTTGGATCTGCTGTGTGTGGCCCGTTTTGGAGAGCTGCTGTTTAAAGGCTGGGCTTTATTAGGGCTCTTACACTGTGGCAAGCTGTTGAACTTTTATTTTAAGGCTCTAGCTTGTTCTCACAGCAAGCTGTTTCCCAGACTCTCACATGTTTCCCCCAGAATTTATGCAGAGCCTTTTTCTGGAAGCTCATCTCTTTGGTGGGTTTTGCTCTACCAGTTCTTTGGATGGGTTGGTCCCACAATATTTGACACCAAAATCTGGTTCAAGTTCCAGCTGCAGGGAAACCTCTTCCCTCTTGCTCTTTCCTTCCTCTGTTTATTTTAAGCTTTTATAAAATCCTAGGATAGTTTGGGTTGGAAGGGTTTTACAGTAAAAATAATCTGGAAACACTTTCTTTTATAGGAAGTGTAAATCTTTATTTTTAAAGCATTTTAGTGGAGCTGCATTTCCTACCTCTTCATCCCTTTTGCTTTTGTGAAGTTTGGAAAAGCAATTTATAGCCTGAAGATCTCTCAGCACTTTTAAGGGTTCTCTTGAATCTTCTATTCCTTCTTCCTTAATTAACTTGAGGTCATTTGAGCCCACAGTAAGTAACTGAGGGGAGAGTAGATGCAAATCCAGTACCTGGCTTATAATTTTTGGTGTTTGAATAGATAACTTTTTTTTTGCTTTTGTTACCAATTTCCTTTAAGAATTATTTTCTTGAAAATACTGAGAAACTATAATTTTTATATGTTTTTATATATGTATGTGTCAAACTTTAAAGTATTTATATGTTTTTCTCTCATGCATAAAGGATAGAGGAAGGCTGATGACCAGCTGAATAGGGAGAGGAAAATTGAACTTTTTTCTTGTACCTAAAAAGAAAACCTTCTGAGCAGCTCAGGCAGCTCCGTAGATTTTCAATTATAGCAATGAAATTGATATTTACCTTTTTGCCAAATGACTGAGGAGAACAGTGGCCTGAAAATGGGTTGATTTGGTTAAAAAAATGAACAGAAAATGTGATGATGCATGGCCCTGACAACGCTTGCCTGTGTAAGGCAGCGTGATGTGTGTCAGCAATTCCTCCTCAAACCCACCAATGTAAAAGCTTAAGAATTCTCTCCTGATCCCATGGTGCTGCATAATTCACTTTTAGGATCTAAAAATAAAGCCAGGCTCTTTACAACACTGTGCACATGCTGGAGTGGAGTAAACACGTGTTCAATCTGTTCTGAGTTGTCTGATTAAAATAATCGTGGTGTGAAGGAAGGAGGCAGGAGGGGCACAGCCGAGAATGTCAGAGAGCAGAGAGGTGTTGAAATGCCCTTGAAAATTAAAACTGTGGAGGCTGTGCATGTTAAAATTATTAGGGTTCATGTGGGTGCAAAGATGTTGACAACTTGAACTTGAAATTTCTTACAAGTGTGGCCTTAAATAAATTTGGATTAAATCAGCAACAGGAGGTGAAACTGTGTTTGATGAAATTGTCTGGCAAATTGGTTTTAAGTCTGGAATTTCATTTTCCAAACAGAACACTGTGGAGAGGGCAGCAACAAGCAAAAATGAACTGCAAGTTATTTTACTGTTCGGGGAGACAAGAGACTCTTTATAGTTCTGCTCTAAAGCTTAATTTTTAGGACCTGTATAAATAGAATCCAATCCACCAACAGATTTGGAGAGGATAATCCATCAATATTTAATTTGGTAAGAAAGAAAAGGCTTTAAAATAATGCAGTTCATGAATCAGATGCACCGTTGAGTTCCATTATTAAATGTAGATGTATAATATCGGTGGCCTCGTGTTTGTTATTTTAATAATTCTAATTAACTTCTGGTAATTGTGGTGGACCTGCTGCCAAGTATCCCAGCTAAGATCATTACTCAGGGTTATTATTTTCTGTAGACAGCCAGCCAGTGAATAGAGGAAGTTTTATGGCAAACTAAACTTAAATAGCACAAGTAGGCTTTCTTGTTGAAGAAAAATGCCTGGTGGTGAACTTCATCATGATCTGTCCGTGTTTAAGAGCTGTGGAGAGATCCAGGCAATATTTAGGATAATACAGTCATTTCCAAAGCCCCCATAAACAACATTTCACCCTTTCTCCTCGACTGGGGATGATGAGTGAGATTTGTGTGGAGAAGCAGGAGCTTTCTTCACACAATTAGCCTGCTCCTCTTGTCTCTGTCTCTTTATGGTCCCACACTCCATTTTTCATGCTGTGGCTGTGATGGTGATAAACCAGGACTCTGCAGCCTGAACTGCTGCAAAAACAGGGAGAGAAAATGAATCCATTGGTGGATGCAAGGACAAATCCTTCACTTATCTGAAAGACCCTTTAATGTTCAAGAAATCCATTGAGTATGGAGCTGCCAGTAAAAAAGGATCTGTGAAATTAACTTGTGATTTTGTCTTTCTCCTTGGTATCCTGGGAGGCTTCTCCCACATTAGAAAAGTCACTCAGAACCAGTTTTCCATGTCTGGATTAGGTCTTTCTGCACCTACAAAATTCTGGCCCATTTCAGATGGGAAAGTGTCACAGGTTGGAGTTTCCCATCAAAGACGTGCTGTGTACAGAGAGAAACCCCAAAATGCTGTGCTATCCATTTTCCAATTAATTGAGGGTGTTGCTGTCTCTGAAAATTGGAAAGCTCAATTCTGCCACAGCAGTTTTTGCATGGGAAGGAACATTTGCAAACACAGGCATTTATTTCACTGAAACAAAACCCCACAAAACTTTTAACTTGAAAAAGAAATTTCAAAGGTAAATGTTCAATGGTCTTCAGGGCAGATTGTTCTTGTGCCTCTTCAGAGTAGAGCGAGTGGGACTCAGCACTAATTCTTTCTAGAACAATTGATTTTCAAGAATCCATCACATTCCTTGGTGGAAGGTTGCTAATCTCCAAAATGTTGCCCTCAGCCTTTTAGCTGAACAGATGAAGGCTGGAATAATGTGCTAGAGGCAGAGCAGAGCTGGGGTGTGTGGGAGCATCAAGCCATGGATAAGGAATTTAGGACATTGCAAGACCTGAAATCTGGTGCTGGGGGAAGGAAAAACCCCATTTTTCTAGCAGTTAAACATGTGAGTGGATTTAAGGGACAAATATTTTCTGTTTTAAAGTTGTAAATAGAAAATTCTGTAAGGAAATGGATTTAATTCCCAAAGTGTGTTTGGGGTGTAATTGAAGACTTTAAAATAAAAGGGCAACTCGGGGTGGATTTAGGGATTGCAGCTGTTGGGAGAGATGTGTTTGTGACACCCTAAAGTCAGGCTCTCATCAGATGGAATTTTTGGCACTGAGGGACAGTGCCCATTAAAATAACTGCTAATTCCTTGTGCCAGCTGCACTTCCTTCAAAGCACGGGGCACTGAGAGAATCACTGAACTCCTTGATTTGCCCATCAGAACATCCACACAGTTATTTCACAGAATCCCCCAGTTGGAAGATGCTGATCCTTTGCTTCTTTTTTGCCAGGGTTGGGATTAAATGCTCAAGATGGTATTTCTTGTTGGGACTCAGGTGTTTATTAGTTCTTATCTCTGTCACAGTCTCACAAACCCTGAGTTCTGCAGCACTTCACTCTAACAAACGAAAAGTGGAGGTTTATCTCTCTCTCTATCCTTTTAAGGATAAAGTGTCCAATTAAGAAATGACACTGGAATTATTTTCACTTTTAACCCAATAACCAATGACACGTGCCCACAATGGGGAATTTTTTATCCAATTATACAAAACCACCCAAACCCATGGAGAAGGAGAAGAAGGTTAAGAAGGTCCAGTCTCCACCCTAAAACCTCCATCTTGTTTTACATATATTACTATATTCTAAACCCTTAAACTCTGAGTTTCCCACCCCGTGGTATCTCACACTTCTATCCAAACTCCACACCCACAATCCCAGTTCTGTCATTCCGTTTTGGAGCCTTCTCCACAGCCTCAGGTCAGTGCTGTGTTCTCCTGGGGCTCAGAGTCTGGCAGCACAGAAATTTAAAATTCTCAGCACCAGGGCTCAAACAGGAAGAGACCTTCATGATCATTGAATCCAACCCAGCCCCAGCAGCTCAACTAAACCCTGGCACCCAGTGCCACATCCAGGCTTTTTTTAAACACATCCAGGGATGGTGACTCCACCACCTCCCCCAGCAGATGATTCCAGTACTCTATCACTCAGTAAAAATTTTTTTCTAAAATCCAACCTAAATTTGGGGCATCTTCGAAGTGTTTCAGTGCTTTGGAGTAGATCCTGGGGATGACGTGCCCTCCTTTGCCATGTGCCTCTGGATGGCAGTGGGGGAAGAAGAAGCCCCCACCTCCCAGGGATTTTTCCCTTTCTTCCTGCCCATCACAGCAGCCGGGTCTGACTCTGAGACCTATGGATTCCTCAAAAGAAATTAATCCCAAGTGGTTTTATCTCATTTTCCGTGTATTGCCTACTGCAATTTGGGCTCTTAATTTGTTTTTGCAAACGATGAATTTGATTTCCTGCTATCAATGAGTGTCTGCCTGTTGGAAGGCTCCAAGCATGACTGGCATAATGAAAAGTCTTTTTTGCATTAGAGTTGGAACTTTGTGTGTAAGAATTTCCCTATGTCTGATAACTAAGATCAGATGGCAGATCTTCCTATAGCTCCACTCCAAGTTGTAGTTAATCTTTATCATCAAAGGGAATAAGAATGGTACTCATCAGGGCACTGCAAGAGTAGAAAAACATAGGTAGAAAATTTAGCAAATGGTAAATATCAGTAAGTTTTTTCTTTTGACTGTAAGAGCCAGGAGTTTTAAGTTCTGTTACTAAAAAAAATATTTGTGACCTCTTAGGGGTTTCTTTTGGTTGTTGGAAATGGATGTGGGTGGATCTTGAGCTTTTTTCCCTCTGCTTGAAATATAAGTCTGATTTGTTGTTTAGAAAGTGTTTGTATCAGATCTACAATAGAATTCTGCTTTTTTTTTTGGTAGGGACAACACAGAAAAAGACATTATGCTCTAAGCAGATGGGAGTGTGGTTCTGATTGGGTTTTTAGATGTCCAGCTGAAGTTTTTGCTCTTGGGTAGGTGCAGAGAAATGATCCTGTTCTCCCCCACAGTGGAAGTAACACAATTGCTCCTGGGGGCAATTCTTGGCCCCTGTGTGTAAAAAATCCTGCTTCCCAGTTCAAGTATTGTTTGCAGGCAGATGGGAGCACCCATGGAATTGTTCAGCTTGGAGAACCCTTCCAAGGCCATCGAGCCCATCCCTAAACCACATCCCCAGGTGCCACAAACACAACTTGAGCCAGTCAGGTTCTCAATTTTCCAGCAGTTCCCCCTCGTTTATTTTTTTTTTAATTTTTGTTTTTAATCTACATCTCAATTACATAGCGAGATGTTCTTTTTAAAAACTTGTTTGTTATTAAGATATAAATCTACTTATTTTAGTCATGTAGTGCACGGCGGCGTAATGCAATACAAGAAGATTACAAGCTGATGGTGAGATGTTAATAACAGTAACACAAAACATTAAGGCAAGTGACATTTACATAAGTATCTTGATCTTAATACATGTAATTTACATATGAAAATTTAATCACCATAGAGATAAACAGCTGCAATGTTTAATTAAACTCTCCACACAAAATCAGCCTGCAAGAAGTAGTTTGTCACTGCTAATTTATCACAATTCTCATAAGTATTCTTTAAAATAAAAATGCAAAATAAATGACTCTTATTGATAATTTAACTTCTGGTTACTTTATCGTATTCTCAACAGGCTTTGATGATACAATTACAATATGAAGATTCCAGGCTCATTTTCTCACCATTTAGAAGACAAAAACATAAATATATGGAGAACAAATGTATTTGTTTACAGACAGAGGGGTCAGCAGTGTGGCAACACTGGAGCACAATTTTGGCAAATTTAATGCTGTGATAAGTTATGTGCAATGAAGGGCTGGGAGTCCCTCGCCGTGGGGCTGTTTGAGGAGGAAACAATTAGAGGTGAAAATTAACGCTGGAATTATCCTGGAGTGGGAACAGGCTCCATTTCCCTCCCTAAACCACACATTTTGGGAATCAGAGATGTGCTGACATTCAGGAGTTCTTGAAGCCCAGATTTTGGTTTTCGAGCCAAACAAAGCACTCAGTGCCTTGAAAGAAACATTTTCCACATCAAATTAAAATTAGAATGTTGGCTGTATCCTCTTCACAACACAAACAGCAAAAAAAGAGCTTTTTGGTAACTTCAGGGTAGGTGGCTAACAGCAAAAAAAAGAGATTTTGGTAATGCTGGGGTAGGTGGGAATGGAGATATTTAACATTTAGTACCTGAAAGTTTATATTTTTAGGTGTGAAAGTTAGTTTCTCCCCAGAAGAGCAAACTGTATAATGAGGCTGTGTCAGATGCAGCTTCTGCATATGAGGAGAATTTATATATTGTTTATATATCAATTTACTGAATTTCCTATCCCATGGCAACCCCAGAACTCTGGGGAGTTTTGGGCTGCATTTAGCAAATTCATTTTCATGGACCCATGGCAAAGATGACTCTTGGAAAATCCCATTTTCACCTTGGGTTTAGACTTTGCTCTATTTATTACTCATTTATCTCTTTGTTTAAGTTTTGTTTAAGGATGTGATCATTTAAGGTTCTTTTCCTGCCTAAATATGATACCCAGATCACACAGAAAAAATGGGGTTCAAAAATCCTTATTCTCAATTATGAACCTGTTTAATTAAAATAAAACTGGGCTAAATTCAGCTTTTTATTTATAAATTAACCTTGTAGAATAAATAGATATGAGAAAAAAAAATTCTAATAAGTAGAGATTAGGTCTAGGACAGGATAAATCAATACCATGCTGAAGAAAATGATCAATTTTAAAGCAATACAATTTTTTGTTCATTTGTTTTATTCCAAATTTGAATTTTGCAGCATAGTTGGAATTAAAAGTGAAGAAATGGACATATTAGTAAATGAAAATCATGGGATTTTAAAAAAAAAGAAGTTTCTCTCTTAGTGATGTTACCCTTCACAAAACCCATTCAGATTTAAAGAGGAAATATTCTCAATATTATGAAAAATCTATTTCACTTTTGATTTTGATGTGGTTTGAACGTGTTGGTGGTAGCTGATCCTTAGAGGCAATTTCCTGGCTCTGCTGTTAATTTCTATGTGTTACAATCCATATGTTCATGATTTGAGTTACAACAGAGAGATTTAGGCACAGCTCCCCAGCAATTCCAATATTTGTGTCCAACAAAGAAAGAGGAATGAAGATTCCGGGGAGAAATTCTGGATTCCCAACATTTTCAGCTCCAGGTTAGGACTCTTTGCTGAGAAACATGAGTAGGTGCAGAATGTGTCAGTGCCAAGAGAAGAGGTGCTAATAAAAATTGAATTTTGAATAGATAAATTTCCATATCTCTATATCTGAAAAGACATAATTACAGTCCAAAAAGAAAGAGGTGCAGCTCTTTACAAAAATAACATTTTCTACCACTGTTTTGCAGTCAATTTAAGTGCAATTATCACGTGAGTGTGTTTGTAAAGTTATTTAATTCAGTGATTTGGGCTGTCATTGGTTTATTACTGTTAAGCAATTGAGTAAAATTAAGTGACTGTCCCTCTATAAGTTACTTTTTAGCTCAAAACTCTCCAAAACTCAGAAAAAGTAATAGAAATCTACTCTGTAAGATCTGTTTGATGTAAGGACAACATTTATTCCAGTAGAAAAAAATGGCCAATTCCAAGTAGAATTCAGCAGTACTATTCCCCACATTCCAAAACTACTTTTCCAGTTTTTTTTTTCCCCATACCATGATATATTTTCTATATTTCTTCAAAGTTCTTTGCCAGTACAAGGCAGGAATCTCTGTTTTTCCATTTTGAAGGATGGCAAGTTGAGGTTCTTCTGCACTTAAACAATGATTAAACAACATTTAATTAAATTTTGGATAAAAATCAATCTCCGTCATCCAAGCCAACCTGGCTATTTGGGAAATCTTGATTGAGATTGTTGATAGTGATGTGTTAATTATAAATTTATGATGCTTAATTGAGGTAGGGGACGTTTTTCCATGTGGGGGACGTGGGATTTCTCCTTCTGGATGGTCAATGAGAGACAGAAAATGTGGGCATCATCTAACAGGATTTAGGAGTTCCAGCATCCTGCAAAATCAGGTGCAGCTCCACAAATCCTTTAATCCATGAGATAATGATGACCAAAGAATAGATATTTGATATTAATTTTGGTTTTTTCCTTGTGTTTGTGCAGTATGGTGCTGAGCTGGACTTGAGGGTGCTGCAAGAAGGGACTGTGGGAAATGTGGGAGGGAATGTGCTCTGACTTTCCAAATGGAATTGTGGAATCATTTGGGATGGAAAAGACCTTTAGGATTGAGTCCAGCCTAATTGGGTGGGGTTTTTTTTAAATTGATGCCTGGAGTGTGGAAAAGACCATCCAGGCGGGATGAATATTTTTTATATTTCTGAATATCAAATTATATCCCCATGGGAAGTGGTGCAGGGTTTAAGGCTGTTTTTTGGGGTGTGAGGCACCTCAGTCCCTGCTTCTTCATCTTCCTCATTGAGGACCCCTGCAGCTCCAGCTGATGCCTCGAGAAGCTGCCCGAGAGCAGAGGCTGGACAGAGCTAAAGAATAAAGCAGGGATTCATTAAATTTATCTCCTCCATGGATCCACCTTGGGCAGCACCAGAGCCCAGCCAGGGCTGCACCCAAATGACCCAAAATGGCACAAAATAAACCCAAATGACCCAAAATGGCCCCAAAATGCACCCCCGGGGGCTCTCCCTGGGATCAGCTCTGCTCCATTGGCACCTTGCAGTTCATTGTCCCATTCCAGCTCCAGCCCAGGCAGTCCCACCCTGCTGGTTTTTTCTCTCTCCAGCCCACGGGGTTTGTGCTGCTGGGCTGAGATTTGGATCATTTGTCCTTGGTGCCCAGCTGGAGCAGGAATTGTTTTGTGTCCCTGCTCTGTGCACAGAGCTCAGCAACACTTCATGGGAAGCTCAGAGCTGCACCCTAAAGCAGCACAGAGCCTTAAACATAGAAAAGCTAAAACTGAAGCATCACAGTGGGATCCCATAAAAGCCCATCCAGACTGGACAGACAGACAGACAAGCTGCCTCTGCTCCTGGGCAGAGCCAGGGATGCTCAGCAGGACGTTCCCTTCTCCCTCAGCACCATGTTCTTTTGGGAAACCTTTTGAAGGGCACAGGCTTGGTTTGTCAGTCTGTAGATCCCAGGTAATCCTGGAAATCCAGGTGTACAGCCCCACATCCCCTGTCCAGCGTCATTTGCTGTGCCCTGGTGTCCCCCCTCCCATGTCCTTGCCCTTTTGGTGGCACTGTTAAAGACACATCTCTATCCTGCTTAAGAGGGGGCTTTCTGTTGGCTGTAGATGATTTAACTGCCGTGTTGATTAGATTCACAAAATCTTTCAGGATAAAAGTATTAAGGAAATACAAAATGATTAAAATCCAGCTCTGAAAAATGCAGCATCCCTTGTATTTCCTCTTCTGTGTGGCTAACCAGTGGCACTAATAAAGCTGTGGACCAGCAAGGAGATGATTTTCTTGTGTTTTTCAAGTGGCAAAGTCTAGAAGGGTTGGACTATCAAGGACTGTCTCCTTTAACTATGATCTCCTTCAGGCTGGATATAAATCTTTGTTGCCAACAGCGTAAACATAAATTGAAGCAGTGATTATAATGCAAACCCACTTTATTTATCTGCAAAATCTGCTCACGCTCCCGGTGCAAGTGTAGATTTTCTCCTGTGAGAAGTGATCGGTCCCTCGGGACATCTTTTCTCCCTGTCCCTTGATGATGTCAGTGAGTGGCTGATTAGCTGCTGACACATGAAATTATGGGGGATCAGGAAGGTTAATGAAAGGCTTCTCTCTCCAGCCATGCCCATGCACTGTCTCCCTCTCTCCTCCTTGGCTTTGGGTGGTTTGGTGACCTGAGTGACAAAGTCAAGAGACAAAATACACATTATCATAGCAGTGCAGCCTAATCAGTGGTTCTCTGTTAATATCTAATTATTTAATAAGGGGGAGATGAATTATTTGTGGCCCAGAGTTTCCCCCAACGAGGATTCCTCCACAGAAGTGCTGTTCAGCTGTCCCTGCAGTGTTGGCATTGATTAGCTCTGTCATGTTGGATCCATTTTTGCCCACGTGATTTGCACAGGAAATCCTGGTTCATGCTGAAGGCAGAACCAGGAATTTGTTTGTCATTCCCAGGAAGAACTCGGGGTTGGGCTGGAGTCACCAGGGACAAACTGACCTGTGCAGGTCCCTTGGGATTTTCTGAGCCCTTGGTGGTGGGGGCTGGAGGTCAGTTTGGAGAGGGGTCATTGCCAGCCTGTGAACCCTAAAACTCCTCTGTGTTCTTCCCAAATATCCCGTCCCAGGAATGTCTGGCATAGAAATGCTGATTTTACAGCATTTCTCACCTGTGCCTTTGTGCCCATAACTTGGATTTTCAAGGAGCACCTTTTATTTGCCCTTCTCATAGAATGTTGTGAGTCAGAAGGAACCCACAAGGATCATCAAATCCAGCACCTGGCCCTGACAGGACAACCCCAAAATCACACATGAAAAGGATGCTGTGGGGTCAAACTATGCCTTTTCCAATTTTCTTTCTTCTCCCCTGACCTCTGTGTCTGATTGCAGTCACTGGGAGCTGAGGGTATTTGTACCTATTAATTTAAATCATCCTCCTTTAAGGATTCAGCTTAGAAAAGATTTTCTGAGTTAGCACAAGCCTGACCTTAACATATGTCAGGCTTTCCACAGGGTGGGTGAAGATTATTTCCATACTAATTGCTATTCCAATAGTTTTTCCTTCTTGGTTGCACCCAGTTCCTGCAGCTCCTTCCTTTGTATCACACTCCAACCATTTCGACATTTTATCTTCCTGTGGGGGAAAAAATTGGTTCAAAATTCGTTTTACTGAAAGGATTCTTCTCAATATAAATTTAAAAATTTATTTCAGAATGTGAAATAGAGTTCTGAAGTTCAGTTCAGGATTTCAGTTTTGGCTGCCCCATCTCTGGAAGTGTTTGAGGCCTGGTTGGATGGGGCTTGGAGCAAATTTGTTGGGAGATAAAATGAGGCAGGGTTTTGTGTCCTGGCAGTGAAACATCTGCTGGATGGACTTCCTTGGACCACACTGACCTCAGGGCACTCCCCTCTGGTGGGAAGTGAATCCTGAATCAGGAATTGGAGCTGAGGGTCCCTCTGGAATAAGAGACACAAGGGTTACAGCAGGAATGCGGATGTTGGCTGGAGAAAGGGAATTATTTCACAGGGAAAAATGTGGGAATGATTCCCGCAGGCTGCATTAAAAATGCCACTGTGCAATTCTGGGTGACAAAGGGTGGCAATGCCAGTGTCACAAACTGGGCCTCTGGGTGTGACCCAGGGGAGGCACAGGTATTTCCTGGGGCCCAAGCAGCCCTGCAATGCCTTCTATCCCTCTTTGCCTGGGATTTTGTTGTTCCCCTGTTGCTGAGCAGCTCCAGAAGAATTTGGTTGTGTCTGTGGGGGATTGAAAGGGGACAGATCCCCAGCCCTGGGGAGGAGGGATCTCTCTGCTCAGGGCAGGATGGGCAGTCAATCTCTTATTCCCAAATCCATGGCAAAGAGGTTTTGGCTCTGCTGAAGGGCCAGGAGCCTCCACCCCCCCCCCTGGAGCCAGCTTTTTCCAGGAGAGGCAGCAAATGCCTCCTGCACTTGGGCTACAGGCAGGACCTGGTGCCATGGAGAAGTGCTCCAGAGGTGCCACCTGGTGAGTGGGATTTTAAAAATTGTGTGTTTCAGTTCTGCATTTATTCCCCTGGCACCATAGCCATGTGTGTGAGCTTAATTATTTAAAGTGTAACAGTATGAACAATTAAAGTCCCAATAAAATAACAGCAAACATTTTTTTCTTGTTGTCATTTAGGATAGAGCCATAGAAGCAGATAATTTTATTTAAATTTTATTTTTAATTGATTTAATATCTTTATATATCAAAGATTAAAAAAATCTTTATATATATGTATTATTTTTTATTTCAAAGTAAAAAGCCCATGGAAAGTGCAACAATGGAGGTTTTTAAAGTTGAGCTCTCAGAACCAACCCTGTCTCCATGTCCCATCTTGTCCAGTGGGCACGGAGACTTTGGAGCAGGATGTTCACAAACTTTCCATAGTAAAGTGCTTTTCCTTGTGCTGTTTCAGTCACCCTGAAATAACACCCTGAAATTACAAGTCCAAGTTGTCAAGATCCTGGTTTTGTACCCTTCAGCTCCTGACTGGAGCAATGGGACAAGGCCCTTTCTAAATACTGAGATTTTTTTTCACAACATCCTGAATTAAGCACATGATGTTATTCAGGCTTGAAGCTTCTGGGGGAGAGATAATTGTTCTTTTATTATTATAATAGTTCACAATAAACTCAGTTTGCACTTTTGCAATGGGGAGTGTGTTAGCTGGAGGAGTGTACAATAATTCTTTTACAGTGTTATCAAATGGCATCATAGAAAAGCAAAATGCATCTCATTTTCTAGGCTGTTTCTTTTGCATATCCTCTTTGAATTGATAAATATTTCTTTTCTGATCTGGGATTCTGTTTGGAGCATGAGCCACAAAAATGATCCAGTGAGCATCACTTGATCTTGAGAGAGTGATTTTTGTATGTGCAAAAGTGTGCAAAGGTTCTTCTGCCTGATTTTACACAAGCAAGCTTACAAATCTGGGCTAAAAACAAATATTAATGCATGCTAATGGCACCTGAAGGACACTTTTTGTGTGAAAACAGCAGAATTTTGATGCTGAAAGAGTTACTTTATCACTCAGTACCTGTGGAATCTGGCACACAGCTGAAATAATTGTATTTAAACCTCTTCCATCCCCTGCACATTTTCATCAAAAATAATTATGGATTGTTGAAGAAAAATGAACGAAACCTGATGTTATCAGAAAAGTTCTGCCTTCATCCACATGCTATGGATTTTAGCTGGACAAGGTAGATTTAGATTGGATTTCAGGAAGGAATTCCTGGCTGGGAGGGTGGGCAGGCCCTGGCACAGGTGCCCAGAGCAGCTGGGGCTGTCCCTGGATCCCTGGGATTGTCCAAGGCCAGGTTTGGAGCACTCTGAAACAGTGGAAGCTGTCCCTGCCCATGGCAGGTGATGGAAAAATGAACTTTGAAGTCCCTCCCACCCAAACCACCCTGGAATTCCATGATTCTCCCAACCCTTTAACTTTTCCCCTCTCTGTGCCACGTTTGAAGGGCAGAGCAGCCCCCACTTGTTTCAGTGCCCACTTGCCATTCCCAGAATGGTGGTTGATTTAAAAAAAAAAGGGAAAAAAAAAGATAATAATAAAAAAAAAAAGATTTACACAGATTTTTTGCCCCAATTAGCAGTGCTAATTGGGGCACACAAGTAAATTGCACTGTAGCCTGTGGAGATTGTCAGGCAGAGCACTGAGTCACCGAGAGCGTGACTCTAACCCTGAGCTGGGGCTTAATCAGGTGCAAAATCCAAGGAGGTCCCTCCAGGAAGGACACAGTCCTCTGCTGGCTATCAGTGAGAGAAGCTGCTTCAGGCCTTTTGCTTCAGTTTAATTTTTTCCTTTTTTTTTTTTTAATTTTTTGTTTAAAGGCCAGAGTTTAAAATAAAACCCTGGCTAGCTGGGAAGGAGACTGCTGGTAATTCAGTATATTAGATGAAAAGAGGGTTGGTTTAGGTGAGAGTTGAGAAAGTTTTTACAGTGAGGGTGGTGAAACACTGGCAAAAGTTTTCCAGAAAGGTGGAGAATGTGCTTTCAATGTCCCTGAAAGTGTCCAAGCCAGGCCGGATGGGGCTCGGAGCAATCTGGAAGGAAATCTTGAGTTAGTTTGGTTTTGGAGGTGCATTTTTGACCTGTCAGGCATCACAAAAGGCCAGAGTTATGAAAGGGAAGTGCAGGTGGTGCTGCCCATCCCTTTCCTGAGGGATGAAATCTGCAAAGTCCCTGGGACACTTGGTTCTTTGGGGTTAAAACATTGATCCATGTTTTGAGGTGTCATTGAAAGCCCTGGAAACAATTTGGGTCCATCCTGCTCCATCATCCTGCAGGTTTCTATAACAGCCAAACAATTATTCTTTAATTAAAATGTTATTAAATCCATCAAACCTTCCGTACTTTTTCCACCACGGGGGGGATCTCCTTATGTAATTGAGGTGTTTGCTCCATATAGGTAGATAAAGGAATGTAATAAAAAAATCTTGTCTCAAAAATTATAGCTGGATTCTGTAGCACAAAGAACACCCAGACCTTCATCACTAAATCCAGCATGGAGAACTCCCTCCTCTTTCCCACCTCCAGGTAATGGGCAGCAGTGTCCACTTGAAAAGTTTTTTTTGGGGGGGAGGTTGGAATCCATTTTGATAAAATAGGGGGAAAATGACCATTAAAAGGTGTGGTTTAGGTGTAGATGGTTTTGCTCCTTGAGGGAAAAAGCAACCGGGCATTTTAAAAAGGAGAATGTGGAATCAGGGAATGGTTTGGGTTGGGAAAACCCTCCAAGACCATCCAGTCCAACATTCCCCAGCACTGCCAGGGCCAGCACTGCCCTGTGTCCCCAAGTGCCACATCCACACGGCTTTGAACCCCCTCCAGGGATGGGGACTCCCCCACTGCCCTGGGCAGCTGGGCCAGGGCTGGGCTGACCTTTCCATGAAGGAATTTTCCCTCGTATCCAACCTAAATCTCCCACTGAGGTAATTTTTTTTCCTGTCCTATTTCTTGTATCACTGAGCCACTGGTTCAGAATTCTTGCCCATTCCTCCAGAGTGTTGTGTTACAGGCCCCAACACACATGAACGCACACAAAGAGAGAAATATTGACATGTTTACCATAAAATGGACGAATTCCATATATATTACAGATTAGACACTCTTATCCTTATTTTTTCGGTGTCATTGTGCCTTGTTGTAAGTCACTAAATCCACTAGATGGTGGCAAAGACCATCGACTTTATCCTCCTGCGGCCAGAAAATAAAATGAAGAAGTGAAAAAAGTTAGGAGTTCATACAAAACCCCAAATCCAACCCCAAACCCGTATTTGCCTTTCTGTGGTGTACATTACAACCAAGAGCAACCATGAGGAAGCAGCGAGGCTTTTGGGCATCATGCCACGAGGAGCTCCCCAAATGAAACGTTTTTTGTCAGGATAAATATCGGGTCAGATGATTATGAATCATTGTGGCAAGTTGTAATACAGATCAGAACCTAAATTAATCCTTCTCGAACTCATGGATCGTGGCTCTCCTTTGCCTGGGATACAAATGAATGGTAAACAATATTTTGGCAATATTTAGGTTAATCATGTAGAACTGATTACTCGAGAAGAATGCTATTATCATTTAGCCAATTTATACCCTGCTCTGTGACAAATGAAAATTAATGTTGCTGTTTTTAAGATATCAAATGGGTCATGATTTTAAGAAAAATGATTACCCCTAAAGATAACTGATAATGATGGCTAAAGGCAAGGAGATCCGAGCAAGTTAGCAACATTCATAATTCCCTAAGTAAATTCAGTGGAAAAGCAAATAGAGCTCAGTGTGAAGGGTGGCTAAACAGGCAGCACTTTAGGTGCTGTTTGTTGGGTCTTTCTGTTGTTTTAAGTGTAACATTCCCCATTAATTATTTGTTAGTCATTTCCCATTAAAACGGGCATGATTGATGGTTTTCCCCACATTTAGTAACCGAAAGTAGATTTCTGCAGTTGAGTGCTGCGTGCTTTTGGTGCAGATGTGGTAATTTATATTCCAGAACTGGTTATTCTTGTTGGTAAGGAGATGTGGAGTGGATCTCTGCTGCCTCAGTGCTGTGCATTGGTAAAGAAATGTTTTGTAGTGAGCACTAGAGATGATGTGATGAAAATTGCTGCATTTGCAACAAGTGAGGGGTGAGAAATCCAACCAGAACAGGCAGGCAGTGAAGGTCACAAGGAAAAGAAAATGTTCCTCATTCTGGGAAGATGTGTTTTATATCACAGAGCTGTGTAGAAATTAGGCCATGCAAAGGATTGGTGAAAAGCTGCCAAACAGGAATGAATTTATCCCAATTCCCTCGTGGACAGAGCTGCTCCCTGTGTGAGGTGTGAGGCTGGAGCCCCTCCAGAGCTCGGACTTTCTGCCCACAGTTCTCCCCTGTGTGTGGCAAGTATGGCTCTACTTTCCCCATAAAATAATTTAAAACTATCTAGCATTGCAACCCTACCTAAAAACATACACAAATAACAACAAATATTTTGCAATAAACCCTGAGAGAAAAGGGATTTCAAGGCAAAAGTGAGGCCAGATTTCACAGTCCAATTCTTGCTTTGGAAAACAAGCCCTGCAGGTGTGGGGCTGAGGAGGGCATCCCTGGGAGCCCAGGAGGGCCAGGGCACCCCCAAAGCAGCAGCCACCAGTGCCCAGGTGGGGTGGGACAATCCTTGGAGCAAGGAATGAGGTTGGACTTTGCTCAGCCAAGGATCTGGCACTGCAGAGTGGTTGAAAAAATGCCACAGAAATGGACAGAAATATATGGAGATAAATGTAAAGTGAGGGAAAGCTGCTGCGAGAAGTGCAAAGGCTGCAAAGTAGTTCAAAAAGTTCTCATTAGTCCATTTAATGGGACTAATTCCATAATTTATATATATTTGTGTATAAACCCATCAGAACAGAGTCACTATTACTTCATTTTAAAATGTTATGTTGTTATTTGTGTATGTTTTTTGGTAGGGTTGCAATTCCAGATTTTTCCAGACTGGTTTTTTTTTTAATCAAGAAAAATTTTCCTGAAGTATTTTCTCCTGTTCTTTATATTTGCATACATTTTGCAGAAGCAAGGTAACTCCTAGAAAGCAGCATCTGATCTTCCCATCCTTTCAATTCCTGAGGTTTTCCTCTTCCAGGAGATTTTTACACATTCCAGTCAGTCTGCCAGACTTCAGTTGATGACAATTTCTAGATCATGTCCTACCTCTGAGTTGTTACTGGAAATGCAAAGTAGCTCCCAAGCCCACAGATTTTCAAAGGGAGTTTTGGAAAATGCACCTGAGATTTCTTTCCTGAGCCAGTCTGTGTTTGCAGACTAACTCTGCTCCTAAATATGAAAATTGGAGCCTTGCTTTTATTACTTAACCAGTAAGTGAGATTTTAGTTAGCACTGAACCAGTTAAAAGAAAAACAAAGTATTTCTTTAACCAACTCTAGCTCCACTCAGGCCTAAATTATTATTTTTTCTTCAGAAACAGGCATTTTAATGTGTCACTTTTCAGTTCCAGCTCAATAAACAACCATTTATTTACAATTTTAAAGCAATCTTCAGCCTAGTCAGGTAAGAATTATTTCAAAAGAATAAAAACATTTTCATTTCCCATCACTGCCAAAAATGAAAAGAACATGAGTTATGAGTCTTGCTGTGTTGTCTTAAGTTGATTACTATGGAATGATTAAAAAACTAGCTGTGCTGTCATAGCAGAGGAGTACATTATAAGTGTAATAACAGTTTAGGGATACAATCCATCAATGCCGTACTTGGGAGAAGAAAAAAAAAAAGTTGATCTATTTCTTTGGTCATCATTTTCAGCATATTAGATGACAAATAATTGTACGTTCATCAATAACAATAGATTAAAGTTGAAATGATTTATTGCCATTACGCCGGGGGATGATGGAGCGCCGGGTCACTCGAGCAGGGATGGGGGCTGTATTTAATTTTCACGGGTCTCTTGGCAGAAATAATAGACACAGGGAGGGGAAACCACCTGAAACAAGGTAGATCAAAGTTGGTGACAAGTGATTTGTGGCTTTGTGCTGCGGGAGTGGTGGGCTGGAGGTGGCAGTGGCTTGGGTTCGATGATCCCAAAGGTCTTTTGCACCCGGAGCGGTTCCGTGATCCCAGACCAGGCGGTCGCTCACATCCTCGCCCAGCTGAGCAGCCTCCCAAGAAAATCCTCAACGCCACTCCCGAGGTCAGGCCGGTTCATAAGGAGAAAATGATCTTGAAACTTCTTTTTGATGTGAAAATTCTCCTATGAAGCGTTTTTATTTACTCTTAGAATAACAGAGAAAGGATCACAGCCGTGTTTATCAGTTATCCCACCGTGTTCTGCTCCTGTGGGAAAACAGGGAACACTCGTTTGGAGAGGAACAATCCCAAGTTTTAAGCTCAAACTTAGCTGTTTTCCTGAAGACTTTCTCTGAACAAACTTTGTGTACAAATCTGACAACAATGTCAGATATTTTGGTTTGTCAACTCCTGCCCTTCCCCACAGTTGTTTTTTGGAGTTGCTGGCTCAGAAGTGGGAGAACATCTCTGTTGCCTTTTACTAAAGGGCTCCCAGTTTCCAGCACTCCAAGAAAATCTGTGGGGTGTAATTCATTTGTGGATAACCCTCAGCAGCAGTTTTTACAAGGAAATTGTGAGATGTCAGTTGAGCAAAATGATTGGAGGTCTTAGTGATGCAATTTTCATGAAACAGAAGATAGGTTTGCCTAAAAGAAGATAAAGTTTGAAGTCAGCCTAAGTTGAAAATAATTTCTGCTCTTGTAGTGATTTTAGGAGGAGGAAGCTTTTGCTGGTAAGGTCAGAATTAAAGATGTTTGGGAATTTTCTCTGCATTTGTATTATGGAAAACACCACCAAACATAATGGTGAGAGAAGGGAGCAGCAAAAGTCAAAGTTCTCTCCCTGATAAGACAATAATGAAAAAAAAGCTCAAACCTGTTTTGATAAAAGATTTACAAATATGGAATTCCAAAATGATAATTTTCTCAATGAAATGAGAGAGGACAAAGACACCGTGTCTTGGTGATACTGAAAAGTTGTCCCAGCTGGGAAGAACTCAGGACTTTTCTGTGTATCCTATGCTGCCTAAAAATTAGGACAGGTATTAAAAGTACTGCCTAAATTAATGTGAATTTTAAATTCCTTAATTAGAAAGTCTCTAGAAGGCTCCAGGATATATTTTTTTTTCAGAATATTTGTAATTTTGCCTTAATGCTATTGATATTTTTATGCATGACAGTTGTGAATTCAGCACTGGATGGGTCTGAAACTGTTTTGTAATAACAATAATGGTAATAGTTCTTTAATGGGCCAAGAAATTTTCCTTAACTTAAGAAATTCCATTGCCTGCCTAAAGAATCTCCTTCGTGGTGTTTGTGATTTTTAAAGTGGCTCCAATACATGGCAATGTCTGGGTGGGATAGGAGGAGTAACCACTTTACTTCGGAGGAGCCATTGAATCCACATGATTTTCCCATCTAAAAGTCCCTGGACACGAACATCCACTCTGTGTCTGTGGGAGGCAAAGGCAGAACCTGCACTTTTTAATACAATTAAAAGTTAGAAGGATTTATTTTGGGCCTTTAAACTGCAGAAGCCTCTGGATTCCCACTCCTTGGGAAAGCCATACCTGCCAAGGAGTTGCCGAGAGCGAGTGACACGAGCAGCAAACCAGTTTTAATTTTCTGTCCAGTCAAATTTTAGCATTTCACACTCAATTCTCCTTCCTCAGTAATCTCAATAATTTCCCACCTTGCTCATGATGAATGTCTTGCCAGTTCCTACTCAGTCCTTCCACTTTACACAACCTAATTAAAGAAAACATTCCATGATTGCCTATTTTTCCTCATGCATGACAACCTATTATTTTTTCTACCACCTGATTAGGGCTTTATTATCCCTGGATTTAGATTGATTTGCTGGGCACTTTAATAAAACACTGCTTAGTTTGATTTAAAGGGCTACAGGTTTCAGTCACTCAGAGAATTACTCCTTCACTCAGAGAATTACTCCTGTAAGTAACTCACATTCCAAGTAGTGTGGAGTGTCCATGAAAGGGGATTTGAGCCTAAAAAAATGAGGATCACAGGTGGTTTTCCAGTTGTATGTGTTGTTAATATTCTTGTTGTAAGCAGTCAGGAGAGGACGTTTTGCAATATAATTTGTCAAGGGTGATAAATCTGTTTCATCATTTCTGTCAAGAATGGATCCTGTGTATTAAAACTACCATAAATATTTTCTCCAGATAAACCAAAAGTTTCATATGATTAAATAATAATACGTTTATGATGACAAATTGCATTTACTGTGTGTTATCTGAAATGCAAGACAAAATTAGGTAGTTAAAGTTCAAATGGATGGAGATCATTTTTGATTTAAAATCAAAGGAATTTTATTAAGCAAATGAGATTTTCATCATTATTTTGTTATATCTACCAGTCTCTTCTTTCAGAAATATTGCTTATGAGCTTAGATAATGATTTAAAAAAAAAAAACAACTCACCACAAGTGAGCTTATTTTACAGCAAAATGTAGCCAAGTGATAAAGTTTAGGAGTAGTTAAATCCATGGTTATTCCTGTCACTTTGCTGTCCCTGTCCCCCCTCAGTGCAGTGATGCTTTGGGGTCACTCTTGTCACACCTTATTTGATTATTTTCTGTAAACTGGGATTTTTTTCCAGAGCATTTTCTGATGACTGAAGGTGCAGCTCCGTTTCTTGAGGCTCCTTTCCCAGATGTAAATGAGGAGAAACTTGGGAAGCACAGCAGAGTTTTTCCCTCCAGTTGTTCAGTGCAACAAAACAGATTTTTGGAGCTAAATATTGGCTTTTCTCTTAGTTTTGTAAATGTGGTTGCTTCAGCTTTTTCTGCTTTTTTTTTCTGGAAATTTTCTTTGAATGGAATGAAAATTTCTTGGTTAAAAATGTCTGTAGGGAAGCTGGCACCAAATCCTCAGATTTTAGGGTTTGATTCAACTTGTAGGGGATGTGCAGTGCAGGACACTTTGGATTAGGAGCCTGGCCGCAGGTGGAGCAGTGTCCCACTCTGGCACCCCAGAATAAGGACTTGGAACTGCTGGAGTGAGTCCACAGGAGGCCATGGAGAAACTCTGAGAGCTGGAACTCTGCTCTGGAGCCAGGCTGGGAGAGCTGGGAATGTTCCCCTGGAGAAGGGAAGGATCCAGGCAGAGCTCAGAGC
>QUSF01000012.1:18742020-18762969 GCA_003676055.1 Chloebia gouldiae | reverse complement strand
AATGTTCCCCTGGAGAAGGGAAGGATCCAGGCAGAGCTCAGAGCCCCTGGCAGGGCCTGAAGGGCTCCAGGAGAGCTGGAGAGGGGCTGGGGACAAGGGATGGAGGGACAGGAGCCAGGGAATGGCTCCCACTGCCAGAGGGCAGCGATGGGTGGGAGATGGGAATTGGGAATTCTGGCTGGGCTGGAATTCCCAGAGCAGCTGTGGCTGCCCCTGGATCCCTGGCAGTGCCCAAAGCCAGGCTGGACAGGGTTTGGAGCAGCCTGGGATGGTAGAATGGGATGAGCTTCCAGGTCTCTTCCATCCCAACCCACTCTCTGGTTCCAGGTGTGATTAATTTAGGCCTGGCTTTATATCTTGCTCCACGGGAATTTTGCTGTTTTACACGTGAAGATTTTTTAGCATGAAATTAGTGATTATTATAAATTTATTTTGTAATTTTTTTGCTGCCAAGCTGGTCCCACATGGGAGTGTCTGACAAGCTGTGCCAGGCTGGCTGGGCTGCAAAGCTCCTTTGTCCCAAGCCCAGATGTGCTGCTCCAGCTGTGCTGCCACACCTGGACACTCCTTGAGCTGTGGAAAATCTAAACAGCAGCATTTAGGAACTCACTCAAAGGGAATCATGTGAAAACCTCATTTTGCATCCACATTGCTGAGAAATTGCTTCATCCTCCTGGTGTGGGGTTGGTCCAGCAATGGAACCTCCATTTCTTACTAAGAAAATGGGACATAAGAAGCTTTAATCCCTTTTTCCACGAGACTTAAAATCCCTGGGGAGCCAGGTGTGTTGGATGTACCTTACACTCCTGCTCATCCCAGTAAATCACTCCATATAATTAGTCATATGCTTAAATTTAATCACTTTTGCAGCTGGACAATTTAAAGACCTTCCTTGAAGGGGAAGTATTTTTTTTCCTGTGGCTAACTAATTTCCCTGGATTTTGAGTTCTTTCAGGAGTGGAGGAGAAGGGGGTTGCAGAGACAATTACAGTGAAAATAAACAAAAGGATCACATAAAAGCCAAGTTGGAGTGCTGAAGAGACTTAATAGCTATAAACTGGTGGCCATTAGCTCCTAATTACTCTCAAATAATTACTGAATAGAATAGTAAATGTTATTAGCTTACTTTAATATTCAACATAAAACATTGCTTCCACAATAATTTACAGTTTCTTCAGCTTTAATATAAACACATGTAAAACTGGGCTGCTTCATAAACATTTGTAATAAATGAAATTATTCTGAGGGTTCTGTGGAGGAGACCTGTACACTTAAGGCCAATGAAATTATTAAGGTGATGGAAAAGACCTCCAAGTTTATATTGGAGTTAAAATACTCATCCATTTGGTGGAGAAGCAGATTTAGGTACTAAAAGACAAATCAAAATCCCCACACCAAGAGGAAAAATAGGAGTTGGATGTGTAACTGTGGTTCTGATGGCCAGATATAGAGGCCTAATTTATATCCTAATAATATTAGAATTATCTTTGTTATTAATTCATTTTATTAATACTTGTATTTATCATCATCTTTGGAGAGTTTTTACATATCTCTGCCTTGTGCAATTGGCTTGAGACCCATTCTTTTTTCCTGAAGGAAAAGATTTTGTGCCTTGATGTATCAAGAGTAAAAGCCTGCCATAGTTCAGGGGTAAATATCCAGAAAAATGTGTGAAGTCCCCAAGGGAAGGTTCTGTTTATAAAAGCTGTTAGTTGTGATTTTACATCTTATTCCTTTGCCAGGGGTGTTTTGCTGTAGATTTAAAGGTATTTGATAAATAATGATGGGCTAAACTTTGAGAGGTTGGCCCCAACTCAGTGCAGGGCAAAGGGACCTGTCCCTTTCTGTCTCTCCTGCTTTCATCTGCTTTTCTGGCATTTGGGCTGGGAATGGGAATGGGGATTTTATTGCTTTTCTGTTTGCAATAGTGGAGCCTTCCTGACGTGGACAATTAACAACTTTTTTAATTGTTTGAGCTTTCTTGACCATTAGGTCCAAGAAAGTGAGGCAGTTCAGCTTACTCTGTGTTTTGTCTCACTGGAATTACCTTGCAATGGAATTAGTTTATAATTATATATGTACTTAAGGATCTTGCCATGTCATGAAGGTTGTCTATTTATTTTTCCTTTATAAAATTTAAGATAGAAAAAGCCCTAAAATTGACTCCCATGCCATCTTAATTTTTTTATCTTTCTATATGAAATATTTGAAAATAATCTCTTTAATCAGCTTATGGATTCAGATATTGGAGAGGTATTTGCTTTACAATGGGTATCTCTTACTAATGTCCTGCTCAGTGTTATGATGTTTCTGTGGACTCAGTACGTAAAACCTTGATAATTGTTTGGAAATTGCTGAGGTGCCTCAGCTGTTGCACCCACAGGTAATCCAGAAAATCAACTGAAACTCACATTTCTTCCCATCATTTATTTATTTTTTCCTGTAATTCCAGCTTGCTCAGGGAAGTGTGTGGTGAGCAGGAGTTAGGCAGGGCATGAGGGCAATCATGATGGGATCAGGATCTGCCATTTCCTCAGAGCCCAAATCATTCCTATTCCTTTGAACATCCTGAGAATTATCATGGGATAAAGTTTTTTTTCACAAGTATTGTTTGTCATTGAAAAAACTCCGAAACCCACCCCCCCCCACCCCCACCATTTAAAAAGGTTCTTGTGGCAGCCAAATTCTGGCCTCTGAGGTTATTTTAAAAGTGGGCTGATCAAAAATCTACATTTAAATTTCATATATTGTATATTCCTAAGCCAATCGTTCCTTCAGCCCTGGGTAAATGCAACATTTCAGTGCTGCACCATTTTTAAACTTCATCGTTGAAGATAATCACCCCGAAACATAATAACAACATCATCCAAGTACAAGAAAATATGTTTGAAATGTTGTTGTTTTTTTTTTATTGTACCATAAGATAGCACTTCCAAAATCCCAAACTGAATTGCTTTTCAGCAGATAAGCATCAAAAACTACATTTCCTGCTTTCGGGGAAGGTGCAATAAGGTGCTCTATCAGTGTAATAGTTCCCAATGATATGCTCTAGTAGTATTTTGATGAATTACATGATTATAGCTAAAATGAACACTTTCATCATGCCTGAATTAATAATGGTGGTATGATTTGGCAAGTACTCCTGCGGTGTTCTTTAACTCATCACTTCAGAAGACAGAGTTTCCGAGCCCATCCTTTGTCTTGGGGAAACACAGGGATCCTTCACTGCTAAAAACACAGGGAGCAGGAGGAAAGTGACAGCTTTAAAAGGGAAAAGGAAACTGATGCTCGCTTACCTTGCCAAGCTCATCCTGACTCAATCACTTCATTTTTCACTGCCTCATTCCCGTGTCTGAGGCACCTTTGACTGTGTCAGAACAGAAAAAAATCAGTATTTTTTCTGCGTGTGAGAACAGGTTTGTGAATTTTGTGGCAAATGTTTGTGGTAGGAAGGGGGGGGTTGGATTCTTCTTCCAGGCAGTGACAGGAAAAGAGGGTTTGTGCCTCAAGCTGCACAAGGGGAGGTTCAACTTGGACATCAGGAAGAATTTCTTCACTGGAAGCGTTGCTAAACACAAGAATTGCTGCCCAGGGAGGTTTGGCAGTCCCCACCTCTGGAGGTGTCCAAGGAATGAGCGGGTGTGGCACTCAGAGCTCTGGGGACAAGGTGGGGATGGGGCACAGCTGGGACTCCGTGGGCTTGGAGGGCTTTTCCAGCCCAAATGGATGGATCTATAAAACGCTGTGTTTCCAAGTGACTTTAAACCACAATTTATAAAACCACAATTTTCTCACCAATCACTGAGTTTACTGTAGAATTTGGGTGATCAGGACGTTCCTTTCTGTGTGCTCCATGTCAGACAACATTTGGTTGGACACTCACCAGTCCTTGAGTGAAGCCATGGGTTGGTGTGACCATTCCAGGGCTCCTTGGGGCGTCCAACCATGTCCATAAAAACTTCCCACGCTGAGGATTCCATAATTTTGTGCAGATGTGCACAGCACTGAGAAAAACCTGCTCTGCTGCTGCTGCTCCAATATCATTTGTCTGGCAATAAATGAAGGCTCTCAATCTTTACAACTGTCATCTAGTCCCTTTAATAAACATTAATTTCACCAGAAATAATAAGAATAATAACCAACCTTCTGCAGAGAAGGAATGTAAACTTTTGCAGGCTATTGTAAAAAATGCTGATGCACAATGCAGCACAAACATCTGGAGCAGATGTGTCTGTAATTTCTGTGTTCACTGGCCTTGGCTGAAACCTGAAATGTTACAGCCTCGTGCTGGGACAGGCTGGGGCAAGATCTTCCTTCTTTTCCTGAGTGTTTTCTGTCCCTGGAATTTTTGCTCTTGGTTAATAATTATACTCTTTGTTTGTATCAAATTTCATGCCGTGAAATATCTCAGGGGTGCTGATGCAGAAAGTCAAGGGAACATGAGCAGTGTTTGGGAACCCAAGCTACAGGAAAATGACATTACAGGGCTGAAAACGTGACAGAATCATGGAAGGGTTTGGGTTGGAAGGGAACTTAAAGCCCATCCAGTGCCACCTCTGCCATGGTCAGGGGCATTTTCACTATCCCAGGGTGCTCCAAGCCCTGTCCAGCCTGGCCTTGGGCACTTCCAGGGATCCAGGGGCAGCCACAGCTGCTCTGGGAAATCCATTCCAGCTCCTCCCCACTCTCACAGGGAAGAATTCCTTCCCAATATCCAAGCAGGTCACCTCAAATGAGAGCAGAGGGAGATGAACTCAAGAGAACTTTTATCTTTCCTCTAGAGCAGTGAAAAATCTCAAAATTCTTCTCCTGGGCCAGGTAGGTGGATAAATATCATGCAAACTGCACAGTCACATTTGTGTCCACCCAAATTAATGGCTGAACTTTTTTTAAGGTTTTGGTGCACAATATATTATTTTTTGGCACTTTTAACAGTGTAAAATCTGTTAATAGCCTGCATGTAGAGACACAGCCCCTGTTTAGCTGCTGTTGTAAGGAAACAAATTGTAATTCTTAATTGAATTCTCCTATAGAACTACCAGCAATATAAATTACAATGTCATTGGAATAAGAGGGGGGAAAGCCCTTTTTACAAGCCTCAAGATGATAATTTATAAATAAAGTAAACCCAAGAATCCTTAACAAAAAATCCCTACGGAATCTGACATTAATAGCCTTTACTTTTAATCTGATACAATAAATCTTTCAGCCATGTAACCAGAACAGAAATAACAAACCGGGCCAAGCTGGAGGAGATTTGGGGGAGTTGAAGAAAAATATTCTTTTTCTTTAATTAAAAATATATGGTGATTTTCTGGTATTCCAGAATAAAAATGTTGTTGTTGCCAATTGCTTTGTTTTAAAGAGAGGATTTTTGGTTGGATTCTTTGCCTAAAATCTTCCAGATCCACATGCTCTTTGGAATTTTCGATATTCATTTCATAGAGTTTGTGTTCTGGCCCCACTGCTGTAATTGCATGAGAATCTCAATTTTTTTTTCTTTTTTTTGTGAGCTGCAGCAGTTTAAAAGGAAATACAAAGATTCAATATGAATTACTTTTATAATATTACTAATTTTTGAGAGTTTTTTTTTTAATGTTGCAAGGATACTTCAAGAATTTGTGCAGAGAGAGGATATAGTAAATGGTGACCAAGAGGAGGGTGCAAAGTGTGGTGCCCTGTGACATTTCTCCCAAAGAATCAAGGAATGGATTAATTTATCTATTCCATATGTCACACATCGATGACGGCAACTAGAGAGTTTCATGGTCTCTGGGTATTGCCAGCACTCTACATTCAAAGATATTCATTTAGAAATAAGAAAAACAATAGGATAATCTTAAGATTGTGACAAAAATCAGCATATATTTGCCTCTTTATTTGTCTACTCGGAGGATGTCACTAAGAGTATTGAGACTGGGACTGACCTGCTCCACAGAGAGCAGGGCCTGGATTTTGCTTTTATTTTTTCAGAGACCAGTAGCATTTTTTCCGATTTTGTAGGTTTTTTAAAGTCTGAACTTTATTAAAGAGAAATTCTACCTTTTTTTTTTTAGGGCTTCTCTTTATTTTAAATGGTATGAAAAAGCACAGAGTAGGTACAGAATTCCAGTGTAAATGGTATGAAAAAGCACAGAGCAGGTACAGATTTCCAGTCTTTCCAAGTTTGCCAAGGGTTTTTGTGGATAATTTTTAATAACAACAACAGAAAAGTGGCACAGTCTCAAGCCTGCTCCTAAACCAGAGCAAACAGAGAAACCCACAAAATAAATGGCTGCCTTGACTTGTGCATTCTGGAATGTAAAAACATCTGACCAAAATCACATTAACTGAAGAATAAATGTTTAAAAAAAGAGAAATTGCCCCAGCAGTGCCAGAAGCAAGCATCACCCTCCCCGGCCTGTGACTGCCCGTGGATCTTAAAAATCCTCCCAACCTTTAAACCATGGGCACTGAGCACGGCCCATCCTAAATACTCTGATTTTTGGCTCAGGCAGATGCAGCTCATCCCAAATATTTCTCTGGATCACCTTGTTTCAAATCCCGACATTTCCCATGTGCTGCAGCTGATGGTGATTTCTTTTCTTTTTTTTTTGTTTTAAAAGCAATACAAGCAATAATCTGAAGCTCACTTATGAGGCCTGCATAAAATGCTGTCTAACAACCAAGTACAGTAAATTAAACATGATACTCATAACATAAATACAATTATATTTATCAGCCTTTTATAACCACACAAAGCATTTACCAGTAAGAGTTATTTTGGAGTAGATAATTCCCAATTAACTTTTACTACTTTATTTTTTGCTAATTTAGTTAGAGTTAATTTTTCAAATAAAATAATAATAATAAAAAAAAGCTGTATCAAATGACATCTCTAACTATTACACTGGAGATGAGATATAATTAAAATGTTATGTATATAGAATTGCAGCTGATGGGAATCTCAGCTTAAACTCTTATTTTTGTCTTTATTTGATTATTGCCCGCTCTGCACAGAGAACATGATTGAATTGCAAAATGGCTGGGTGCCCACAGTGCCAGGATTTGGAGAGGGAAAGGAGAAGCTTGGAAAGAAAATTACCTGGAAATTCAAACAGATCAAGGTATGACCTTAAATGTGAATTATATGAAAACCTTTCTCCAACCATGCAAATTTATTTTCTGTAATCCTGGCTATGTCTGTGGAGTTCGGAATCTTGGAATTCCACGTCTCCATGGTGGGAATGGCACCGGTCAGTGAAAATATACCAAACTACCCTCACCCACATCCAGCTCCCACAAAGGCTCCTGGCATTCTGGACAGATGGATAAACTAAATTTGAGGAGGAGGTTGACAACCATCAGCCATAAATAAAATCATAAAAAATAAAATATGCAATAAACCACCCCCAAATGAGAATATCCTGGGCACCAGTCTCATTTGCTGGCAGTCTTTTGGTGACTCTCAGAAACAGCTCCTGGTGGCAAAGGGGTGGTGCCAACTCAACCTGATGGTGCCTCAAAAATTAGAAAATTAAGAGTCCCCTAATTTCCTGATGTGCCAGCTCTACACCTGTGTGGGTGCCTTTCTGCTCTGTGGGGTGGTTGGAAATCATATGTGAATTATTCACCTGTTAATGAATTTATTCACCTGTTAATGACCCTGGTGATTCCACTGCCCAGTTTGTCCTCAGACTGAGCATCCCCCAAAGCTTGGGACGTTGGCTTCACACCAGGGAATGTCCTCCAGTCTCAGCCCAGCTCAGAGAAGGCTCTGTCTAAAATTGCCACCAAAACCCAAAGTCCAATGAGCTGCATCACTTGGGTGGGCTGTCCTTTGCAGCTTTTCTTGCCCTTTCCAGTTCCTGGTCTTCCCCAGGATAGTGGTGAGCGACAGAGTCTCTCTTGGGATGAGGAATACTCTGGGAATCCCTTGTCACTGTCGTTTTGTTCTTTTTGAAGAAATCCTTCAAGGTAAAAAGGGACAAGTCTGTGAAGCCTTCCTACCTACATTTTGCTTTTCTGGTTTTCACTTTGTCTGGAAACATACGGCTTAAAAGCAGTTGGAACTGGGGCTGGATAAATTGGATAAATCTCTGCTGGAGCAACCCTCTGTGCTCATTTCCCTAAACCAGGAGTTGTCCCAGTGTCTCCCAAAGAATCCCCCCTGGCAGGGTTAAACGTGCTGTGGCCACTGCTGTGGCTGCAGGAATTCCAGCTGAGGACTGGGCTCAGCTCTGGGGGGTCTCCACACCCTGGAAATGTTGGGAAAGTGTGATTTCCACGGGGAGAGTGCGCTGGGGACACACGGGGTGTCCTTAAACCCAACCTCTCTTGATTTCATCTGTCACCGCTAATTAAAACACAGAAGCAAGGTTGCTAATTGTGTTGAGGACAATGTGGTTGGGAAATAAAGGAAATGTGATCTCCGAGGCAGGAATTAATGTATTCCAGGCAGGAAGGGGGGCTTGGCTGGCGGGAAATATCAGCTCCTCATGAGGGCGAGGACAGTCACAGCCCCACTGTTCATTACTTTGGATGTGTCACATTTGCCAGGCTGACAAGATGTATTACGGACGAGGAGTTTTGCAGATGGAGAGAAATATCCATGGAAGTTGTTTATTTGATTTTGTTTTTCAATATTTTTATTATTTTTTTTTCTTTTTCTGCACTACCCTGTCCAACCTTGGGATAATGGAATTATTTTATGCCTTTTGCACTATCATCAGGCTTTGGATGGCTGCACAAAGGCCACTGGCAACAGAATAAGATGGCTGTAAAAAAATGCAAAAAATTGGGATAGGAGGAAAAAAAAAAAAGGTACATCCAATAACTTGCCCTTAAATTTAAAAGGAACTAAATGAGGAACTTCTGGACAATTTATCTTGCTGTTTACAGATAACAAGTCACTTTGTTTTTATGTGCTCAGTCTAGTATTCCATAATTTATTTGAAAGAAGATGAGAAATAATGTAGATAAATGATGAAGTGTCAGGGTCTGACGCTCTTAAATGAAGCTATTATGGTCAAAGAGAAAACGTAAAACCTGCGGCTCATTATGAGAGCGTTCTACTTGTCAGTTAAGTGAAAAGGCCTGGAATGATTTCCAGTTTATTTGTCATTGCAGTTATTAAAGCTGTCTTTTTGGTGCCATGAAAATGAATTGAAGACTTTATTCGAAGTAAATTTGTACTAAAGCTTTCAGATGTATCTTATGTGAGTTCAGTGAGGCAAGAAAACAGCTTAAAAGCTGAAATATTACAAGAAGGCAACTACTGAAGTCCTGAAACACACAAGAATATAAAGTCTGAGGAAGTTGCACAAATAAATGAAGTATCTTGTCTCTTGGGAAATAAAGCTTAGTTTGACTATGTTGTACACTTAGACAAAGAAATCAGCCCTTGTTAGTGGCAGCAAAATATTGTTTTTCACAGCCATGTGCCCGGTGCTTGCTTTTATATCAAGCTATTAATTTTTGGGACCAGATTGTCAGAGAAGTGGGGATTCTCTGGTCCAGAGCACCTTTAGAAATGCAGTGTCTGGGCCAAAGAGGAGATGTGGCCATCCATGGCAAGACTGGGTTTTTATGGCCATCCTTTATGGTGAGGCTCTGTGATCTCAGGGGTCTTTCCAAGCCCTGACGATGCTCTGGTCCCATCGTGGTTCATGAGCAGGCCAGACCATGGGAGATAACGGGGTTGGGGACACCCACCCTGGGGGTGCCTCTCCCCTGACTGAGCAACCAAAGCCTCACATCTGACATGGGATGGGAGACACCACAGAAATTTTTATTCCTCTGGAAACAGCCTTGAAATACTCGAACCTTGTGCAGCTGGAGGGTCACAGTGAAATGTTAGGCTGAAATCCAGGCAGCCCTGCCACTGAGGTGGTCACTGACACTCCTTTTATTGCCATCCCCTCTCAAGATCGTTTCTGCTGAACTGTAAATCCCCAATTTATGTGGAGAAGACTGATAGGTTTATTTTATTTCATTCTGTTCTTCTGGATTTCCTTTCCAGCAGTCATGTTCCCCCCTACCACTTCATATTTGCCAAGACAAATTGGTGCAGTTCTACTGGGCTTGGACTGTCCAAAAGGAAATTAAGAGTCTTTTTTTATTTGAAATTGAAAGCTGTAGGAGCACTAAACTGAATGCTTAACTCCAAGCTCCAGCAGTCTTAAAGCACTATAGTTGACACTTTATTGCAGATATTACAAATGTTATGACATGTCTTCAGGGTCAAGTTAAAAACAAAAAGGGTTCCACATTCTCATCAGAAGTAATCTGTCAGTTTTGTCATCAGATATTATAGCAGTCCTCAGTAGCAGTGTCACAGTCAAGGGTTTATCAGGCTTGGTGGTAGATGTGTACATACTCTGATTTCCAGGGGTTTATATCTGCAATAAAAATTCCCTCCAGGCTAAAACTTGGCATTCATAGCCCAAAGGGATTTTTTTAATTAAAAAAAAGTATCTGTGAAGGTTTTTCTTGAATGATAAGAGCGCACAAAACCCAAATCTATTCTGCATTTTAAAAATACTTTAAATCTTTTAAACTGGCAGACTTCAAATATTTAAGCAGCCAACTCTCTTTACATAAGAGACCATTAAAAAGGACATCCCAGGAAGGGGATAGGTGGTGGAGCAGACAAGTGCTTTGTGCTCATCACGAGTTTAAGTGTTGAGCATTTGATGAGATGTATAATTAGCCACACATTTCTAAAGCTCTTGGTGTCTCTCTCCATTGAAACTGTGCATGAGGGAATTAGGATGTCTGAGGCACAAATATAAATCACTTTTTCCTCACCACCCCCTGACACGGTCCTGCAGGACGGGGCTGATACGGCGTAAGCTGCTCGGATCAAGGCAGCCCCTCTGACACCCACAGCTGCTCCCAGGAGAACCACAGGGCTTCATTTCCTGCAGCTTCGTGGAGGCAACCAAAATATTCCAGGCTTGGCAGGGATGGTTAGAGGGCAAACAACACAAGCAGAAATGCCCATGCAAATTTTGTGGGAGACCACTGACCTGGAATGTTTGGTTATCGCTCGGTGACATTGTGGAGCTTCTCTTTGAAAAGTTAAGAGCAACGTATTTGATATGGAGATATTTGTGCTAAAACATGATGAAACATCATCTCTTATCCTTTTAAAAAGTCCAGCTTTACTCAGGGAGTGGTGAAGCCTTGGCACAGGTTCCCTGAGAGTGCCCAAGGCCAGGTTGGACAGGGCTTGGAGCAGCCTGGGATAGTGGAAGGTGTCCCTGCCATGGCAGGGGGTGGGATGGGATGGTCTCTAAGCTTCCACCCAAACCATCCTGGGATTCCATGATTTCAGGCTCCACCAGCATGCCAAGCCCAGACTTTCTGTGCAAATGCTTTGTGTAACAGAGTGTTAGGTACTGCAGGTCCCACCTGGTTTTATTTATAAGCTCAGGGGCAGGGATAACAAACAGGGTGTGTTAAAGAGTCACCAGGGTGCCCCATAAAATCCCAGTAAAGCAGCAGAGAACAAGCTCTGCTGGGGAGCAGGAAAGAGGGGAACATGGCTGTGGTGCATGTTTTCAGCTTTTATGTTGTAATTCGACTTCCTAGAGGGAAAATGAAGGAACGTGAAAAAAGAAAACCAGCCCTGGGTGGGTTCACATGTCCAGGAGGAAATTGTCCTCAAAGGAACCTGCACATGCTCCCTTAGTGCTCTTGTGGAGGCACTGCAAAATTGGAAAATTGAATGGACTTCTAAGATGTTCCCTTAGTCTCCCTGTCTGAATTCTCCACGTGGAAATTCAGGTGGAAGTTGGCACCACCTCTTTGCCACCAGGAGCTGTTTCTGAGAGTCACCAAAAGACTGCCAGCAAATGAGACTGGTGCCCAGGATATTCTCATTTGGGGGTGGTTTATTGCACATTTTAATTTGTATTATTTTATTTATGGCTGATGGTTGTCAATCTCCTCCTCAAATTTGATTGATCCATCTGTCCAGAATGCCAGGAGCCTTTGTGGGAGCTGGATGTGGGTGAGGGTAGTTTGGTATATTTTCACTGACCACTGTAACCCATTTCCTATCTGCCCTGTGGCACAAATTCCCCTAATTTTGGGTGACAGCTGCCTACTTACTGCTATTAGATTCCTGGAAACACCAAATATTCCCTAAATCTTCTTTATCAATCAGACCAAGACTGATAATGGCAGGTTTGATGCCCTGTACTGGGCCATGAGACTGATGAGATGGAAGAAAGAAGAATTGTCTCGAGGGAAGCAAATGGTTTCAGTAAAGGGCCGTAAATCCAAATTTAAGTACTCTTTCTAGTAATGCTGGTCTATTATTACAGCCTAAAGGAAGTTCATTTAATTAATAATTAAGCTCTTCAAGTTACTCTTAGCATGAATTTTAGTGTCAGGAATGGCCAGGAATTGGTTTTATGATGTGGCTGTGAGGGAGAAATGACAGAAGCATAAAAAAGGTGGAAGTTTTGCCAAAATCATACACCAAAAAAAGCCAGAATAATATACCAAAAATACCAGTCACACATGAAAAAAAAGACCAAAATCCAGGGTTTTGGGAAGTCTCAGCAAGCCCAGCAAGCTGATTAAAGACAGAAAAAGCAAAGTCCATGACAGCCACCAGAGTTTCTGTTTGCTTTATTGGGACAGCACAGAAGTGACAATTATTTTTCAGAGGAATTCCCTGCCTCCCAAACTCCTGATAGCTCCAGCTGATCTTTGGCAGGCTCTCCAATTCCAAAAATTCCAAGTGCTGCAATGAGAATTAAAACCTTGTACCCAGATCTTCCCTGCCCAGTGGGTGCCACCAATGGAACGTTCTGGACCAGCATCCTGGACAGCATCAGGATCCAGCTGGGGCACTGCCCCCCTCTGAAATGGGTTTTCCTGTGCTCTGGGTAAAGTTTATCCCTTTCCTGTTGCTTTCTCCAAGCTGTATTGATGATTATCCCACTGGGAATATCGGGATCCTAACCCACAGAAGCATCGATGAAGTGCTTTGGATTTTCTGCCACAGAAATGAAAAATTTTGTTGATGGCATATTATTTTTTTCCTCTGATTTTATTTTCTTTTTTAACAATTGAAATGATTAGGAATGACTTGGTGTTGTACCCTGTTTTCTCCATGCTCCTCTTTTCTCCTCCTGAATTGTCTGGAGGTTGTGGTTCACAACTTTATTTGGTTTTCTTTCTAATCTCTGATTTAACTTGTCTCAAAACCTCTTAGTGTATTTACCCCAAGTGACTCACAGAGCAATTCTGTCTCACATCTCTCTTTAGGGGTAAACAGTTGTGTGTTCAGAGTAAAGAAAGGAAAAAGATCTTAATTCATATTATTAATTGAAATGTATTAATTTCTGAGGCTGATTGGTTTCTGCCCACCTGGGTGAATATTTTAGAGCATAAACGTAGCACTATTGTTGAGGAAAAATATTCTAATATTCTATAATTCACAGTAATTAAAAAATTATAATACATTTTTATTATTGCTCTAAATATAAGCTCTGAAAGATTAATAAAATTTGGTTTTTACAGCTTTTTTTTGCTGGATAGGGCTGTGAAATCTGGGTTTGGGGAGATGAGCACCAACCCTTGCTGCTGTGCTCTGTGATTGATCCAAGGATGGAAGGTTTGGGTTGAGTTCTCATGAGCTGTGAGACCATGAGCAGTCTGACTGCACAAAATTAACAACCCACATGCTCAGGGTTACGGTCAAGGAGAGTTTTTTATTTTATTCCATGATGTCATCAGAGAAGGGACATAACAAGTTGTTATTTTTTTTTTTAGCCTGTGTAGGTAAATAAAAGTAGAATGGAAGCAGAGTTGTTGTACAAGAGGAAAATGATCCAATAATTCAGGATAATCCAATGATTTAGAATGATCCAATTATTAAGAATAAAAGAATAAAAATATGAGTAGAATCATAGAATACCCTGAGTTGGAAGGGACTCTTAAGGATCATGGAAGTCCAACTCCTGGCCCTGCACAAGGCATCCCCCCAGTAATTCCACCAACAATAACTTCTAATAATTCTAATAAATTATGATCACATAATTTTGAGGGTTTTCCTACCAAAATACTCAAGGAGAAAATATTCTGGATTCGATGTTCCTTAGTGTTGGCTTTTTTTGGAGGCTTTGAACACCATGGGGTGATTTTTGGGAAGGGTGAGGAAACTGCTCCTTCCTAGGATAATTTCTCTGTTTGGTCTTCTCAGATCCCCCTTCTGCTCCAGCCTTTCTCACCAATTCTATTGCCTGTGTGCATGGGCAACATTCAAAATAGAAGGAAAAGTGGTATTTAAGAATTTCTTACCTTTGAAATCTTGAAACTTCCTTCTCTACAACCTTCCTTAGCAGTGAAAGTAATTAGTGAAATGGGCAGTGTTGTCTCATATCTGTGTCCACGTGAAGTATTTTTAGGGTGTAAAATACAATAATTTCTTAGAAGTTTGGAAAGTCCTAAAATAAAATTTGAAGTTAATTTTCCAGGCAAAATTTAACGACAAGACACGTTTAAAAATTTGTTTCCTTGCAACAGCATTTCCATGGAGAAGGGGTTTTGCATTGCGCAAATATTTAGGTAACATTGTGAAGCAGGTAAAGGATCTAATTAGTGATTTCATGTAAAAATTATTTGTTGTTTCAATGCCCTGAGTGGAGCCCAAGTGGTGCTGGCTGCCCCAAAAATGCCAAATTATTGGGGTGAACCCCAGTAAAAACCAGTTCCAGAGACATCCAACTCCCAGCGACGGGAAGGAGTGACCAATAAAAATCTGTGACATTTGACTGTTGCTGATTTATCTCCAATTCAGGCTGCTTAGCTTAACTTAACTTAACCACAGCCGGAGTATTTTCTCAAGCCCTGAGCTGACAAGAACAGAGCACTGGCCATTATTCCTGCTGGGGAGTCAGGGGGTTGAGCCATCCATCCTGCAATTCCTTGAATTCCCAAAGCTTTTCACGCGGCTTCCTCAAGGACAGCGCTCACGTCTCAGGCGCTGCGGTGACAGATGGGATACAACGTGTCATGTGATGGATAACGCCGGAGCCGCGGCGCTTAATCCTTCTAATACTAATAGCAGCATTATCATAGAGATTTATGAGAATGTCAGTTCCAAGTTCCCAGTTCCATTCATGGGTTTTTAAAACTTCAGCTGCAAAAAACATGCATCCATCCCATTAATTCTAATTATCATGGTTCATCTTCTCAGCAGTTTTGTACTCCGGAACCTTTCAGTGCAAATTAACGTACCAAAAAAGTGTATTAATTAATATTTGTAGCTTTTAATTTCTGCGAGAGTGTTGTCTGGAAGCAGCTGGCAGTACAGGGCCACTGCTATTGAATCTTTGCCAAACAAGTGCAGATGTAATTTTGTTATCTCTTGCTTAGTCATTTACGCAAATTAATTTGAACAATTAGCCTTTTACTGGTCCTTCATGAATCATGCAAAAGGGATCTGCCAAAAAATTGCTACTTGACAGAAAAGAATTGGTTAACATTGTAAATCTTCCAAAAAGGTATTGCTGTGTTTGGGATAAAGGAGAACTTCAGGAACAATCTTAGTGGTTTTATTTTTCTTTAGTACACCTTATCTATTGCACTTATTGCTGGGGAACAAAAATTCTGAAAGAAGATCGAGCAGCAGAAATTTGGGAATTTTTGGATGAATACCAAAAAAAGTGAAGTTCCTTGCCTGGGTGTTGCATTGACTTTGCTGCTCTCAGAGCTGTGCTGATGTTCTACAGCGAGGAGGTCGGTGCTGAGGTCACCCCAAAAATTTACTCATGATTTGACAAAACACCCAAATCTCTCATTTCTTTGGACAGCACTGTAAAGGAAGTGCGTTGCCTCACGGAAATGTCTCTCCTCTAAGTAAAAGAGGCTTCCACATAAGAGCTCAAACTTTTGTTTAATTAATGTGAAACTTCTCAACTCCTCTGTGGAGGCTGGGTTTGAATGACAGAAAAATCAGACGTTTCATTGCTCTTTTCTTGAATATCAAACTGATTTTTCACCAGATAATCAAACTTACCAGCAGACGGTGCCATCCAGAGACTCTGTCAATGGAAATCTGTCTCAGTTGCTGCTATTGTAAACACCATCTTTTACTTTTTTCCCTCAACATTTTTACATAGATCCTTTCAGTTTAAATTGCATTGCACAAATCTGAGCTTAATGAATGGATATTCCAAATTTTCAGCCAACTTGTTACCTGTCCCTCTGATTTCACTGCTGAGACAGTTCTTGCAGTTTTGGAAGGTGTGTGCTGTAATGTTGTCTCGGTGAATTAAATAGAATTAATGGTCAGCTGCATCCAGAACCATATAGCCAATGTAGTAATAATATATAGATATATAAATAATGATAAAGCTGACATATTTAAATAAAACAGTACAATTTTGTCCTTCTCATCATCCATCTCGACAGGACATCAGTTGTTCAGAACAGGTAAACTTTTTCTTGGGGCAGTAACATCCCATTTTGCCTGAAATTTTGACTGCAGCTGTGGGAACAAGTTCAGAATTAAATGTTTCTTTTGTGGCAATCACACGGGAGCTCAAACAAGCACTGCCTCTTCATTAGCTGAGCCAGGCAGCCCCGTGCAAATTCCATCACTCCGGCAGGGTAAGGTAGGGGTCCCTTTCCCTCTAATTGTTTTTTCCAAGCTGCGATTTCACAGCCTGTATTGTTATTTCCATTTGTCCATTTGATTGTGGAGAGAAGAGACCAGATGTTGTGTGACAAATCATAGCTATTTGCAATCTGTTGGAATTCTTATAAATTGTACCGGGGATCATTTTCTGATAACTGATCCTGCAATCACTTGTGCACGTGCATCACTTAGAGCACGAGATGTCCTATTGAAGATTGTGGATCTATTCATGTGCCTCAATTAAACAGACACCATGGGCATTTTTTGGGAATGTTTGTGGTGGGAAATCCGCGGATATCTGGAACTCGGTTCACCGTGGCGCCAATTTCCATTCCATCAAACCCCACGTTATTGTTACACCGTAAAGCTTGAAACCGCCTCATGGCTTTTATTATAATTAGGGTACGTAGGGCTCAAAATTTGGCTGAAGATTATCCTGCAGCAGAGTGATCCAATTTTGTTTGCTGAATCGTAATTCCCAACAAATAGTTCCTTCAGGAAAGTGCATCCAGCCCAGCCCTGTTATCCGTCTGTTTTTAGGGGCTGCGGCTAATCAGAGAAGTGGTCTCTCACTGCCACACTGAGAAGAATGCAGTTAGTTCCTCTGTAATTGAAAGTATCAGTAGTAAACTTGGCTGGAGCTTGATTAATGGTATATTAAAATCAGAGTCTTCGTGGTGAGTGCTAGATAAGGAGTTTTGGGCAAATTACTTGGTTACTGGGAAACCTTTAAATTTTAATCATGGAGACACTTCAGCATCATTAGGAACTGAAAAGGACAATGGGCACTGGAGGAAGTTATGTGAATTGATGTGCTTTTCAATCTCTTCTTCTGTGGGGCTGTTGAGTGATGCATGGGCTGCAATCGAGGATCCTCTTGCTCCCCATGCCCCTGATTGCTGTTGTTATAATTTAGTGTAATCCAGTTCTTTATGATCATGGAAATCAGATGAGTTATTTGCAAAAGATGGAAGGTTTCAGAATAAGAAAATGTGCTTTAAGTACCTGGATTGTCTCTGCCGTTTGTCTGGATGGGGGGGGAGCCTGTACCCTGTGTTTAGAATGGATGGAAATAGCAAAACAGGCTCTTTAACACACATTTATTCTTTAATGTGATAATAATACAAATCTCAAAACTACATTTACACCTCACTTTATGATCCATTCTTGTCTAGAGAGCTTGTGCCATGTATGGGCTCATGTGCGTGATTATCTATATTTATATTTAGATAATATGTTTATCTATATTTATATTTAGATAATATATTTCTTATCTATATTTATTATCTATATTCATTAGCCATACATTTATCCATATTTACAGAGACATGAGGTGCTGCAATAGCACTTTATGAGCATCCACATCTTTATGTGGGATGTAAAGCTCTCTCCTGGCTGACAGATCCAAGTCAAAGAGTGCCAATAAATCTGGGACACTCAAGCCCTCACACCTTTTGGACCTACCTGGGGCTTTGGAGCAACTCTAAAGATGTCAAGATCTCATTTCCAATGTCATAGAATAGACAAGAAGTGCTCAGCATACTCAGTGACAGAAAGGGCTACAGAATTCCCCAAGTTTTTCCAGGGAAGTATACAGTGGAATTGGGTTTATAAAGTGACCACTGTAATTTAAAGTCATTTTTTTTGCCTCCACTACCAAAGCAAAACCTTTCTCCTTCCTAAATATGTCCTGCAGACATATTCTCTTAATAGCCTGAATTTATCTGTAGCCGGTTCATGTTTGCACCAACATTGCCTAGTGATTTAAACTACTTTTAGCCAAGTCTTCATTCACTTTACTGGTCTAAACAAATGACTTTGTTTCATTCTCGTCACTTAAGATAGGTTGGACTTTTTCCCAAGTATCCCTTTTCCATATTTTGATGAATTTTCCTCCTGCCTGTGAACAGTCTGCAGCACCAGACAACACCAACATGGTGCTTGTAGAATAATGGGAATATTCTCCTGTTTTAAATGAGAATATTATTCCTTCCCCACCATAAGATGCACCCACCATTTGTGCTCACGGGGCTGTTGCATGAGTGATTTATATTCAGCAGATCATAAAATCTTTGCCTTCTTCCATTTCCAAAAACAACATCAAAAATACAAATTAATCATTCCTAAATTCCTGAACTGGAAGTTTTGTGCTCCTAAATGTTATCCTATGTCTGTCATTGAAGTCCCCAGATCATTTCATTTACCTGTCGTCCGAAATTCCTCGGAGTCGGCGCTGCCTTCCAAATTCATGTCAGGAAAAACAATTTAATTGGTGCAGTCGCATCCTCTGTCAAATTAATTATCAAAATTGTTCAATAGGATCAGTTCTGACACCTGAGCAATGTAGGATTAACAGCCATTTGTCCAAAGTCACTTTGGAGTGCTGTGAAGGAAAAGGTCTAAATCCCACTGTGCTCTCCAGAGGAACATCCATTTTCTTTCTAAAGGAAAATATGTACTAGGGAATTTTAGGCTGGGAAAAGTGGTTTATTTCCAGCAAAGACAGAACTTGCTGCAACAAAATATTTGCAGAAAAAGAAACTTCATTTTGCAATATCTGCACCAGTCATCACTGGAGAAGCTGGTTGGGAATGATCCCTGTTTCTATGGGATGCAGGAATCCCAAATCCCAGCTGTTGGCCTTAAAAAGGCACAATAACCATCTACAATATTCCCCTGGGAATATCCCATTCACCCATTCACTGAGTTTCTTGTTGATGCAGATTAGAAACATTGTTAAAATGAAGGGAATTTTCATGTAGGAGGATACCATTTTTCATCCAAAATAGCCACAGGCTGGAATTCTTGCCACAGAAAACAAACTGCCAGACCCAAACGTGAGAGAAAGAGACATATCCAGGCATGGTGAGTTGTGCTTCTTGATTTTTTTTTCTGTTTCTTTTAGTAGATAATGTGTAGTCAGGAATTGAGAATAGTAGAACAAGTCCTAGGGGGTTATGGATTTAATGGGAGGGGATGAAGCTGTTGTGGGAACATATTGTTTATTAAATTTTCTCATTCAGATGTTTATTGTATGATTTATGGTGAGTTAAGCTTATTATGTGCCCCTTTTTAATTTGTCATGTAATGATTGTGCATATGTCTACAACCAATTAATATATCCAGAACAGATAGAAACACTGGGAGAAGCCCCTCTGACCAACCAATTTACCTTTGTTTACAGTGCAAGACTTAAATTTCACCAGCATCAGGTCATTCCCTATCTCTAGATCTATAGAATATGGAAATATAGTATGATATATATATAAATATAGTATAGCAGAACAGATTTCATAAATATTTTTGAAGTTCAGGACTCACTGGGTCATTTAAAGGGAGTTTTGGATTTCACACGCCTCATTTTATGTTTGCACAGCCCAAGAGTGAGCTGAAAACGAGACAAATCTGAGACTTCTGAAAATGCAGTGCTTATCTAATGTAGTTTAGATTTGCCTTATCAGCCTTGCAGAAGAGGAGTGTCTGTGGGACAGGCTGGGGAAATTTATCAGCTTCAAAATGTTCATGAGGATGTCTGAAAAGCTGAAAGGAGAGTCTGTGTTAAGGGGATGCTCTGCAGCTGCAGGAAGGGCTGGAGTTCTGCCTGGTGGGAAGGCCTGGAATTGAGGGCCAGTCCATGGCATTACATGGGGTCACTTCCCAAAGCCACCTCTTTTTTTAGAATTTTGGCAATTCAGAGCTCACTCTTCCATTTTTCCATTTAGTTTTCCATTTTTCATTTATTTTTCCCTTTTCCTCCTCTTTTTTTCCCCTTTTTTCCTCCTTCCCCCCCTTTTCTTCCCTTTTTTCCTTCTTCCCTTCCCATTCCCCCCCTTTTCTCCCCTTCCCCCTCCCGTTTTTCCCCTCGTTTTCCCCGCTCTTTCCCCCTTTTCCCCTTTCCCTCTTTCCCGCTCCTCTTTCTTTCCCTCTTTCTTTCTCCTTTCCCTCTTTCCCTTTTCCCTGCTTTTTCCTTTTTTCCCCTTTTCCTTCTTTTTCCTTCTTTTTCCCTTCTTTTTCCTTCTTTTTCCCTTCTTTTCCCCTTCTTTTTCCCTTCTTTTTCCTTTCTCTTCCCTTCTTTTTCCCTTCTTTTTCCCTTCCTTTTCCCCCTTCTTTTTACCTTTCACCTCCTTTTTCTTTTTCTCTTTTTCTCTTTTTCTCTTTTTTTTTTCTCTTTTTCTCTTTTTCTCTTTTTCTCTCTTTCTCTTTTTTTTCTCTTTATCTCTTTTTCTTCCCTTCCCTTCCCTTCCCTTCCCTTCCCTTCCCTTCCCTTCCCTTCCCTTCCCTTCCCTTCCCTTCCCTTCCCTTCCCTTCCC
>QUSF01000012.1:18663900-18727614 GCA_003676055.1 Chloebia gouldiae | reverse complement strand
AATGTTCCCCTGGAGAAGGGAAGGATCCAGGCAGAGCTCAGAGCCCCTGGCAGGGCCTGAAGGGCTCCAGGAGAGCTGGAGAGGGGCTGGGGACAAGGGATGGAGGGACAGGAGCCAGGGAATGGCTCCCACTGCCAGAGGGCAGGGATGGGTGGAACATTGGGAATTGGGAATTCCTGGCTGGGCTGGAATTCCCAGAGCAGCTGTGGCTGCCCCTGGATCCCTGGCAGTGCCCAAGGCCAGGCTGGAGCAATCTGGGACAGTGGGAGGTGTCCCTGCCATGGCAGGGGTGGCACTGGGTGGGATTTGAGGTCTCTCTCATGCCAACCCATTCCATGACATCCCAGAGCAGCCCCATGCTGGATCCCATCGGGGATGTGCTCCCCTGTACCCCACATCCCCTGCTTGTGGCTCAGAAGATCCCAGAGTTAACCCTAAACTGCCACGCTGATCGTGCCTCCCTGCTCTGTCCAGCTGAGACATTTTAGTGTGGTTTAAACTTTTTGCAAGAAATCTCCAAATCCATGAGCTGACTCTTCCTTTCTTTATAAAAATGTCACCCCTCAAGGTTGTGTGCCCAGTAAACAGGAAGTAATGCAGACAGATAATTAAAACAAATGAAAATCCAGAATCCAAGATGCAGCCACTGGCCTGGATTCTTTGATAAGGGCGAGAACCTCTGACTTTATCATGAAATATCACTGACAGAAAATTCCTGAAATGTGGTGGCTTTCTGAGCTCCTATCTGTTAGTGTTTATGTCATTTTTTCCCAGTTTCACCCTTTTTTCAGGCCATGGGAAGGCACCACCCGTCCCACAGCCCCAGCTGGAGCTCCACTGGTTTCACCTGCTGAGCTCACCTGGGAGGAATCGGTGCCACTGCTTTCAGGTGAGTCCCTTTGCCCTGAGCTTTCTGCCTGGATTGAGGTGTGGGATTGCTCTGCTGGTGCTGCTGGACATGAGGATTTGTCCTCCTGTATGTGCTCACAGAGGCAGAAATAATGATAACTTTTAAAATTTATTTTTATGCTTCCTTGTCTTTTTATCCCCTGGAATTTTAAAGCTGTTCCCCAGTGCTGAACAGTTATGGGTGTTTGCTACTCCTTTGTCACTTCTTTGTTGTTGCTACTCCTTTTTCACTTCTGAATTCTGGATATTTTTGCTTTGAATAACCTTGCTAAATTCTTTATTTCTGTGTTGTACTCCACAGAAACCCAGAACCCTTTCCTGCTGTAGTTCCCTGAAGTTCCTCAATGAAAAGTCACTGAGCCTTGCAGGTCAGCTTCCTGTGAAATCCTACGGTAAGCCAACACCACATTTCATGCTTTTGACACTAAACCTGTTGTTCAATAATTTAAATTGATATAAAAAGTAATATTTTTAATGCAGGGGGAATTTTAATTTTTCCTTTTATGTCATATATATGTGTGGGCAGTAGGGAAAAGGGATTTGGAGTTCTGGTGGGGTGGGGGTGTTTCCCCAGTGACTTTATCCATCCTTGGCTCCACTGAGAAACCTCTGGGGTGGGAACTCTGGGTGAGATTTTGCAGTTTGATATTCCTGCACCAAAACTGGGGCTCAGCATCTGGACACACTCTTTACGTTCTTAATAAAATGGTTTTGATCAGTAAACATCTAACTGTTTCTGGCTTTGCAAACCAGTGGTAAAAGGTTGGGGATTTAGAGTGGGGTAAAACCCCCCTCAGGAAGGGCAGTGCTCAAAGAACCTCTTCTGTTTCTAAAAGAATTTATTTTTAAATTCCACCGGTTCAACTTCATTCTGCACCAAAAATCTGTGCTCTGAAGGTCAGAGATGACAAGCAGTAAGGTTTTTCCAAGTGTCTGGGAAACCTTTGTATCTCTGGGTCTACTTCATGAAATTCTTTCCAATTTTTTTTTTTTTTTGGAAGTGATGGAGTTTTGTAGCATCTTTTCCTTTGCTTGATTTTTCTTTAAGAATATCTCTGATAGACATGAAATCCTTGGAAGTGTTCAAGGTCAGGTTGGACAGGGCTTGGAGCAGCCTGGGATAGTGGAAGGTGTCCCTGACCATAGAAAGGAGGTGGAACAAGATGGATTTTAAGGTCCCTTCAACCCAAACCATTCTGTTCATATGCAGTGCTAGAAAAATCCTGGTTTTTATCTGAGTTTATTAACCAAGAGTGCTGGGAAGAGTTGTGAAAACTTTGACACTCTTTACATGGAATCTAAACTGGCATCAGGTGCATGGAGATTCCTCTGGGATGTGATCCATCCTTGTGGCCACACAAAAATCAGATGGTCTAGGCTCTAAGCACGGAGCATTTGGACGATTTTTAGGTTTTTGGAATCGAGTGGCTAAAAATACAATATTTCTTTCACAAGAGATACTGATTTTATATCAGATCTGCCATGACAGAGAAAGAAAAGAGATTTTACTGTTCAGATTGATCATTAGTGCCATGTTAGAGCCCTCTGGTCACAGTTTTGCTGCTGTCCCCAAAACAGGACAGATTTTTTTTTATTGATCTAAGGCCTGGTGTTGTTCTTGCCCATAAAGAACATCCCTTAACTTTCAAACTCTTATCTCAGTATTTTCCTTTAAATCCTCCCTAAAGCAGAGCTTTTCCCACCTTCCTGAAGTGGTTGGGGAAACTGAGTAAAGGTTCTTTTTTATTTTCCTTTTTTTTTCCTTTTAGGATAGGCTGAGATTTGGGGGCAGCAGAAGGAAAATTTGCTCCCACCAGAAATACCTGGCTTGTGTAAACTGCAAAAATCTGGCCTTGTTCAAGTTTTTAAAATTACTTCAGCAGATTTAATGAAACTTCTTATGAGGCAGCATCACTTGAGCAGCTAAAAAATCCTCCAAAAGACTTGGTGATTCTTTAAAAAAAAACAAAAACAAAACCTTTTTTAGCTCAAACTTGTGTTTTAATAAATATTTTAGCTGATTCCTGTCCTTCCCTCTTGTCCCACTTATTTACTTTCATCAACAGGAGACTTAGAACTTTTAAGGAGTTGTTCAATACCTTTTTTTGTCTCCAAATCCTCTGTGTTCCCCTTTAGCAGGTGCTTGTCAAGCCAGTGTGTGTTGTTCCAAAAACAAAGCCAATTTATAATAAATTAAACCCTTTCATGCTGAATTTGGAAATTCTAATCCCTGAACTTATTTTTTATTAGACATTGCAACTTTGATAGAGTCTTTGACTTCACTGGGAAAGGAAATGGAGGTTTTTAGATCCTGAAATGAGAAATATTTAAAAAATTTTGAGTATTTTGGTATTCTAATAGCTCTTCTACCACAGTGAAAGTTGGAAAAATCTCAGTGAGGATCTGCCTTCAACTCCCCAGAGTTTTCCTTGGTTTGGCTTCATGATCCTGACACTTTGTGGGACAATTTTCTGATATTTGGTGTTTGTGATTCTGTGCTTTGGAGAGCTCTGTGCACTCCACGAGGTCTTCCTTGATGTGCTCATCTAGCAAAAGAGCCCTTTTAAAGTGAATTTCTGGGGTGTGCTGCCCTTGGGGAGATTATTTAGCATCAGTTTTGCTTTCTGGAGCTGACCAACAAATCCCAGAAATTGTAGGGAGTATCTTTGGAAAACCTGTGTGTTTTCCCTGAGGTTTGTGATGCCCGTCCATGCAGTTGTGGCAAAAATGTAAAAGCCAGAAACAAAATCTCTGCATTTCCTTCGTTTTTACTCCCCTGTGACCATCTGCAGTAGCCCAAAAAATAAATAAATATGAATTATATATGGCCAAGGCCATCTGGGCATGAGCTTGGCCACAGGTGTAAAAACTTTGGTGCTGTTAGAGAGCACTTGTGACACTTGAAGTGTTGGTTTGACCAGTTTGTGAGAGTTTTGTGGAACCTATTCCAGGGTAACAAAGTTCTTTATTATAAACTCTTGCTTCACTTAATTCCTTTAAGCCATTATCTAAAATATAGTGATTTACTGCACTTTTTCATGCCTCCAAAATCTATGTGCCTTGTTAGGCTGCAGGGTTTTTTTTCTACGTGAATATTATTCTACAAAGAAAATCCAAAAATAAAAAAACAACCCAAATAAACAGAGGTGACCCATTTATTTATACAACACTCAGGTATTTTTAATTCTCCCTTCTAAAGGTGAAATGTTTCCTATAGTTTAGCAGGCTTGGGGTGTTCCTGGGCACCCTTTAATTCCTGTTGACTTCTGGTTTGCCAACAAACAGATGTTAATGAAATTCTCCAGGTAATAATGGAGAGCTTGGGAGAAGTCAGATCCAATTTTCCATGTATTTTTCCATGAATTTTTAGACAAACACAGATATTTTTCTCTGCCCATGCAGCTATAGAAGGGTTGCACTGGTGTTTTACTGGATTGGACTCCATCCTCCTGAGGGGTTCCTTCTAACTCTGCATTTTCTGTGATTTATTTCTCATCTTTTCCTTCACCCAAAGCCTGCAGATTTTTTTTTGCTGAGGAAATAATTCTGGGAAATCATTGTTGGCCTCTTCTGCAAGGATTCTGATGGTGGGCACTGCATTGATTTTAAATTTTTTTTACCCCACATTTTTTTTTAATTTGTGTATTTGTTTGGTTTTAAATTTTTCTTTGTGTTTCTCCCCAAGTTTAAGGGCCACTCCCTTTGGATTTAGTTGGTTCCAGCAGCACAGCAATGGGAATGTCCAGGGATCAGATATGAGCCTTGGCAATTTTCTGTATCAATTGTTTCTTACACTTGAAGTATTACCAGTTTTTCTTCACCCGTTTGTCTCCAAAACATAAATATCTGTGTTTAACACACACAAAAATGATGTCTCTCCATCAGCTAAAAGCTCTAAAATATTTTCCACCTCAGAGAAGGCTGAGCTGTTGAACAGTTCACTAAAACCTGACTCAAGCTGAGTATAATACAGATTTTGGTGTGGCCCAACTGATGGAAGGAATGAATTAATTCATTTCCACGCTGATTTCCATTTCCCATGATGAGATACTTTGATTTTTTGCAATATTTGTTGCAGTTAAAGGGAGGCAGCACCTGAATTTCAGAGAGATTTATGCTCATATAGTGAATTTCCAGCTAACTCAGCTGTCCTGAAGGTTCTCACCTTCAGCAAAACTGCACCAGACTTAGCTTTTGGATATTTTTTAAGACTTCTACAGCAAAAAAAATCACTTTGGTCCACCCAGCTATTTCTTCAGCATGATGAAAAACACAGACACAGAGTTCATATGATGTAATTATGGATATTTTTAAATGGTTTATCTTCTAATTTTTATTTCCTTAAGTCAGACATTTATCTGAAGTTTAGAGTTTTATTCAGAACCAAAAGAGAAGGGTGAGTTATACATGGAATAAAAATCTTGTGTGAGTTTCTCAGTAATTTTTAATGAGAGAAATTTTAATGCCCTCAAAATTTTAGGTGTCAGAAGAGAAGGAAGACCTTGAAATAAGAGAAAATACTTTCTGTTGAAATATTTTTAATTCTTTATACCATTATTATACCTATTTTTGTTGTTTCAGAAATTGTACCTTGATCACAAATGCTTTAGATATAAACATGGGGAAGGTGTTCAACTTAAATACTTCCTTAATCAAGATTTTTTTAAGGTGTTCATTGGGTTCCTTGGTAGCTCTCTTAGCTGATATGAAGTATTTGTATTTTTGTGCAAAAAAAAAAAAAAACAAACAAAAAAACCCAAAACCTGTTGCCATTAATGAATAACAGCTGGAATAATAATAGAGAAAACCCCATCCCTCTGGCTCTGGTTTATTGCTGTCTGCTGTCCAAGGGGGTTATGCCTCTTTCTGCTTTTCAGCACTCTGCAAAATGTGAATTTTCAGTTGGGGTTGGCAACACCCTCCCCTCTTTTGCAGGAAGATCCATACCCCACCACTGTGCAGAAATCAGGAATATTAACATGTCCGTCTGAATTTTGTGCTGTGGCCTTTTGTCCCAGGGATTAAACCCCAGCAGGACTGGAATCAGTTTAGTGCTCTTTGGTCCTGCTGGGACCTGAGGGTGCTTCTGCACCTTTGGGATTTTCTGTTCTCCAGGGTTTTCCTGATCCTCAGGTCAGAGCTGTGGTCGTTGCTGCTCAAAGTGCTGCAATCTCTTCAGAGCCAAGGTGTGGGTGTGGGATGAACAGGAAACTCTTGCCAGGATTGAGGGGCAGGGGTAAGGTGGTCTCAAGGAGGCAATTGTTGGTGTTTTTTGAGGGTTTCCTGTTGGAGGAATTCATTAATAAAGGCAAAACCACCTCATTTTGTTGAATTCAGCTTAGGAAAGTCCTGCTTGGTCTGTGGAGACCAAACTCCCCATCTCAGATTGTGTCAATGGAGACTCCAGTGCAGCCAGGCTGGTGCTCACCCATTTAATCAGGGAGCTGCTTTTGTTTTTATTATTATTATTATTTCAGTGTATTCAAAATCCATGGGCAGCACAGAATGGCTTGGGTTGGGTAAAATCCATCTATTCCCAGCCCCTCATGGAGCTGGAAGCACAGCTATGACTGTCGGGTGATGGAAATCCAGGAATTCCCCTCCCTGTGTGCTCAACTTCCCCACCGTGGTCTCCCAGAGAAGAGGTTGAAGATGTTTCCAGTAGGATTCCCTATTGGAAAAGCATAGTGATTAGGAAATTAGGTTTTTTGGTTTTTTTTTTTTTTTGGAAAATGGTAGGATAACAATCTCACCACGTAATCAAAATCACCTTCAAGCAGTCAGTGAATGGCAATTTATCTTCAAAGTTCAGGGAGTGCTGCATTATTGGAGATGTGCATGTTCCCGTCATTCCCCGTTGTCTAACAGCTAATTACTGCTGGGATTAACTCCATTTCACATCAAGGTTTGTATGTCATATAAATGATGTAATAAATGTAATAAATGATCAAATAAATGTGGAATTTGGACATGAGTTCCTGGGTATATCTCAATTTAAAATAAGAGTGAAAGTCCTTTACTCACAGTGCCTGAAGGCAACTCTTCATGGCAAACTCCCTCACCACGCTTCTCAGCGAAAAAGAGTGGGTTTTTTTTTGTCTTTTTTTTTATTTTTCCCCAAGAAAATTGGAAAAAAAAAGAAAAAAAAAAGCTCTTTTAGACTCCTTCCAGTTGATGCTCCATGTTGTGACACGTCATGTAAAACTGCATCTGTTATGCTGAAACCAGAACATAAGAGAGACGCTCTTGACATGAGGAATCACAACACGAGGGAACAGCAGGAACGCTGAAAGCGCCGCGCGCTTCTTCTTCCCGTAACCCCAGCCCTGGGAGAGACGAGGTATTGAAGGGAGCTTCCAGCTCCACTCCATCCATGCTTCCTCCCCAGTGACTCTTCCCCCTCTCTCCATGCCCAGCCTGGACCTTCCCATGGGGGGAAATCTCATGGAAACTCAGAAATGCCAAGTCCGACGGAAATTCTGCCCGAGCGGAGACCCCAGGATCAGGCCTGGGAGGTTTTCCTGCCTGTGAAGTAGAAAATAGACTCAGATTAAGCGAGCAGACTTGTTATTTGACAGTTTATAAAATATTTTAGTATCTTTTTGGCAGTAGCAGTTTGAATGTTGGCAAATGTACACATTGCTTGCAGTTACAAAACCTTGTAATGAGTATTTCCCACTGTAATAGCAGCGAGCTGAAATTTGGATAAACCACTTAGACTTGTGAACTCTGACATGCCTGGTAACTATGTCTTTGCAAAAAGAATTTTGTCAAGTATTGGAGCTCCTACTAATAGCACATCCATCTTTCTGCACACTATAAATCTTAAGAAAATTTCTATTACTCTGCAATTTGTCTGGCTTATGCTATTTATTAGCCATTTTATTCTGCTGCTTTAAGAAGTAATGTGATGTTCATTTTATTGCTGGTTCAATAAATTGTTAATTATAATGCAGTGATTGCTGCTGACGTGATTTAAAAGCCACATTAGCACTATAGCATTAAGTTTTAACTATTTTACCCTTCAATTCCCTGTTTATACAACAGTAAAGGGAAAATAGCCGTAGACTAATTTAAAAAATGAAGGTACTTGTATCTATTGATCACATGATATACTAGAAACTTTTGTTGTTTTTTTTTTAGTTGTGTTTTTTTTTTTTAAAAAGGTTACATTCAGGTCTGAAAAAGAAAATGCACCCACTGAGCACGGTCTTCCTGTTCAGCAAAAAGTGTTCTTAAAGCAAGATTAACCCCAAAGTTAAATTAACGGAATTACTTGGTTAAATTAGGACAATTGGCCTAATAGATTAAAGGAACAAAATACCCAGATAAATCATAATCATTTTATAGTTATGTGTAGCTTTTGGTGCTCATTTTGTATAACAATGGAGCAGAAGGGAGGCTGAGATTGGAAATTGTACCTATTTTCTCCAAGAATGTTATAAATGGGATTGGGGGAAGTCTTCTTTTTGCTGATTTAAAGTAAAATCTAATTGCTGCGAGTCTAATGATCCATCCTTGGCTGAGCAAGGAGAGAGAACTGACTTGGGTCCAGAAACCCCACACAGATATTGGGCAGGATGGATGGAATGATGGAATTCTGAACTGGAGTGGCTGGGGACACCTCCTGCCTCTTGGAAATATGTGTCAGACATGAAGATTTTGGGTGAAAATATTTACTTTTCTCAGTTATAACATGTGATTAATTTTTTCTTTCTTATTTGAGAAAAATACACTCATAGGAAAATGGGGGAAAACCAGAATAACTACGAAAACTGGTACATGAAGCTCTTTTATTTGCATATGCACACATAAATGTTTAATATCCATAAAAATAGGCATGAATGGATCTAAGTCTTCCTGTAAATCATGCACCACCAAAACTGAGGTGCAGCTCTCAAAGACTGGAAGTGAGAGCTCATTAATTCAGACAAAACTATTTAAATACAGGGAAAAATGTCAATTTTAACAGTTCCCAAGTGCCCCTGCCATGGAGCCATCTGATTCCACAGGGAATGTTCACCATCACCAGACTTTCAGGCTGCAGCATCTCTGGTTAAAGCATCTTCTGAGTCCTGGGCAGCTTTAATGTGTAATTAATAATACAAAGAATTAAAAGAAGCAATAGGAAACTGTGGTTAGGGGAAACTGCCTGGTTGAGGTTCCCTGCTCCATCCTTCCTCCAGCTTTATTGGCAGACCTGCTGCTAGACAAGCCAATAAATCACAACAAAAAGGTTTTCCTTGCTAGTCAGAGACCTGTTGAAATGAATTAAACACCCAAACCCTTTAGAAAATCCTGGAAGGGAGAAAACTTACCTTGAATTGTCTGATTGAATTTAAAAATCTGCCTGGAAGAGACCTTTTACTCTTTAACTAAGTCAGAAATAGTTATTAACTTGAAGACACCCTTTTCAAAGGTGGACTTAGAGTGGTTTTGTTGTAAGAAAAGAGCTTCAATTATTTTCTTGGGGGAAGGATCATTTCCCAAGAGAGAATAATTTCTGCCAGGAGGGGAGTGTATTAAAAAAAAAAATAAAAAACAAAACACAACACCCAAACCAAGCAAAATGAAACAGGAAAAAAAATAAAAAACAACCAACAGTTTACCCCACATCTGAATTTTGATAAATATGACTTATTTTGATAAATATGGCTTATTTGAATGAATCTTAACTTTTTCTATTTAGTCCTCCCTCATTTTATTTGTGCTTAAGACACTGGCTGAACTGCTTTGATAAAAGGATAGGTCTTGGCACTGGTCATGGTAAAAATTACAGATATTAATTTAGATAGAATTAATTTAGATAAAATTAGAGAATTAAGAGAAAGTTTGGCTGCCAGCTGGCTCCAACATTCCAAGCTTTGGGAGCAAAGATCTGAGCTGAAGGGACTGATAAAGCTTCAGGAGCTGCCATAATGTACTGAAAATCCTATCCTTGACTTAGTGCTACATGACATTTCAATAAAAGAAATTAGAACATAAAAAATGACTGTGGGCCCTATTAAGCAGATTTAAAAGTGGTAAACTAATTGCAAAAAAAGTAATGGGGATGTTTTCAGCAGCATCTCCTGGAGATGCAGCCATGGCATAACGCGTTTCCATGGAATGAGTAATGACCTGGAAAAATAAAACTTTTAATGCTTGTGGATCACACAAGAACTGGGGGAGTGATAAATAAGGAAAGGGGATGGTAATTTGTACAAAATCCACATTATTTTGGATGCAGGGACTGGTTTTCAGAGAGAGCTTCAAGGGTGATTTTAGTAGGTTGGATTTGTAGGTTGTTTTTTTTTTTTTGAATGAGTGATTTAGAATTTGAAGAGTTTTTGCTACTTGGAGGATATAAATTTGAGGGTTTTTTTGATATTGAGTTGTATTTTGTGATTTTTTTTGGTGTGTTTTTGAGTAAAATTGTATTTTTTAAAAATTTATAATAATGGAAGTGGTTAGAAGTGGTGTTCCTCCATCAGGAAGCCCTGAGGAGCTGGTGGGGAAGGGACAGTGCTGCAAACCCAAGGGAAAATCACTCTCTGAACTTTCTGAGGAGCAAGAATTTACTCACTCTGTTTTCCAGGGTGGTGAGAGGCTCTGGCCTGAGGCAGCAGGGTTTGGGTTGGGGATGTTCAGGGAATTTCTGCTCATTCCAAGTCGGTCCAGGTGCTCAGCATCCCTGGTGCCCTGCCAGCCTTTGGGGGGATTTTGCATTCCAAGGAATTCTGTGTTAAAGCTGGATTTAAAACCTGCACTTTTGCAAAGGCTGTCTGGAATTTATTGTAAAATTCAGATCAGTTCTACCACTGCCAGAATCAAACAGGTGATTTTGGGGTAGGAGGCTGTGCTTATGCTGCTTTCAGTGAAACTCCCAGCCTGGAATTAATCCTCACCTCAATTAATAAATTTAAATTACATGAGGGAGTGGATAGGGGGGGACAGCCCTGCTCTAAAGGAGGGTTAGAAATAGAATAAATTCCAACCTAAATTGTTCCCTGCATTATTTATCCCTAAATAAAGCAGAGAATGGAGGCCTGAAGTGATGAAACTCCAGGAATTCCCAGCTCAGTCAGCACAGAAACCTGAGCGGCCTGTAAAGGGGATAGAAAGGAAATAGTTAAAAAAGGTAAACTAAAAACAACCCCAGAAATTCCATGCAAAGATTCCATGCAGGAAACTGTCAGGAGAAGCAGGAGTGAGGGGCTGAAGTTGATGAAGCCACCAGGATGTGTGGCTGCTGCTGCAGCTTTAGAAAAGTGCTCAAACTGCGACTTTGGAAATGCCAATTTACTGCTGGCTCTAAACAGGACGTAAAAAGTTATCCACAAAGCCATAAGAGGAAAAAGAAACTCCTAATGGACTGTGAAACCAGATGCTTTATGCAGGAGAAGCACATTCTGCAGCCTTCATGTTGTGATTTTGTTTTGGGGAAATGCTGTGATGCGCTCGGTAATTTCCAGTCGAGATGTTTGTGCCCCAGAGTTTGTGCTGGGAGGGATATTCCTGTTTGAGGGAAATAAATTGATAATAAATCAGTTTATTTTCTGAGCTGTAGCAGCAGTTTAATTTAGGAACATCATATTGGATATTTTTTCAGTCAGCCCCCATCTCCTAGGAAGGATTGAGTCCCTACAGGTGCAGTTTGGGAGGTTTGGGCACCAAGAGGGTTCTGACAGGAGCTGAGGAAAAGATTACCCCAAATATCCTAAAAACACTCTGGGCTGGCCTGAAATCAGGTATTTTTCTTCCTAGAAACATTCAGGATCTGGAATATTTGTTATTATGAGAGATTGAAAAAAAGCAATGCTAACAGTGAATGGTGAAATAGCTTCTGTGCATAAGTATTAAATTGATTTTGCTCATGAGAATAATTTTGATCCTTAAACATTTTTGAGGAAGAAAAGAATGTTAAAAAAAGTTTGTTTTTACTTTTATGGTTCAAGTATCATTAGACCATAACTGATTTATTTTTGTGGGTTGTAGGAATTATTTGCTACTTAATCACATATCTAAAATAATACAAGAAGTAAGGAGAACTAATTTCATTCTGACTTTATTGGTGAGCTGATAGAATTGTGAAAACCTGAGGGTCAGATAAATCCTGAATTAAAAAAAAAAAGTATTGAATGTATTGAATTATCTACATGAAGTAGAAAAAGTGAGATACAGAAATAAGTTCTGATTAATAAGACAAAGGGAAATGGTGCAAAACAGATGGCATCCCATTCTGCCTTATGATTATGCATGATGTCATTACAAAACACTGGGATTTTTGTGTTAGGTGATTAGAGACCAAATTAGCAGCTTAACTTTTTCTAAACTTCAGTTTAATTGACAGAATTTTACATCTCATTGGTAGTGGGCTCCAAGAAGCAGTTCCTGAACCAAAGGCTGCAATGGGGAGTAAAAAAAGGGATTAAAACTTAAGGCATTTTTCTAATTTATCCATCAAATTTTGATTCAGTTAATCAGTTCTAATGTGCCTTTTTTTTTTTTTTGTTGAGCATGTTACAAAAACCAGAAGAACTTCCCTCAATTTCTTGATAAAAATTCCAGTAGATTGGAGTGTTTGCAGTAAGAAGTTGGTTTGAGGAAGGTAGAAAGAAGACAGATTATATGGGTGGTGTGTGTATAGAAATAACAGTGGAAATCTAAATATAATAGGAGAAAACCTCAAATTAAAAAAAAAAAAATTAATAATGGGTGGGAAAGACTAAGAAGAAAACAATGTTCAGCACTGACTGAAAAATAGAATGTGTTGGGCAAACGGGAAAAAATCTCAGAGAAAGGAAGGATGGAGAGGCTGATCCGAGGGAGTGCCATGAATTGAAGTGCCATGAATTCCTCCTGGTGCCAAGAATTTGGGTGGATCTCAGGAACACAGAACTGGCACGGGCAAGAGGGACAAGGTTAAAGAAATGATGATGGGAGGGTTTGAAAGCTCCAGGCCTATTTTGGGTTTTGTTGCAGCAGGGATATTTGCTTTCCTTGCTGTACTTGAGCACTGGGCATTTCTATTTCTGGAAACGCCCCGAGAACGTCATTCAAACTATTTCAAAACTCAGGAAAATTTCCTGGGTGGTTTTCAGTTTGCATTGCAGTTCCTCTTGTCTCTTCCTTCTTCTCTGATAAAAAGCAACAGATCCTGGAGATAAATCCACATTTAATCTTTGTGAGAATTATGAGTTGTTTGTTCTTTGACCAAAACAACTTCATCTACATCTTCTCATATTTATTTTAATCTTTGGTTTAAATCAGGACAGGAGGAATGTTTCTTAGCAATACCTTTTTTATTTTTCCCCCAGCATCATCTGAAATATCAGAGGAGGGAAAGTTTACTCTTTAGGCATTGAGATGCCTGGTGCCAGTTTGGTTTAGTGTTTTAGTGTAGTTTACTAATTCTATTTAGGTTTCATCCAGTTTTTAATTTGTCACATGTGTGTCATATTGATAAATGTTTACTTTAATGTGTGCTATTTGTTAAACAAAAATAGACATAAAGAGAAACCACAGTTTTGTTTTCCTGAAGGCTGTACTTGTTTTAAAATACTTGGTGAATTCTAGATGCCTGAAGTTCCAGGAAAAAGAAAAGTGAAAAATAGGAGTATTGAATATATTTCATTTACAGGTGAAGTAAAAATAGGAAAATATTTTCACATGGGAAGAATAAAATCTGAATTAACAGTGCAAGTAGAGAGGGAAGAGCACAGATATTATAGGAAATAGGGCTTGGAGGCAGGATCAGCTGTGCCCAAATCCTTTGTGACAGATCCTTGTCTAACTGGCTCTTTACATCACCACTGATGGACTTTCCACAATCTCTGTAGACTTTTTCTTTTTTTTTTTTTTTTGGTTAATGTCTGATCAAAATCTCCTCCTCAGCAGTTCCAGCCTGTTCCTATTTATTCTTTTTGAAGTGGACACACAGAGCAAATTCTTTGCAGCTACCACCCATCTATGTACAAACTTATCACTGCTGATCCTTCCCTTTGGGTTCACCCAGCTCACTTAGCATCAGTTTTATACAGATTCTCTTTTCCAGCCCCTTGTTCCTTATCTCGAGAGTTTAGGCAGGGGAGGAATTACTGGATAAAATCTTATGTAAAAATATTTAAATATTTTCAGCCAGTATTTGAGCTGTGTTGAATATTCAAGCCAAAATCAAATATAATAATTAGAAATGAGTTCTGATATTTGGGATTGGTTTCTGTGGTTGTGGTTATTTTTTTAAATTATGCTTTGGCACAAATAATAGGGTCCAACATCATCCCCCTTCTCTCTGTTCTTATGTGGAAAGGACAATTTTGAAGCTGTGAACAGTCTTTACTCCTAAATATGTTGTTTCTGTCAAAAAAAACTCAATGCTAAATCAGGTGGCATTTGAAACATCTTCATGAAGACATTTTGAAACAGTTATTTTTAATTTAAACTGGTTTTGCAGAAGAAGAAAGGGCCTTCACAGCAGAGCTTGGTCTTTGGCTTGGAAGGGTGTGGGATGCAGGAAACTTTCCCTTCCTTCCCTTTCTCCTGACACCTTGTGCATGGAACCATCACTAGTGGGTGAGATCCACATCCTAAAGGCTTTGGGAGGCTGAAATTTTTAGGATTTGACTGCTTTTTAAAAATAAAAATAAAAGCAGAGAATCATAGAATATCCTACACTGGAAGGGACCCACAAGGACCATGGAAGTGATCCTGGCCCAGCACTGACACCCCAACAATCCCATCATATCCAAAAATTGTTGTCCATGGCAGAAAATTTGTGTTGCTCTTTCTAAGACATCTAAGACACAGACTATGTATGTAAAAAAAAAAAAAAAAAACTGAAAAAAAACCAAACAAACAAACAAACAAAACCACCACCCCCAAATCCTTGCCAAATGTTTTGCGTGTCTAAAGAAAAATATTGATTGAATATTATTTCACATATATTAACCCCAGGAAAATTAACTTGTGAGAGAGATAAAAAAACGCCTCATGCACATTTCCAGTCCTAGAAAGAAAATTAGGTCCTCTTGATTTTGTGTTTGTATAATGCACAAACTTATACATTTAAGTTACCAGACAAGCAATTAGCTGTTGAGATCTCTTTGAGAGATTTGCTAAATGTTTGTATTAAAATCAGGAATTTGTTTTGGTTTTATAATCAAAGTTCCCTGTTGTGTTCCCCATCTATTTTTGGCCATCAGTTTTACTACTTAACTTTAAATTTTGCTATTTTTGTTGACTCTAACAGTTGTACCACTGGCTCTTGTACCAAAAGGGTGGACATAAGGTCCCATTTTGGAAATCCTGGGCATTTAGCAGCAATCCATGTACCAAAAATTCATGTAAGGACAAAGCTGGAAAGTTCTCCTTTTATTTTTTTCAAACTTCAGCCTTCTGCCCCTCAAGAAATGTGCTAGTTGAGTAGGAAGCCCAGCTTTTTGGGACACAAAGGCCCTGAAGGACGTTCCCAGGCTGGCAGGAGCAGAGTTTGACGTCCCATCTGTGGGCAAATTCCTCTCCTGATGCCAGAGGATGGTCCCCCCTCTCCACAGTCAACACAGCTTAAAACTGCAGCCACAAAAATCTGTTTGCTCATCACTTTAGTCTTCCTTGAGCGTGCCTGAGTCAAAAATAGATGATCCCCCAGGCCAGGATTTGCCTGATCTGACTTGTGGTGTTTGGAGGCAGAGCTCCAGCCGCCCTCGGAGCCGGGAGAGCGACGGGCAGCCCTGGAGCTGAGCTCTCCTCTCCTCCTCCCAGTCTGGGCCCAGCATGAGGAGATCCCTCTTTGCTCCCTTGTTTTAAAGCTGGGTCTGGGCTGGGTTGATGGCTGAACCTGAATGTACAAGCAGAACTCAAATTTGGGGTGGTGTTTTCTTGATGCAAGAGGCAGTGGTTGCGCCTTGGAGCTTCCCACCCAAAGGATGAGTTCCATATTTCATTTCCCGTGCATAGGATGATAAGTAGGAGCATGGGGAATAAAAGGCAGCTTTTAGCCACAGATCCCGCTGGAATGTGTCAATAAGCAGATTTTAGAAGCTCCTCTTTGAGATATTGTTATAATTTTGAGATATGATGCTGCAAAAAGAGCTTTGCCCTAGGGAGAGAGAGAACCACAAACCCAGGCTGAAGCTGAAGGAACTGCCTGGTTCCAGTGCAAAGATCTTTTGGATGTGATCCTTAAGGTCTCTTTGGACTTAATCACTGGTCATTCAATAATTCATCACTTGACTCTATTATTGTTATTTGATCTGATTTTTAGGACAGCACTGCAGCTAATGAAAGGAATGGATCCCATTGCCACTGCAGCCACATCACCCTCTTATTTCAGTGCCTTCAGGAGACCCAGCTTTATTTGTTTATTCCCAATTAATAGCATATTTTATTATTGTTCTTACAATGCAATTACTTCAATTGGGTGGTAAAAACAAAAGAGTGAAAACATTACAGGCAAAAGTGCCTATGGAAAGCTTGTCAAAGTGTCAGTGACCCGCCAAGGCTGCTCCATTTATCACAAATGGCTTTGTTAATACCCAGCCCCAGCAGCACTCAGACTTAATGCTCTGCTCAAAGCCCGACAATGGGAGAGAAACACTTGATAAGACATCTATTGTCATATTTATCATTTATCACACGCAGCAAAAGCGTGCCAGAACATTTATTGGGTGTCTGGAGGTGGAGTGTTGTCACCAGTGCCACCCAGGCTGGAGGCAGGGCTGGGCTCAGCCTGGCTGCCAGGAGACCTGGTGGGTGGAGGGATCAGAGGAGGAGGGAAAGGGAGATGGAAAAGGAGAGGAGAGGGAGAAGATGGAGAGTCCAAGTGTGCCAGCACAGCATTGAGGGGAGGAGGAGAAGTTGGGGAGCTGGGTTCATCCTAAAGGTTTCTATAACCAGCAGGAAAGTGTGTGAGGAAAGATTTAGGGGTGAGTTTTGGCACACCTTAGCTCTGAGCAGTGCTGGGACCATCCTGCTCCATGTGGGTGCCCCTGCCCTGCTTGCTCAGCAGCTCTGCTCATGCTCTGGGCAGGGCGCTGCTGCCAGAAATGCACCCCAGAACCTCAGGAAGCAAAATTCAGGTGCTGTTTGGTCAGAGAGATGAATAACTTTTGACTGCTTGTTCTTCTTCCGTGGCAGCTGTTTCTAATTCCCCACATGAGAGAGGGTACCAAAGCACTCCCCTTCTCCAGAGGAAGAAATCCCTACTATTATAATTTTTTCATTACAGCTTAAACATTTTCAGTTTTAAAACAGGAGAAAAATAAGGATAATTTGCTAGATCTGATTTCTGATGCATTTTGTTCAGTGTTATGTAGCCACATTTCTTTTTTTCTGTGGGAAATTTGATACATTACTTGAAGTTAACTACATACAAGAGAATACTAAATAAATTCACTTTATGTGCTTCCCTAATTAGTTTTCAGCCATGTAATTCTCCTCAATATGGAGCTGAGAAATCCCCAAGTCTACCTTGATGTAGTTAGTGTCACATACACCGATCATGTGAAATTGAATTTGAATTTACTACTAATATTTAAACACGAAAGCTGACTTGAACCGTATTTCCCCCTTGGATAGAGATGTCACTGCTCCCTGTAATGAGCAGCATTATGTTGAATACTTAAACCAAGAACAACCAAGTTGCAGGAATGGGACATTAATCTTGGAGAACTGTGGAATTTTGTGCTTTAGACAATGCAGTGTCTTCACATTCTTTCTTACACTTTAATTACTTGAGATGAGGATTTTGCAGTGTGTATTGCTTGAGCATATTTAGTGGAGATGGAGTGGGAATATTGAGATTTCCAGGATCTCTTGGATAACTGTAAACTGAGTATAAGCACAAAACGACATTCTTTGTATCTCCTTCAGCTGTTGGATGTAGGAAATGCAACAAATTCCTGTCCAGATCTCCCTGACTTTGTCCCCAAAAACTGAGGGTGTTTGTGGGGCCCTGCCAGTCCCACATTTGGGGCAGAGGGAGATGCTGAGTGTGGGGTTGGTACCACAATCCTGCTCTTGCAACTATTTCACATTCCTCAGTTAATTAAATCTAAAATCTGGGTGTCTCGCTGGTCTCTCCCTCACCTGGGGGAAATCTGAGATTTCGGTGAGGAACCTGCAGGAATGATTTTCAGAGACTGAATACTGAAAATACTGCCAGGATTTCTTCCTGCAGTTTTTAGGGTATTGTGGTTGGAGAGATGGGACCTGCTGGACTTAGCACTTGGGTGGCACTGAAATATGGTGTAATTTATGTTGCTGCATCATTCCCTCATTGCCTGAGTAGATACAAACATCTGGGTGACTTCAGTGAAATTTGCAGTGCTTGGCTCTGCTATCACTCAGTGTTGTTTGATCAACTCGTGCACAAATTTGTAGAGGGAGGGAAAGAAGCTGGAGCAGGACAAAGCATAATTTGAAATGTCACTGTTGGATCTCTCTGGAAATGTTTAGAAAAAGCAGGTGGGATTTAAATCTTTCTCAGTACCTTTGAAAAGAGTGAGAGACCCGCACAGTGAGGATGGGGGGGATCCCAGACCAGCTTCACAATTCCTCGAGGGGTTCATGCTCTGGAATCCCCCAAACTGGTTCCACTCTCAATATTTCCAAAATATTTTATATATATGCTCTCAGAATATATAATATACTTATATATCTTATTATATATACTTTATTATAATATAATATTCTCTCAAAAGCCAGGATAATTGGCACTCATGCTGTAGGTGGAACTAATGAGGAAAGTAATTATTCCTTCTGTCGTAGCTGGGGGGGGAACTCAACACATCACAATGAGGAAAAATAATTTTGAGGAAATAATACCAAATAATCTACAGAAGCTTAATGAAAACACCCCACAATGCATTGAAAATGGAGTTTTGTGTGTTTTTGTAGCCTTTTCTCTCTCCTTTCTTACAAATCCAACCATATCCTTTATTTACTTATTAATGGAGTGTGGTAGATTTGTTCCATGTTGGATTTGCTTTTCTACTTAAAGACTTTAAAGATTGTGTTTCTAAACTAATTTACTGAACCTGCATAAGATGTAAAAATTCCTGTTTGCATGAGGAATCCTTAAAAAGTGGCAAAAAAGCAACTGGTTGATGAGTGAGGTGTGACTCGTTCATGGAAATTTCCATACATTGATTTAGGTTTTGTTGTAAAACAGCATTTTGGGCTACTCCTACCGTATCTTAAAGAGTTTGGTTGAAATCAGGTACCAATTTTGCTATTTTCTCATAGAGAAATGAGCTCTGAATGCAGAGATGCATCTTTCTGTATCAGGCTGGGTGCCTGCTACAAGGAGAACCCAAAGATTTGGTTGGTGAAGCTGTTTTTTACCATCTTAGAATGGATGAACTCCTCTTGCTGCTGTTTTCTCAGCAGAAGTTGTGCTGTGGTGTCTGCAGGAGGAGGATTACACTGCATCTGGCAAAGGAAATTACGGATTAACATGTGCATTATGGAGAAGAAACACTACAGGAAAACTGTCATTTGTATTTTACAAGGAAATAATCCTTTAAGTCTCTTAGGGCTGCAATAACTCTTTCGTTTCACTCCCCTTTTGGAATACCCTGTGAATCCTCATGTCAGAATTAGTAACAAACACAACAAAGCTCAGAGGAATCTGGACTTTTTTAACCAGAATGGTCAGTGCTAGAGAAGAGATTTTAGAAAATGTTCCAGGAGCTACCAAAGCAGCCCCCGCCCAGCCAGACCTGGGATTTTGGGAGTTCTCCAGGTGCTGAGTATGGTGTGGATTTATCCAGCTGCCTTTCTTCCTTCCCACAGTGAAAATGTGGAGTGATGCCCTGCAGAGGGACTCAACCACTCCCCAAAGCCTGAAGGAAACAGGTTTAGAGGCCATAGGCTCAATCTGTAGTTTTGCTTGTTAATATTCCCCAGGAGAAACATTGCTTGGAGGTCTGGAAGCATTTTAGGTTAGCAAAATACCTGCTAATTCCTGCTCTCCTTGGCTCCTGCAGCAGCCACCACTTCCAAATCATGGTTAAACTCAGTGATTTTTAGAGGTGTTTTCTAGCCTTAAAGATTCTGGGAAATCATGGTTGGGTTCAATGATCTTAGAGCTCTTTTCCAACCTAAATGATTCCAAGGCTGTGTGCTGCTGCCTGTGGTTTGCAGTGAGAGTGGATGTCTGCAGCATCCAACTTCCTAGATCTGCTCTAAACTATTTTCGTCCCCAACACTGGTTTTGAAGAGTTTAGAACTGCAGCCATGAACCAGAGTGGGGATTTCTGCTGGAAAGAGCCTCGTGCAGTTCCTTTGCTCAGCCTTTGCTGTGGAACCACCCGGTGTCAGCTGAGTCCCTGCTCCGAGCTGCCTTGTCACTGTGGATTGGGAATGCTGGCCCTGGGGTCACAGCATCCTGACGCTGTTGGGCCATGGACGGGTGAAACGACTCATACGGTTTCAGAAGGCAAACAAATGTTTATTCAAAAGCACTTCTCTCTTTTATAGAGAACATCGTGGGCATTAATTCCATTGGTCTTAAAGTAAAACCATTTCACCTGATTGGCGCACTGGACTTAGGTCAGGGTGGTAGAACATAGCTATAAACAATATGAATGGAAAATATGTTAATTGATTGTTTACATTCCTCTGGGACTTTTTCCCAGGCTTAGCCTGGCAGAAATCTCTCTCCTTTTCTCTGACTGAACTGAGAATATCCACAGCATCCAGCGACTCCCTCCATGGGATTGTGGCATTTCTCTTCAGCAAAGGTCTTGGAAGAACCTTCCAAACCCCATCTTGGCATTGAAGCACTGGTGCCACTCTTCCATCCAGGTGATCTCTGTTTTCTGGTGGCCAGAGGGTCCTTCTGTGCCGTGTTGTGAGGAAAACAATTTTTAAAAGTCCCCAAAAGCAGTTGTGTGACTCCAGGCTTGGCTGAGGAATGCCATGGATCCAATAAACATTTTAATGTTGACTTCAGAGCTCTGGTTGGAGAGGCAGTTCTACGTGCACTGACGGTGGCTTTTCGCTCTGCCCTCAAGATGGTCACCTCCTTCTGAGCCAAGCACGGAACTGGGAGGGAATTCTGAGGGAAAAGCAGCAGCTGGATTGGGCCAGGGATCTAAATTTTCACTTTTTGGGAGAATGATGAAATGCTGGCTTTGGCCATGGTGGTGTGACTCAAACCCAATGAATGTTGTTTTCTATCGGGAGCGCTGTCATCTCCCTGTTGTCATCCAAAGCCATCTTGGATTTTTGGCTGAACTAAGAGAAGCTTTAAGCAATAATCTGTATTTTTTTAGCCAATTCTACATCTGCATTTATTTTTTTTAGAGATTTTTTTGCCTTCTTTTCCTTTTAAAGAATTCCTTGGTGTCTCTTTTCCAGCCTTCCAAGAAACAGTTAAATGACTGAACCTCAGAGGTTTGAGCACTTCTACAAACAACAGTCACAGGGAGGAAAATTAACGGTTTTCTGTTAATGACTCATATTAGTCCTCTTTGGTGGTCCGAAGCAATGGATCAGATATTTTTTTTATTTTTCTTTTTTTTCCCCCCATTTCTTCCACATGCCTGTCATTGGGCTGCTTTTCTGATTGCTAGTTTTGTTGTTAAAAATGTCACTCTCTTTATTCACCCTTCTCCCCATAGAATCTTTAAAACTAAATGCAGGAAAAGTGGAATATACCTGTCATTTAGACCAGCTAGAACAAAGGTTGATAGAAAATACATTCCTAGTTTGAAGAGGCTTCCCTGCTGATTTTGTTTATCAGAAAATGGCAAGTTTTGTTCCTAATGGACTGAAATTTAAATAAAATCTGACTCTGGAAATAAAAGCAGCCATTATGACAAAATAAAATTATATATTTTATAGGAGAAATTGAATTAAAATGCTAGTTTCCTTTGGTTAAATTCTTTTACATAAGGAAATGAATAAACGAGAGAGAGTGGAATAGAATGAGATAGAAAGCTGATTGTTGAAGTAAGCTTTTTAAAAATCAATAATCTCTTGTAATTTATATTTTTGAAAAAACTTTGAACAGACTTCCATACGATATCTTGAATTATAGCTACATTTCTATGTTTCCTTTCATTAGAAGTTGAACTGGGGGTTAAATAGAGTTTCCCCCCTGGGATTTCAGGTTCTTATTGGGCTGTGGCTTTGGACTACAACCTTCTACAGAAGCAAAGCATCCCCAGAACCTGAGTTATTTGAACAATTTTATTTATTAATATTAATTAAATCATTTTTTTTTCTAAAATCAGGTTATTTTATGTGCCAGGATGGGCACTGAACTCTGAGGGGAGCTGATGGAGCCACATCAGGGCTGGGGAAGGTGATGGTTGGGGAGCAATCTACATGTTGGAGATTTGGCTTCCAGGGAGACATTTCAACTGAATTCAAGAGGCTTAAGATTCAGGTCCACAAAAATAGTGTTTAGAATGAAAATTAACATTTTTGTACACAAATATGTGCTCTCACAGCAATCTGTGGACCTTACTCTGGCACAGAATGCTTGAGACACATTTTTGCATTCCTTGCAGGTGGAGGAGTTGTCCAGATTTTCAATGGCATTGGGTTCCCTAAAAATAAATGTCTGGTTTTGAGATAGGCAAGTAAAGGAGTTTTTAAACCCTAAACTATTAATTAACTTTAAAGGGAAGGCTAGGTTTGCATGGAGCTGTTATAATAGAATTTAAAATGCATTCACAGGCAGGTCATGACTCTAATTTGCAAATTTCCTTCCACGAACAGAAGGTGCTCATGGATGAGAGGTAAAGAGGTGGCGAGGGCTAGTTCATGCTTCTAATTTCAATTCACCATTTCACCTGGATCCTGGGTGAGACTGCATGGGAAAAGAAGTCCTGGCAATTGCAAATCCTAATTCAAATTTAAAGAAAAAAATACATTAGAAATCCAAAAAGACATTATTGAATTCTCCTCTTTTCCCTCAAAATGATGACTTTCCCAAGTGCAGTGTTTCCTGCTGGGATGGAGGGTGAGGGAGGTCTGAGAGCACCCAAATGTTGTTTCCTGCATTTCTTCTTGGTATGATGGGAAGAACTATGGGTTTCCATGGAACCTGGCAGTGGAAATGTCAAATGGCAGCCACGAGTCCTGGGTGTGACTGGAATGGCATCGTTATCCCCCCAGGAATCCCTGCCACCCCTGAGTGTCATCAGGGCTATAATTATTGTCTTCTTTAACCAGCAGCTGGGGACTTCTGTCAGCAGATGTTTTAAAAGTGCTTTGAGGATGAAAATATCTAAATATTATTTATTATTATTATGGCTGTCCACAGTGATCACAGAGTGCCTTTCTCACCTGTCCCTGATGACAAAATATCCTTGTGAGCTCTGAAGGGTTGGAAGCAATTCCTCGGTCCCACAGGAATGTGTAAAAGGTTCAGATTTTGGACAAAACTTGGTGCTGGCTTGCCTTCAGACTTGCTTGTCCAGGCACCTCCATCCTCCCAAAACCACTCTTGCTTGTGGTTTTGGGAGGATGGAGGTACCTGGGACATTTGTCCCCACCAAATTTCCATCCAGGGTGTCAGGGCTGTGGGCTGGCACTGGGCACACCTCCACGCTGCTGGCTGCTTGATCCTTCTTCCAGTGAGGAAATGTGGAATGAACCATGGAAATTGCTATAAACCCATTGATTCCTGATTCCTACAACAGCATCACTCAGGATTCAATTTTTTTTTCTCTTTTCCCTTTTTTTTCCTCCTCATCTTACTGAGGCTGTGGTTTAGCAACTGTCTTAGCTCTTTCATTTCCAACTGAAGCCTAAGCCAAAACTGAGCTAAATTGGGGTTCCCAGGTGTATATTTAGACATCCAAATGGAAGGGTTGTGATGTTTCCCCATGCACCCTTAATGGGCTTCACACAGCACCCACCGAAGTGAGGGGGTGTGAGAGAACATTCCACCTTTCCAGCTCCTGTCTCATGCTCAGAATATCAGGTTTCAAGCTTAATTTTAGCAGACTGAACTGAAAGATTTCAGCTTTCACAAGGACAATCCAGTTTCCAAGATTGTTGCTCAGTGCTGGGGATGTTGCTTGCCCACAGGTGGGAGTGCTCCTGCGTGGTGGAGGACAGGAACGTCCTCGTCGGCTGGGTCAGGGCACCAAGAGCTTCACGCTTCCCTCTGAAGCTCTAAGCCTTTTGAAACCTTTCAAAAACATTCTCTGGCCTCTTGTCCAAGGGTAATCAAAGCTGGAGGAGTTGTTTACATGCCCCTTCTTAGAGTAGTTCACCCCCCTTGAAGATTAAACCACCCCGAGTAACTTTGACTGCCCCACGAGCAAGTCCTGAGTGTGTGTTTGGTAATCAGGAGATACAGAAATCCCTGTAAGGTTTGTGGGCAAAGCCCAAGCTCAGACAAAGAGTTTCCAGAAAATAAATTGCTTGTGTTAATCCTACTAATCCATCTTCAGGTTTTCTTCTTCCCAAACAAACCTGCACTGGCTGAACCCACTTGTACCACAGCCAGTGAATACACACGCTTGTACTTTAACTATCATTGAAGAGGGTTCAGTTTCTTTCCCACTTGTCTTTTTTTTATTAATTATTGTTATTTTGTATTTGATTACATCCTATTATATCTGATACTTAACAGAATTAAGCTCTCCTCACTATAATGAAACCTCAGTGAGCCTGGAGGGCTTTGGCAAAAGTAACCTTGGGCTCGTTTGCCGCGACGGTTTTGCCAAGCCCACACAGCTCTAATTATGTCTTTTCATTGGCCTGCTTTAAACTGTCCCCTCTTTCCAAAGTCTTTTGTGTGTTATTCAGAAATACATTGTTGCAATGAACACAGTATGTTTAGAATAACTTTAATTGGATTTGGTAGCCAAGTAAGTGCACGTTTTTATTAGAGGTACTGACGGCTTCCAGTGGAGATAATATTTATACAGTGGTCCAGAATTGTTTGCATTTAGGAGAATAAATAAAATGAATAATATCCAAACAAGATAATTAAAATGTCAATTACAAAGTACCTTTAATTTGCTCTGGCTTTTGATTTGCATATTTTTCCCTTTACTTTGAAGACAAAGAAAAATACACTCTATACCAAATTTCCAGCTCTGAAATATATCACATAATATGATATATTAGCAAGTACCACTCTTTTGCACTGTATTTACAGTAAGATTGCAGGAGGACACCCATATTTGCATATTGGACCATTTTTTTAGTGCACAAACATATTCTGTCTGGCTTGGTCACATATTGACTATCATTTTTGTTAAATCGCAGTGTTGTGGATGAGGGGAAAAGCCCCTCAAACCAAATCTAAATAACACACAGAGAAATCCTTAAAGTTGTATGGAGTACTGGCTAAAGGCTGTGATGAACAGATAGTTGTAGAAAATGGCTTTTATTTGCCACTGACCCCTCTTTATGTAGATATCCATATTTCATTTTTAAAAAAATCAACGTTAAACAAAATAACCTTTCCTGTTATTATGTATATATTACATATAAGATATCTTACCCTAAAGTGGAGTTGGAGAAACTATAGCACTGTTTAAATTTTGTGTTTGGAGCTTCCAGGCAAGAACAAGATGACAGAAGTCCATAAGATTCATTAAAACCTTTGTGAACCTGTTGCTTTTTACATACCTGGAGTTTTGTCTTTGTTTCCAACATCGTCAGTGTAGGAATATAAAAAGGTAAAAGATTTTAGGAAGTGCAAAAATGAGTCCCATCCCCTTTGTGAGACACGGACTGATCCAGCAGAAGTCAACACTTCTAAAAATGTGTAATCTTGCAATACCTGGGGCTATGTTTGTGTTGTGAAGTAGCAAATTCTTTCTTGTGATTCCTGAAAATGGCCATTTTTGAGCAGGTTGGACACCTTCTGTCTCTTTATTTTGCTGTTGTTTTGGTAAACCTGATTTTTTCAACTCTTGCCGTGCCTGTACCATGAATTAGTTGTCGTCAATAATTATTGCTCTCCATTTTGATCTTCTGTGTGGGTACTTGGCAAAATCTGTAGGGACTACTCAAGATGAAAGGGTTGCTATGCAAATAGGAAATCTTACTCCCCAGTATTTGTCACCAGTTGCAAAGCACAGATTTGGAACAAGCAGTTGTGTGGCATCCTAAGTAAATAGGGATGCTGGGCTAACACAGCCTGTGGGGCTACGAGGCAAGTGGGAAAAGCAAGTTAAGCTTTTTATTTTTATAATAGTTATTGCTACTCTCCATTTATTTATTTATTTATTTTTTTCTGGCGGGCTTTGTTAAGCAGGTCTTTATTCCCAGAGACTGAAATGTACTCCTCTTTCTTTTTCCTTGAAAATTAAAAGCTTCTACCTTAAAGAAGTGAATGATACATTATCTGCTGTCTCTAAATTGAACCCATTTGGAGCTATTTGCATCCTGTAGAAACCTACAGCTGAGTGCTGTGCTCAGAGGTGTAATGACTGGTTGTCACAACACGCTGGAGGTGGCCCCATAACAAAATGATCCCCTGTCAATCCCCTTGCAGGAAATGCTCTGGCAACCTGTAATTCAGCCTCAGTATTAACATCCTGCCTGGGTTTTGTTAAATAGCACTTTCTAGGAAGTAGATCTGCTGAACTTGTGCTTAATAATGTTTTAAGGGGAATATTTGATGGAAGTTTGAGAAAGCATCACATGGGGTTAACAGTGATTTGTCATTTGTTTCTAATTAAAGGACTTAATCTCTTATCACTGGAACAACCTATTTTTTTAATACTAAAGGCACAGATGTGAATAGAAACATATTAATGAGATGTCATACTACACAGTCATTTAGTGTTTTGTTTAACTTAAACATAGCAGAAAATGTGCATCTAAGTAGACACATGTAATGACATTGAGATAGAATTCTAATTCCCTGCATTTGCATAACCTTTCACAGCTTCCACCTTGCTGCAGTTATCCTATACCCAAAATTGCTGTTTGTTACAGCAGCGAAAAGGTCTGAAATCACACCATGACATTGTTTTCCTGTCCGAGGGGCTGGTGTTGGCCTTAAACCAAACACGGGCCTGTTTGACTTGGTTGGTTCCTTTAAAGACTAAAAAAAAAAAAAAAAGGGTGTCCAGTTTGTCAGTCATGGCAGCTGTTCTTGGAAGTGCTGAGGAACAATGACTGACCTCATCCTTGGATGTCAAACATTCCAGGTACGTGACAGCCACTCTAAATATCCAAAAACTGGGAAAAAGTGGCATGAACTAGTCTCAGAATCACTAAATCACAGAGGCTGGGAAAGCCCTCCAAGGTCATCGAGTCCAACCTGTGACCAAACCCCACCTTGGTCACATCCAGTTTTTCCTTGGACACTTCCAGTTCTCTAGGGTAAATCTTTTCATGTGGGTAGGAAAGGTCCCTATGTATTAATTTAATGATTTAGACCATGAATGAACTTAAACCCATGTTTAAGAATATTTGGGCTGCTATGCCTGTTTCCCTTAGTGCTTTGCTTTGTTATTTTCCTAGTGGGAGACAACTTAGAATGGGCTACATCCCTTCCTTTATGACAAATTGTTTCTTTTGGCTAGGGGGGTTATGAAAATTAAGGCTGTTGATTCAAAATTCCAAGTTTTTACCCTTTCCTCACTTGCACCATAAGTTTCCATTCAAAATGGTAGCAATGACATGCTAAAAATAATCCTGGCTTATAGAATAAGAATTAAGAACAACTATAGAGCAAAATTAGATTATTTTAACGTGCAGAGTTTTTTATCAGGTGATTCTAACCTTTGGCTGTTGTTCACAGTCAAGAGCAGCTCATTACTTGAAGATTCCATAAATGTTTCCTGGCATTTTGGAACATCCAATGAGAGAAAAGGACAGAAATGTTTTATTTAGACAAACATTCTCTTTTTGAGAAGATGTTCTTTGTTTCTTAACGGAAAGATTGTGGTGCAAGTGAGAATATTTCAAATTCTTACTCTGGCTGTCAAATACAACAGAACTAGATAGCCTTAAAAGTTCATAAAAAATAATTGAAAACTTGAGTGCTTATATGCACTGGCTAAGAAGAAAAATTTGATTTAGTTTTGGAGAGAAGACCTTTGGTGTTCAGTCTTTGCTTTTCTTATTTTAGTAATTTGCAGATTTTGATGTTGATTAAAACTCAAAGGGTTGCACCACAAACTGCAAACAAAATCTGGGGGTTGTTTTGGTGTTTCCATTTCACCTGTGCTTATTGAGTAATGTGATGATGTCAGAACTCTTTGTTATCAGGGATATCCACACATGTAGAAAGGAAAATGCTGTGCACATTTAGGATCACAATGACAGCTGTGCTGGGCTTCATGAACTTCATATCTAGGAAACAAAAATTAATTTGTGCCGACTCAAATTCAGATTATTGAACCTATTTCTTCTCCCCACAAAACAGCACAATAAAGCCCAGGCAGGACAAATCTGTGCAGATTTGCCCCAACCCCTCCATCCAGCCTGAGGTCTGTGTCTGATGGAGAGTTCTGGTCCTTTCAAATATGCAGAGAAAGTTTCAGCCCAGAGTTTACTCAAGTGTTTCTAGCCCTCTTTTTGCCCTCTGTAAAAGTTTGAAAAGAGCTCATAAATGGCAAGAAGGCAGTTTGTATACAAGAAATGTAGCCTGGCAATAAAAAGCCTGTTTTGAAGTACACAACATGGTTTCTGAATAAATATTTCTTTAATGCATGTAATTACTGGATCAGCAGAATAAATGTGGTCATGTCCTTGTAATTAATACATTGTCAAAAGTTCATTTAAGTATAATAATTTCACAGCAAAACTGCTGCCTATGTAGTTTGTGCGATAATTTGTTAAATTAAGTGCAATAAATATAAAATTATTGGTAGATATATATTTTTTGAGTTCTTATTCATTACAGCATGCTATCTAATACACTTAAAGGGATTTTTTTTTCATTAAAAGAAAAGCCACTAAAAATAAAAGTGCTGTAATGATGTTTTTCTTCTTTTTACTAAAGGAATTTTCAAGCAGCACCACTTAGTATCACAGCTGCAATTGGCAAATATTTAGTTAAGAATTGTGTAATCAAGTTGGCAGAGGCTTGAAGATCCAGTGAGGAATGCACAGAGAAAGATGCCTGTTTATCCATTGTAGAAAAGCAAAATGTTTTTTCCTGGATTTGGTGTCAGTCTCTTTCAGTTGTACCCAGAGCTAATTACAGGGCTGGGTTAAATGTTACAGCTGTACTGAGGTTTTAGCAATGGGGAGAGTGTTGTTCTTGACTTTTGGAGCTTATTTGGAATAATTCTGAAGAAGATTATTCTGATTCTTCGCTGCCAATCTGAGAGTGGTGACTTTGGATGGCTTGGTTTGTGGTGTCCAGGGAAGCAGAGGCTGTGCAGCAGGATGTGACCACATGTAGTGGTGGTGGCCAAGCCCAGGCTACCTGGAGATGTCACTTTGTTCTCAGTCAGAGCTGTGTTAACGAGTGAGAGGTTAAGCATTGGAAGGGGCTGCTCAGGGAGGTTTGGAATCCCCATCCTGGAGATGCTCAAGGAATTCTTGGGTGTGGCTCAGTGCTCTGGGCTGGGGACAAGGTGGGGATTGGGCACACCTTGGACTCCATGGCCTTGGAGGGCTTTTTCAACCTAAGTAATTCCATGATTATGTCCTCAGAGCCTGGTCAGAGATCAGTTTCTGAGCTGACCACACAATGACTAATTCATGTTAACAATAGAAGGGGGATTCAATCCCCCAGTTTCCAACCTGTGCTTAGTGGGTGCTCACAAGACCTCACTTTTCCCATACGATGTAACCCATGGAATGGCTGCTGGAGTTTCTAATGTTTGCAGTCAGAGCCTCAAACTTATACAGGCAGTAGAAGCTTCTTATTCTATTTATGAAGACAGAAAAGTCAAAGTTTTAATTTCTCACTGAAATTTCCTAAAATTTGTTATCCTATCAGAGTTTAGTACATGGGTCAGTATTCAACCAATATGGACTAGGAAGGAGTTGGTGTGTTTTCAGCTGGAGCTGGGACCAAACAACCCAACCCACCCAAACCTGGTTGGATGAGTAGGCTCAGAGAGGGCAGCAGTTCATGGGAGGATGGAACTGTAATCCCAGGATGTCTGTGAGAATTGATAGAACCTGCAGGGCTCTCTGAGGCTTTTTTTGGTGATAACATCTTTATCAATCAGTGACCTGAGGTGGCCACAGGGGGAATTCTCAACATGTTTGTATAACTTTCTGCATCTTCATATTTTATAATGAGGGTGGTGAGGCCATGGAACAGGAGAAGAGAATCTGTGGCTGCCCCTGGATCCCTGGAAGTGTCCAAGGCCAGGCTGGATGGGGCTTGGAGCATCCTGGGATAGTGGGAGGTGTCCCTATCTGTGGGAAGAGACGAGTTTCAAGGTCCCTTCCAACCCAAACCACTAAATTCCTCTCCTCTGTGATCCTGGGCAGTAGGAGCAGGGATGTGACCTGTGGTCACCTCCCTTTGCTCAGAACTTTTTGAGGTACAACCAGCACTACTTGGAAAGGTGGAGTTTCACACTGCACAGGGGAGACAATTTTTTCCCCATGAGGATATCAAGCAGGGCAGGAGTTTTTCCAGAGCAGTCATTTCCACCCCTGGAGGTTTTGCAGGGCAAGAGTGGATCAAATGCTCAGCAAGAGCTGGACCACAGAGCTGACCCTGCTCGAGCAGGCAGCCGTGGCTGAGTCCTCCCAAATTTTTTTGTGATCCCATGGATGTCAGGACAAAAAAAATCCCAATCCCTAAGTCTGAGACATGCTTATCCATTCTGACTTACACCCCAGGAGTAAATTACAATAGTAACAAGAATTCCAAACAATCTCTGACGTCTGTCAGCTCCAGTTGGAACCCACGGAGTGCTTCATTTCGGTGCTAACAGCTCCATTTGCTCCAGTGAGATATAAATGTTCCTTGACCTCAAACACAGGTCACAGAGCACGTGTGACATCTTGTAATTAAGCTAAAAGATTCATTGACAAACACCGTTCGAGTGGCGAGATTTAGATGGTTACAAGAAACCATAAAAAATGTTGTGATCCTGCAGGGAAATTGGCTCCAATGGGTCTATTTTATGTCTTGGCTTTCAGACATTGTATGTAGCAAGAGCAAAGCAGTGCTGCTCATAAACAGTGGAACATTAATTATATACATTTAATTTTATGTAACTTGTGGAAAACGTAAGAAAATTCATGTATTGTAAATGTAATCTTTTTTTTTTTTCTGAAGGGATTTTCCATTTTTATTTTATGATGGTAAAATAAGGTGTTCTGATGAACTCTCAAAATAATTTTTATATTTATTTTTACATATTTCAGTAATATTGAGTCAATAAATATGGTATCAGGAAATCTATGAACTATAATGAATTTTATTTACATTTTTATTACAGCACTAACTTCACATCAGTTCCCTTCAAGTGTACAGTTAAAAAAAAAAAAAAAGTGCAAATCATCTCTTTTTAGCAAAACTACCCGAAACATCTCAATCACTTTTATAATGGATTTTTTATTGCAGTGTTAGAAAATATTTACATCGAGACAAAATGTTCATCAAATGAGATCGTATTCTGGGAGAATAGAGAAAATGGATTAATGGAATAGGAATTTTGAGAACTGGTCCTTAAAAAAGCTTCCATAGCTTTTTCCTGGAAAACAGTACTATCTATATGGTAAAATGTGTATCCCTCAGCATGGAGAGAAGTTCCAGAACTTGGCCTGCAGCACAGTGCCAGCAGATGAATCTTTTAAAAATTGTGCTTCAGGTTTGTCATGAGTGTATAAAATGGGTTTGATAGTGGTGCACAGAATCCCAGAAAAGTCTGGGGTTGAAGGGACCTTAAAGTTCATCAGTTTCCCAGGCAGGGACACCTTCCACCATCCCAGGCTGCTCCAAGCCTCATCCAACCTGACCTTGGGCACTTCCAGTTATCCAGGGGCAGCCCCAGCTTCTCTGGGCAGCCTCTGCCAGGGCCTCCCCACCCTCACAGTGAAAAATTCCTTCCTATTAATTTAAACCTCTAATTTTAACCTCTCTTTAACACTAATTAGGTGTTCTCAAAGTATAGTCTGAAGTCACCCTCATGAAGATTTAAGAACTGCTTCCTGTCCAAATGAGCCAACTTCGTCTTCACAAGAGCTTTTAACAAAATTCCTGGGGAAAGGAGTGTTTTGTTGCCTGCGAGAAATTTTGAGGGTGGGTGGACAGCTGTCAATTGGCAGAAAAGTTTTGGGACTCGAGGTTCCAGAGCAGTTAATGCAGTGATTGTGGATTGGAACCTGGGAGGAAAATGACTTTTCTGTCAGGGAGGGCTCGGCCACCTCCAAACTGGTGTCACTTCTCTTGGAAGCGTTGGTGGCACGACGGATGGCGTTTGTTTAAGGCAGCCATCTGGTCAGCACAGGAGTATAATGCACCATATTGCCTCCCCAATAACATTTAAACTGTTTGCAATCTCAATGAACTCTTAAATTTTGAAGCACATGCACAGGGGTGCATTCAACAACCACGTGAATCTGATTTTCCTTCCTCGCTGCTGTTGGAGGGAAAATCAGGTTCACGTAGTGGCTGAATAATTCTGTTCCCAAAAGCTGCAAAGTCGACAGTCAAAAATAAGAAAAGCAGGCCAAGAGCAGCAAAAACTCATGAAAACCTCTGGTGGCTGCTTTCCAATTCAGTTTTATGGATTGGATTGGGCCACTGGGACCTGCAAGGTGTGGAACTGTAGTTTTCTCCACAGGAGGAGATGGGAGGAAGGTTTTTTTTTAAATTTTGGTTTTGGGAATGTGCAGAAGTGTCTCCAATGTACAGGTACCTCAAATCATAAGCAAATATATAAATTTGTTTAGTTCTTTATTTTTTTTTTTGTATCTTTATTTTTTTTTCGGCTTTTGCTGTGTATTTTCCACTCAGTGGATTTTTTACTGTGAGGGTAGGGAGGCCCTGGCACAGGGTGCCCAGAGAAGCTGTGGCTACCCCTGGATCCCTGGAAATGTCCCAGGCCAGGTTGGATGAGGCTTGGAGCAACCTGGGAAAGTGAAAAGTGTCCCTGCCATGGCAGGGGGTGGAATGAGATGAGCTTTAATGTCCTTTCCAACCCAAACCATTCTGGGGTTCTATGAATGAAGAGATAAAGCATTCCTTGTTGAATTTCTTCTCCTGGGAAAGCAATAGAAATGATAGAAGAGCAATTTATTTCGCCTGTTGACTCCTCTGCTTTTTCTCTTCTCTCCCATCCCATTCTAATCCTGATATCCACAACCAATTTTAAGTTTTGTCTGAACACATCTCCTGTATCCTCAGCTGTCGTGTGGCTGCTCTGGTCTGGCTGTGACTACCCAGGGCAGGGACTCTGTGACTTCATCATGGACCAGAAAGAAATGAGTGTTCTTCCAGCCATCTCTATAAATCCAGAGCTGAGGAAATCTTGGATCATGTCAATTTTTTCCCAAATCCAAGCCTGAATTCTCTTTATCTCTCTCCTCTTGCACCTATTGCATTGAATGGACATTTTTACAACTAGGTGGTTATGGAGTAGGAGGACAGGGTTTCCCACCCTGAACCACTGCTCAAGGTAGCAACAAAGAGTTGCTCTCTTCTCATCCATTTCCTGCTTTTGTCTGGATATTCCAGTGTCACTTTTAGGACAGAGCCCCATTAATATAATATGCCAGCTTCTTCTGTCAAGGCATTGATATATGTCATTAGCACAATGGAAATAAATTCAAATTCATACGTTGCATGTCACACACTGAGTTTTATCTTGACCTCCTAAGGTGAGAGACAGATGTTTTCCATTGGAAATGCTTTGGTTATTTGTTTGTACTTGTCAAATGCACATCTGAAACCCACCTATATAAAACTGGAATATGGGCTGCATTTTAAGTGAAACCAGGGAAAAATATGCAGACTTTGAGAGATGAAGAGGAAAAAATCCTGCAGCAAGCACCAGGATATGGGAGTGAATAAGCATAATAGATCAGAATAAGGCCCTAAATCAATTTTATTTTCACAGTTCTAGCATCATAAAAAGTGGGTAGCAGTAAACCAATTATTATGCAACTTAATGAACTAATTAGGAAAATCAGAGCAATAATGGTACTGGTACTGACTGATCTGAATATAAAAAGTAGAATTAAGTTCTCAGTATTGAATTTTTCAATGCACAGGATTGCGGAATAACTTTTAAAGCATTTTGAGTTTGGGAAGAGGGAGACTGCATCTGTAGCTGCTGTGGGTACCCAAATGATCATAGCCCTGAACTCTTGGGGTATGTTCACTCCTGTACAGCTTTAAAAACAAAAACAAGCGAGGAACAGGTCATTAAAAGCTCTGCTTGAATTTATGTGCCCCTAAATGCTGTTGAAACTCTGGTGTCTGTAGGCAGGAGGCTCTTAAATACCTTGAGCACGGGGCTGGGTGGCTCAAACCCTGTGCACTGGGATTTCTGAATAAACCCAGGCCCTGGTTTGAGCTTTCACAGGAGTGGGATTTGCATCAAACCCAGTGCACAGGAACAGAAGAAAATAATCACAAAAGCACAGCTTCTCTCCCTTAATATTGGTGTTGTTAGCACATGCTATGCTTTAAAGTGTTTAAACCCTCACATAATGGGGTTCATGTTGACAGAAGTTATAAATATGTTGGTATCAGAGCAGGATTTCTCATTATACCTCTGAGATTATGTATGGGTGTTTCAAGACATTCAATAGTTTGTTGATTTTCTTTCTTTATGCAATTTCTGACTGTTAATGTTTGATAATATGATGTGTGACTATAGGCCTAAACCTTTTCTCTTTAATATCAGGGACAAGGTTCCTTTTGCCTTCAGTGCCGAAATTGAAATGAACCCTCATAAATTCCTCCATCATTTCCCTGCTATTATGAAATGCTCTGCAGTGTTTTCATTGATTTATAACATATTTTTTTTATCATACAATTGCAGCACAGGGGTTCTTTGCTGGTTTTCTTGTAATTCCGTGTCTGCCTTACCCATGTTTGGCAAATTTAGTAGCTGTTCTATTTGCAGATGGCACATGTTGATTTTTAAATGGTCTTTATGGTGTTTAGATATGGTATTTTTCCCTGGAAGGAGCTGTCTGGGCCATGAGTGTTTCACCCCAAAGGAAAGGTAAAAGCCTTTTTGTAAAATATTTTCATGGATAAACACAAGCAAAAAGAGAAATGATTTCTGCTTTCCATGATCAAGACAATCGATGTGAAGAGTTTTGTTTATTTTCCTGGTCAAAAAGCCACTGTCAGAGTCTATTTAAAACAAATGGGGAGATGGGAGGGGCAAATGGCCTTAAAGCAAGTGTATCACATCCAATACTTTTTAAAAAAGAGAAGGAGCCCAGGCCAGCACGTTAAAAATGAGCATTTCCAATACAATTTGTCACCCATGCATAAATCTTGCTGACATTTTCAGTCACTTTAATAGCCTTCCCATTTTATAAATCAGTATGAACTTGCACAGTTGCAAAAAGTGTGTATTTTGAACATCTCATTTGCATACTTTACCAAAAGCCAATGAGGCAGTGGAAGCAACACTGGTGATCATAATAAGTGTTTGGGAAAAGGCAGAAAGATCACTAATGGTTTGCCTTTAGGGATTTCTGTACTCCATAGGGGACGAAAATGAGAAATATTTTTCAAACAGCAGGGGTAAAGGTTTTAAAACTAGAAACACATGGAGTGATAAAAATGTTAGTGCCACAGGGCGCATAGCAGGAAAAATTTACAATGTAAAAACTGTAATTTCAGCATTAGGAAGTAATAATCGTGTTTCATCATTGTTATTAAAGCATGACCCTTAAAGTCACATAAATTAGATATAACTTTCTAGAGAAGTGTATTAATCTTCAGTGGAAAAATATTAGGAAAGTTTATTATCATATGAAGATCAGAGGAAACTGGGTTTTATTAAAAAAAATGAAGTTAAACTTGGTGGGGTTTTTAATTAATTAATTAATTTTTAAATAAATCTCCAGCCTTTTGAACCAGCAGACTGGCTTGTGTTTACTCAATGCAAAGTGCAGAGACTAGCTTTGCTCTGAAAACCAACAACAGTTGCATGAGAGGAAACACAACCAACAATTCAATAAGGAACTGAGGAAATCCAGGGCATAAATGGTTTCTATTTTGTCTGACAGAGTCGTCTTGGTGTGGATGCCAAATCCATGCAAATGATTAATGAGGAATGTTGTAGTTGTTGGGAAAAAAATAAAAATATCACAAGAATTTCTACTGGAAGTCTTGAAATGGGACCGGTTATCCAAGGTGTGCAATTAGTGACTGAGGGAGTTCCCATCCTGCTGTAAAGTGCAATTTTATGTGGGCCTCAGAATTTCCTGGAAGAGCTGCTCAACACAGGCACTTCGCCTGCGAGATCTTTTGGGTAAACTCATATTTCTGGAAATCCAACATGACCATGAGTGGGTGGGAAGGTCCTTTCTCCTAGTCTGGGCTATGGGAAAGTGGGGCAGTATGGTGGGACTTGGTGGACCACTGGATCCACCCAGGATTAATATAATTTCTGGCTTTTCTGGCTCCAAAATCCCAAAGTGGTTCCTGAAGTGAAGTGTTCTGTGTATGGATTCAACACTTTCTACTAATAAAGGAGCTGCCTGGCTGATGCCTACAATTTTATGGTTTTATCTTGAAATTTCTCTGTTTCAATTTAAAAAACTAACTGCTAGCATTGACAGACTGGGCGTGCTTTCAATGAAAATTTAATTTTAATATGGAATGGAACAGGTTGATGTTACTGATAGAGAGTTTTGACTTCCTGCAAGGCAAACAGACAAACATTACCATGTTGGGTTTGGGATACTGGATGTGTCCTGTGTCAGAGCAATGAGGATGCGCTGCCAGAGTGGGATCCATCCAATTCACTGCTCACTCATTAGGGAGAAATCAGAAAGAGCAGAAGAGCAGAGAAAAGCTCCCTTTTCATCCCTCACAATCAGTGCCCTCAGCTTTAGGACCCAAATCTGGATTTCCTCTTGTTCTGTGTTTCCTTTTTGCACATTGTTCACCTGCAAGAGGGACATGCCCAATTTGGAAGAGCAGCAATTTGGAATCTGCAGCTTGATTTGTGGGCAGCCACTCTCCAGAGAAGAATAAAATCTTTCCTGAGTGCTCCAAACCCAGGGATGTTAGGCATAGGGAGGGCAGCATTATTATCTCTCCTTACAGCTTTGTTCTGATGTGAAAATGGGTGTAGTTGTTGTTTCTCCTGCTCCTTCCTGCCAGTCCCTCAGGCAGTTTATGATGCTCATGCACAGCCAAAGATGAGGCATCGTGCTTCTCTCTGCAATTGGAACTAACAAGACAAACTTGCCCAAATGGGAATAATTTTTTTTTTTTCCAGGATGCTTTTCCTGTTTGCATAAGGGAAGATTGGAAGATTTCCATCAGTGTCAGAAACTGTCATTTTCCAAAGCAGAAAAGGTCAATTTTTTTTTTCATTTTGTAAAAAATTACCTGTTCTCTAACACCAAAAGTTTATTTTATGAGTCAATGTGTTGTAAACACCTGCAGCTGCAATGGCACTGATGGAAAGAGGCTCCATCCTTTTCTCAGTGAAAAGGGAAATATTCAGATCTTTATCTGGAATTCTCCCTCTGCAGTTGCAACATTATTACTTACAGTCTGCTTCTATAATAATGATCTACAGAACAGAATTAAAATGGTAATTAAAAAAATCATTGTATAAGGTAGATTTATGTATATTTTTAGAATTCCAGAGTAAACTGGGAGCACAGAATGCAGTGATGAACTGCAGTGATTTTAAGAATTTTTAATGACACATTCCAACAGTGTCTATCCAGGGATGGGATTAAAATCTGGAGATCAGGAGTAGTTTTAGATTTACTTGATATTTATATATCAGTCTGCATCAGTCAGACTGCAGAAGAGCTGTACAATGGACACATGAAGTGTTTCTAATACAGAGTTCACAGTGGTTCTGTACCTTTTGGAGTTTAGCTCAAAAAAATTTCAGTATTTTCCTCTGGGAATTTGATAACATAAAAAACTCTGATTACATTAATTCAGATGTTAATTTTGTAAGAATTTGTGCATTTGCTTGTATCTCTTTAGATTATTTACAGTATATACATATTTATATAATCTGGACTTTGTGGTCTAGCAGTTGTGTTTTCCAGGAACTGAAACCTTTAAGGTCTAATCTAATATTTATAACTTGAACCATTTAAATTAATAATTTCAGATGGTACCATTTAGAAATTGATAGAAAAATTGTGATAATTATGGTATATTTATAGGACCAGCTGTAGCAAATATAAGTTGGAGTGGAATAAAAAGAGGACAGGCTGGAAGAAAATTCAAGGAGATTATCAGGCTTTAAACTTCTTTTATGTAATATTTTCATGAATGATCTTTCCAAAACAACAATAAAAAAATTCTTTTTGCACACAAAATTTGGAAAAATCACTGGTTCAAATTTGAGATGTACAGGAATAAATAGACACGCTGAACAAGTTTATATGAAATTAAATTTAACACTACTGAAATGTAGCTGCTAGAGGAAGAAATTTCCAAGGAACTGGAATTTCTCAACACAGAACAATATAGGGGAAAAAAAGGATTTGATTGCACCAGAGTGTTAACAAATGATTGAGATCTACCAATACAAAGCTATTATGAAAAAGATTAGACAGGAGCAGGGATATTTCCAGCAGGAAAGATAATATAATTCTACAAGGCTTTTGTAATTTATTTTTCTCTCTCTTACAGTGTTGTTGTTTAATTTTCTTGTAATTTCTTTCTTCTTTCCCTGGGTTCTGTGGGATCAGTTTCCCTTATTGCATCCATTCTTCGGCATGAATTTACTGTAAGCACACTCAGAGTGATTATAGCTTATGACATGTGGAACTTTACAGGTCCTAAAAATAAAATTAGGGATCTGAAACAACCCCTCCAACCCAAGAGTAGTTATGCAAAGACAAAGCTGTTACTCCAAGTGGAAACGTGACAGTTGCTGGATTTCCCTGGAATGTCAGGCAGATATCTCAATGTCAGAGACATGTCCTGATTTTCCCTGGATAAAAACAAACCAAACTTCTGCCCTTTTTTTGCCTTTGGCTGCTGGAGCTGCGATGAGGGCTTGGAGCTGTTATGGGTTGTGAAATCTTCCAGGGAAAGCTCCTGGTCACAGCTGGGTGCATCCTCCAGGGAAGGGTCTCTAAAAGGAATTTTTCCTGATTTACACAAGGACAAGGATTTACACCAAGGAGATCCTGACCTGCATCTCCTGGGCAGCAGGAGAAGTGTCTGTTGCTGTCCTGGACCCAGAGAATTTGGGAGTGCTGAGAAACCCTGGGCTGCAGGACAGACACTGATCTCCAGAGATCTTTTGTCAGAGGGCATTCGTAGACATGGGCAGAGAGAAATAATCAAATTTCATGTTTTTTAAATACTTCTGACCCAAAGCAAACCAACCCACACCCCCCAAGCCCCATCAAGTAGGCTGAAATGAGTTCTCAAGTGAAATCCACTAATTTAGATTTGTTTTCTCACTTTTTCTCTATAAAATCTATTAATTTCTTGGTAAAACTCTCTTAAAATGAGGCACTGTAATCTCGTTTTTCCCAAGGTCAGGCAATCAGTCAGTAGTGGGCAGTCAACATCCATGGAAAACCCTACAATAATAACATTCATCCTATAAATAACAAACTGGTTCATATGCCTGATAGAAGGAAATAAATTTTGAGAGCGATTTCAGTATCAAGTGATTGAGCTGTTTATTGAATAAAGGAGAAGTGAAACACATTATTAAAAGTTATGAAAAAACAACTGTAGAAAGCCAGTCAAAACATCGTATTTTGCAATGCTACTTAAATTCAGCAGCTTTTTCCCCATGAAATATATTTTCCCTGTGAGTTTTTAAGTAAATATTTTCCTGGGAAATTATGAAGTGTATAAGGAGAATCTAGTCTTGAATAAAATGCTTTTGTCTACACAATTTTTTTTTTTGTGTGTTGGAAAGGTTGTGGTAATAGTCCCTACTGACCCCAAAATATACAAATGCTTTGGATTTTGACTAATTACCAGTTTTCACAGTTTTGATACTGAAACAGGGAAATATTTTTTTTAATTGTACTTTGATCTGATACAAAATTTGCACCCTTCAAATTGAAAAGTCTGTGCTTCACACGTGGCATGAGAAACAGAGAAGCTACTCTGGGACCCAGTGAGGATGAATTACATTGAGGGTTTTCTACAGCTGGAGGAAGAGAAATGTGGTTGCAGTCATCCCCAAATTTGTGGGTGTGCAAAACATTTGCAGCTGGGAAGAAAATAGAATGGTCAAATTCTGCTGAAATGTTCACAGGTTGAATTCTCTTCTGCTCTGTGATGGTTTGACCCATTATCACCAGGTTCAGTCATTGTCCAGGAGGAAAACAATTTCTGGTAAATGCTGGGTCTATTTTCAGCCAGCTAAACATGCAATGAACCAGTTATTAAATTTTTTCCCCTACAGGTTTTAGATAAATATCTCATAGTCCATCAAAATTATGATTACTGATAGTTGAAATCACTCATTTATACTAATATTCTGAGTCAAATATTTTTTTTTTTTGGCAAAATTTTAATTGAGTTATAAGAACATCACATTCCAGATGTATCAATCACCCCTCACGCTGGTGGTGTGAAGTTCAATATAGCTTTGAAGAGTAAGGTACTTTTATATACAGAGAATATATTTTTATTGACACGCTTTTGCAAAACTCCAGGCCGATTTTCTGTAGCATCAAGGTGTAGGTCTCACCCATTTCATGCATCAACTCCTGCTGAACTAAAGCATGACGTCGTAGGAAAAATAGTGTTAAATTTTATTTAAAGAGTAATATTTATTTAAAGTATTGCATTTAGTTAATGTATTATAGTATAGTTATAATAAAGAAATCATTCAACCTTCTGACCTGGAGTCAGCCATCATCATTTCTTCCCACTGGGTTTGCCTTAATTCACAATACATGGCGTTCTTTGGGTTGCGACCATCTCAACGGGGACAGGCGTGGGCACCTGGAGAGCAGCACCAGCCCTGGAGGAGGAGTGCCCTGCTGGGGAAAGGGGCAGAGGGAGAGCAGCTGTGGCTGCTGGCACATCCAGGCACCCGGAGCTGCCCACCCTGCCGGGGAGGCTGGCAGCAGGCCGGGGTGATGCTGTCGAGGCCGGGTCGATCCGCGCGGATCACCGAGCAGCACCGCGACGCTGCAAAGGGGGTCCAGGGGAACACCTTGACTTCCCCAGGAAATGAGGAGGCAGCTGTGAGTGGGGTTTTTTTGGCAAAAAAAAGTGCTCCTGCTTTTGAGAATTGTCAGCCCGGTGTTGTTCGCTCTCCTCGCTCGGCATCGCCCCACCACAAGATTTAGTGGTCTGTGTTATGGACCTGGAAAGAAACTCCTGCCTGAAAAGCCATGTTACAGCACTATAAATGTATTATGGAAAGGCTGCTTTGAAGGAATAGGGAAAAATGTGGAGCATTTGTTTTGTAAATGGGAAATTCTCTCTCTCTCTCTTCCCCCCACAATATAAAATGAGATCGCTGGTCATGAAGAGTTATATAGATTTAAAATATGTTTTTTATGAACATATGAACACTCTCTGGAGACATTTGCCCAGTAGTTTGAATGACAGAGGTGAAGTTGGAGAAAGTTTAAATGACAAAGAAAATGAAGAAAAATGGAAAAGAAAGAAAAGAGGGGAAATTTTTAAAAGAAAACAGAAGCAGAAAGAGACAAGGAAATCTCTCATCCCTTTTTCACCATAAAGAACAAACCCTAATCAGGACTTGCTGATAAGCTGTAAACTTCTGTATTCTGCATTTCCTTAGGCAACCACAGTTGTCCTCCATAAGGATTGTTTCAGCAAATCCTGCAGGATTTGAGGGAGAGCAGGAGGCTTCAGAAATGCCCAGAACTGCAAGCTCAGTCTTGCACTTGGTGAAGTGCAAAATGTAAAGTGATGCCTTTGGAGAAAGCAGCCTGTAATGCAAAAAGACAAATCACTGATTTGGAATTGATATGTTCCTTGTACTTGATATGCTCAGTTATATGCAAGGAATTTATTTGATCCCAAATTCAGGAATTTAACCAAACAGGCAGATAATTATGTGGTCATCGAGTGAAGAAATGAGGAAAAAAAAAAAAACCCATCAAGATCCCTGTTGCAGAAAACAAGTCTATAAAACTAGGGAACAAGTGAGGAATCCTGAAGAGGGAAGGAATATCCTAAATAAAGTCCAATTCCAGGACTTGTGTAACATTAAGGCTGTGCTTGTACAAGAAGTGAAGAATCTGGAACTGGAGAGAGACAAGCCAACATCAATGCTGAACCCTGCCCTCCTAATTTCTAAAATGAATTTATTTTTATTTTTCCACGCTTACAATGCATATGCCAATGTAAATGACAGAGCATTATTAACACAAACAATATTAAGGCATTGAAATATAGAGAGCTTAGATGTTATTTGGTTTTCAGCTCTGAATGAACAAAAACAATGTACAGCTCCCTCCTCCCTCACACACATTTGTTAGGCTGCTGTGTTTTGGTTCTTAGTATGAATTCCTTTTTATTTTAGGTTTTAATTACTAGTTATATAGTTAATACATTTAGATTTGTAGACAATCTATAGTTTAATTTATAGGAGTAAAATCTACTGCTTTTTAAGAGGAGATATAAAATAATTATGAAAATTTCAAGGTCACACATCTGTTCTCTTTGGGTTTTTGAATAACATGTGTTGGCTAATTTTGAGACTAATTTTCAAACCCTCAGGAAGCATTTTAAAGTATTTCAGCTAAGCTGCAATCTCAGTATCAGGAAGAGTCCATCGGATTTGGATCTAAAAGGACTTAGGTCATACTGCTTCCTTTTCCTTTTCCTTTTCCTTTTTTTTCCTTTTCCTTTTCCTTTTCCTTTTCCTTTTCCTTTTCCTTTTCCTTTTCCTTTTCCTTTTCCTTTTCCTTTTCCTTTCCTTTCCTTGTAAAATGCCCATTTTTTTTCTAGCAAAATCAAAATTGACTAAATATTGCCTTAAAAATTATAAACTCTTCTTACAAATTAGCACTTTACAGTGCTTGATAGACAAACAACACCCAGGATCCTAATCAAAACTGTGAGGAAACACATTTTATGTGAGTACTAATTATTATAGTGAATTGAAAGGGGCTCTACATATAATGTATAAAATTGTAAGTATAGAAAGAATTTGTACTTGAAAAAACTGACGATCAAATATCGTTATTTTTATATAATCTGATTTATAAAAGCTGTAAATACGAGCATGATCATTATCTTGTTCAAATATGGATAATTTTAATTTTTTTTCATTTTAATTCCATGAAAACTCATCAGATTTTGGCAAAACTGATCTATTGACAGGTTCATTGTTGGTGCTTTTGAAAATACATTCAAGACACATGTAAATTATTTTTTTTCAAGTTTTACCTCTTAGTTTTTGGGTTCTGAAACTGCAAGAATGAGAATTTCATGCACTGAGGGAAGTAGAATTGTCCACCAAGTCTGATGGTCTCATCTCTAAATTCTGTGGGAAATTTCAATGACCAGAAATTTAACCAAAGAGATGAGAAGACTTGAGGTGTCACTTTCTCCACATAAATTCATTTTAAGCAGAGGAGACATGCAGTGTGACTCAGATCATTAAATGAGAATGTTTGGAATAGTCCACAAAGTGCATTTCATTCAGGTTATTATTTTTTTTTCTCTAAATACCAAGGATGCATTAAGATAATTGCAACAGAGTAATTAGGCTTTCTCCTAAAAATGACTTGTCTACAAGTGGTTTAATAGATTAAAGATTTTAAAGGGGTTGGAGAGAACCAGTTACAGTAATCAGGGAAGAAAAAGTGCTGAAGGTATCACGAAGGCTCATAATTAAACCGAAGCTTACAGCTCAATTAAACTTGAGCATCATTATGCATAAAACATCAGTGGGCATCAAGAGTGCCATAAAAAGAGATCAGATCCATGTGAAACAGCTAAAAGGTAAGGCAGGGCATGGACTGGTCCAAGACTTCCAGATAAAGTCAAGGAAAACTGGGAATAAAACTGGTTTTCATATTCTCTTTTCAGTTAAGAGTCCTGTGTTAGTTTTTTTAAAACCTGCAACAGTCAAATAATGAAAATATTGTGGAATTCCTACCAGTGTAACAAGGTTAGGAACAGCACATCAGTCAAAACTGCTGTGCCATAAACTCTTTGGGATATTACAGGCAAAAAAAATTTGTTGCATAAAGAAAATTTCAGGTGAATTTATTTTTTTTTTACAGGAAGGCAGATTTTGGTGCTGTTCTCTGAAAAATATCATTACAGTTTCAACTAAAAAATTAAAAATGCATTGATTGTGCATGTTGTGTTTCCTTAAGGGGAAATTTAAGATGGTGAGGACTGGCAGAAGTACTGTGGGAATTAGAAGTTGGAGAGTATCACAGGAAGAATGAGGAGATCCTGACAGGAAAGGTTTGATCCAGATCCTATAAGATTCAATGTTATTAATAAACAATTGTATTTAGATATTCTTACCCTTTTTATTTGCATCTCTGCATGACTTAATATTCCTTTTTCCTCTGTGCTGCCCTCTGGATTTATACCTGCAGGAAACCTCCCAGCTGCCCTTGGAGAAATATGATATTAGGAATCAAATGTCATTATTTAATGCAGAGAAAAAAGGAAAATCTCAAAGTGAGCGGCTTGGAAGTCCAAGTGCCAGCACATTTCAGATCCAAGCTCTTCCCTTACAAATACAATAATTGTAAAATTCACATTGTCTTCCTAGGAAGTGCTTTGTAGTGTTTGTTGGATATTATTTGTGCAAAGGCTTTTAGTCAGGAGTTAAATTCTCTCTTAATACTGGTTTTAAAGAAGTTTCATCTGGAGGAGTTTCCAGGTACCAGATGGAGCTTGTGAGGCAGAGTTACACTGAAAATCGCAGGAGACCTGCTGTGGTTCAGGTTTGTGTCCCTCCTGCATCCTGACTGGGTGTCCCCAGTTCTGGAATGTTCCTTGGGGCATTCTCTTTTGAGGAGCAGAAAAGGAGGTGGATTGGTGGCTCATAACTCCAAGCAATATCCAGAGGGGTGGGATCACAGAATCCCAGATCTGAGCATTTCTTTGACCATGTCTTAATTAGTGACCGTGTGTCTTAGGTTGGAAATGGGGGTGTGTGTTCTATTTCCATCTGTAGAGCCAGGGCAGTTCTCTCCTGTTCTTTGGGCAGCTTTTTCTTTATCTCTTCCATAACCAATCATCTCTCCAGGAGATCTCTGCTGTGCATGGGCCATTAATTATTAATTATCTTCTGTTCATGGGCCATTAATTATTAATTATCTTCTGTCCATGGCCACTGAGTGTCCCTACACGGCTGAGAAAATTCCATCATCCATAGGGAGATGCTGCACCCAGGGGAGGAGCCAAGAATTCCTACTTGGATACAATCTGAGATTTTGGAACAGCACAGCAGCGTCTGCCCCCTGCATTCCCAGAGGAGCAGCTTTCTTCCCCCTGCATTCCCAGAGGAGCAGCTTTCTTCTCCCTGCATTCCCAGAGGAGCCCAGGCCCATCTCCCCCAGCCCTGGAGCTCCAGAGGAAAACTCCCCCCTTGTGCAGGATCCCTGCTCCAGCAGAAGCACAGCTGGCACTGCAGGAGGGCTGAGCCCCCCTGGCATGGGGCTGAGCCACCTCCCTGACCCACGGCCTGCCAGGGCTGCTCTGACTCTGGCAGTGGTTTGTTCTATTATTTTTGTACTATTGCATCTGTATTTTTAATTTCCCTAGTCAAGAACTGCTATTCCTATTCCCATATCTTTACCTGAGAGCCCCTTAATTTCTAAATTACAATTTGTAGGGAGAGGGTTTACATTTCCCATTTCAAGGGAAGGCTCAGCAGACACCTGGCTTTTCAAACCAAGCCACCGTGTCTTTGATCATGTCTTAATTTTATTTTTGCTTATAGTGAAATGAAGATACTCCACTATTAATTGAGAAGGGTCAATCAGGCCATGTAGAAATTCCCTCCTAATTTAGAACTCCAGTGTGGGTTAACTGGGCACGGATGGCTCTGCAGTGTGAGGCCGTGTCCCTGCTCTGTGGTAAATATGAATTTAGCTCAACTCACAAAGAGTGCAGGATAAACCAATTTAAATTTGTCCTGCCTGGTTAGTTCCTGTGAAGCAATTTGGTGCTCTTTGATAGTATTTAGATTTTATTGTGAAATCAACAGCTAAGTGTACATTGTACATTAGCCGAAGCAGCATGTTTGTTCCTGCTTGGGACCTTAAATATTATTTTTGTTATTATACTTGTTAGAGCGTTGTTTTATTACACTAAATAACATTAGCTAAAATTATAATTGCCATCATTATGTTCTTATTGTATTAGCTGCTATGTTGTGATAATATGATCACAATATTATGGCATTATCAGTGATGGGGGTGGTGATAAACAGGCAATTCTGTAAATTCTTTGTACAGCTCAAGCCGTGGTAGGAGCATGATGGGATAAAGCCTTTAATGTTTACGCTGGCATCAGCTGAAAGAGAAAAGATCTAAAATTTGCCAAAGCCAAGCCTTAGAAGTTTGGATGCCCAGGAAAACCCATCTGAACTTCCTGAAGGAAGGACTTTTCTTGTAGGGCCATTAGAAAACAAAGGCTGAGGTGCTCAGAGCATCACATTGGTGTTAAATTTACTCACCAATCCTTCAGGTCGATTTGTACCTTTGTTTTTTCAGCTCTTTGAACAAAGAGAAAAAACCCCAAGAGAAAATACTGTTACTAAAAGCTGCAGAGGGGCACAAATTCCAGCCATGCCTTGTCCTTAGGGTCTTGACACAATCCCACAGTTCAATAAAACAATTTTAATCCCCACACAGACAAATCTTCTGAGTTTGGCATGTTTTGTGTCAGCCCTCTATTTCTCAATTTAAAAACACACAGGATATTAATATATGAAAGAATTTAAAGGGTTTGCTAAGCCAACAAAACAGGTGAATTTGTGAATCCCATTAGCTGTTCCTTCCTAGGTAGCTCAGTGTGCTAACAAATGCTGGGACCATAATATTTCAGTGGCCCAAGTGAATGAGCAAGGAATGAGCAGAACAATATTTCATCTTGAGGCTTTTTTCACTCTTTCCCAGAAGATGCTGTTAGCAGCGTGCAAAAAAATTGTATTATACCAAAACTGTACAAAAATAAATTCCCTCCCCCCAAGCCAATAGGTATTGTTTTACAGCTGGGAGATGGAAAACATATTGGTTGAAAACATTACAATATTTAAAAACCACATGGAGTTGTAAAAATTGGAATGAGTCCTCTAAATCTTCGATAAAATGGTTAATCTGTTGATCCTTAACAACTGCTATGTACAGTACAGAGAGCTTATAATTCACAAATGCAGGTTCAAGCAGTGTTCCCCAAGGATGGGGAGAACAGATTGAAACAGTGAAAAGAAAGGGGAAGGAGACAGAAGAAAAGAAATAATTAAATAAAAATGTCAAATTCTTCATTGGCTTTTTTTTTAATATTTTGTGTTTTCCCAACTCTTGTTCTCTGTCTCTTAACCCTGAAAAAAAATATTCTCTCACTCTCAATGCAAATAATCAGTTCAATATTTTTTGAATACTAAATATTAAATTTACTTGCTGCTTTTTTCATCTCTTCTAGGAAATCATCTGTATTTTGCAAAATTTAAAGCCAAAGGCTTGCTTGTAGTGCAAGAAAGCAAAGATATATATATTTTTTTCTTTTTAATGACAGTCAATAGTCCCACAACTCACCAGAGCATTCCAAAAATTTCATGCTGTCATCATAAAAATCGGACTGTAGCAGAATCTGTCTGGCACTAGACAGAGCCCTAATGACCCTAAACTCACATACGATCCCTGGTGATCAGAAGAAGAAAAATACAGTAAAAATAGAGAACTATGTAAACTGCTTAAGTGACAGAAAAATATCCTCTGGAGAATGTCATTCATTTTTTTTTCCTGTCTTTCACAACTGTCAGAGGTACCAGGTCTCTGAACTTGTCTTTTGTGTTGTTTAACAGGAAGCACTGGAGAATTTTCCAGTCACTTGGAAAGTAAAATTAGTGATGAAGTGGGGTCGTTCCCCCATTCCTACAGTTCCAGCAGCACATTCCCACTGTTTAAACAGGAAGCCCAGCATAACTTTTACAAATGTTGTGAGTGTCAGATTTCCCTCACCACACTCCTGTTTCCAAGGGTTCATTTAATGAGAAATTGTGTTGCAACACAAACCAATAAACAAGGTTTTACTTGGGCATAAAAATCATGGAATACATTAAATTTATAAAAAATACATTTAAAAAAATACAAGTGTTTTGTTTGTTTTCCTTTTTTTTTTTTTCCCAAAATAGCTTGATAGCTGATTGATTTCTCATGTTCCTAAATTAAGCAGGGAGGAATTGATAGGATTCTTTGAAAGTTCAAAAGCATTCCAGAGAAATTATGCTGAAGAAACAATGAATTTCATAGAGTTTGATATATATTTTGCCATATTGTGTGACATTTGATGTTTTTACCTCCAGCTTTTGAAATCAGCCTGATAGTAGAGGCTTCCTTCTGTCTCTCTCGACTGCAGAGAGATAAGACTGAAAATATGAATCATAAATGTGCTGACCCCAAAAGAAATGAGAAATATCAGTGTAGAGTTGCTTTGAATAAATTACAGGCACTTTAAAGCCATTTGGTGTTTAATTCATTGGGGGTTTTAATGCCAGCAGTTAGCAGGAGCCTTTCTGAGCTCTGTTGTGTTTAGCTCTGCCATCACAATGTGTTTTACACATTTTCATGAACTCATTGATTTCCCTGTGATTGGATCTCGCTCTGGATTTTGGGTTGGGCTCAGTACCATGAGCAGGATTTTTGTTCAGATCCCCTTCTTCTTGTGGGAATCCTTGAGGAAACATTTGGCTTTTACAGAGCACTTCTGAGATGGACAAAGCCAAACTTCCCTACAAATGAAATAGATTGATCAGTAACAGAATCCTAGAATGATTTTATTGGGAGGGATCTTGAAGCTCATCCAGTTCCAGCCCCTGCCTTTGTTGCTCCAAGCTCTGTCCAACCTGGCCTTGGACACTTCCAAGGATGGGGCAGCCACAGCTTCTCTGAGAAACTTCTGCCAGGGCCTCCCCACCCTCACAGGGAAGAATTTCTACCCAATATCCAATCTCATCTTACTCTCTTTCAATTATTAGAAGAGTACAAAAAAAACCAAAAACCAAAACAAACAAAAAACCAAAAACCACAAAACAAAAACAACCAAACCAAAACAAACCTATATGACCAAAAATCTAAGTCACAGTTCAGTCTGTGATCCTGCATTGGGAGGGGAGGAGAAAATTCCCTCTTATCTGCAGGTTCTGTCCTTTAAGGCTTGGAAATAACAATATTGGGGATTCTTCCTCTGTGTGAGCAGCAGCTGGGCAAGAGTCTTCAGGAAAAGGCATCGTTTTAGTTGCTGATTCATCAGGAATTTTCCTGTCTTAGTCTCCTATCAGAGAAGGTAAAAGAGGGCAAATTGTTGGCTCAACACAGTCCTAAGCTCCATTTCAGCCTAGAAAATAAGTTCCCAGCAAAAAGTGATTTCTTCCCATAAAAATGGATATCTCAGCATACCAGGAGCCCAGAGAATGAGAAATCCTGACGTATAAATCCTAATTAAGGTGTCAGAAATCCCTGGAATTGTTCAGGTTGGAGGCGTCTTGGAGAAGGCTGGTCTAGTGGAAGGTGGCTCTGTTTGTGGCAGGAATGTGATGAGCTTTAAGTTCCTTTCCAAGCTAAACCATTCTGGGATTCTGTGAAGTGCTGCACTGCCAGTGTGCTCAGGCTCACGTCAGCATCGCTGATCCCACTCCCTCCTGCTCCAGCCGTGCACATCCTCATGTTTAGCTGGAAGTTTATAGGCCTTTGTCCACATCCCTGTGGTATTTAATGCCTTGCAAATCTTAGCAGATCAAGCTTCCCAACATCCTGAGAGGCCTTGTCAGGAAAGCTTCGTCTAAATACTTTAATCTCTCTTCTTGCAGTAGAACTTTCACTTCCCTTGCACACATCCTTTATGTTTGTTGAACTTGTATTTATGGGGCTAAGTTTTCTTAAACCCAAACAAAACAGTAATTTATCTACTTTATTTCTTTCAAAATGGTGTTCTTAAAGTACATCTTGCAGATAGATTATCTGTCCCTCACAGCAAAGCCTCACAATGGGAGCCTAATAATTGCTCTTTTTCTAATTTCACTAAATGAGTTATAATTATTTTACGTCTGCTTTATGGTTACGGAATAGTATTAACCTAAGCTCTAATTATAATATAGCTTTCAAAGAAATGTATGGACACTAAATTGATGGACTGCCAGCTTATGTAGGAGCATCACATAAAGCAGATATACAGCTGATGGTTTAAGGCATAGCATGTTAAAATTCAGGGGCACAACTTGTTCATGAATAAGTAACAGGGTGTAAATTCATTGGCTATTTTTTTTTAGTGGATCAAACAGAGAAGGGCACAATTAATCCTTGTCAAAATGCATGTAGAGTTGAAGTTGGATGGGACTTACACCAATAGGATTGGGAGACTCAAGCCGAGCCTGGAAGTCAGGTTATTCAGCACTGCAATGGTGATAATGGATATTTTACCTGTTTTCTACTGGTTTGCCAAGTCTTGGAGCAATGAGAATGTTACTGCCACAAATTAACCCCTTGCTTTTTATGTGTAAAGTGATTATTGACCAAATATCTTGTAATTCCCTTAATGCCAGAACAGGTTGAAGGCCAAACAATTAAGAACCAAAGTTTTTAACATTTTTGTCTGCTTTCCAGAGCCTCTACCTACCCCTGCCAAGGTGAAGTCTGGCTGCAGATCTGCAGCCACGGAGCCTCCTCTCGTGCATCCCTGGAGGATCAATCTCCTCCCAGCACAGCTTTCTGCAGCCCCCAGCTTCCCACACACACTCAGCTGCCTCCTCCATCCAAAAGAGCACTATGGCTTGCTGATCTCAAAGTAGAAAATCAGATATATTTGGGCATTTATCAGCTTTTCACTGGGCTGTGCAGCAGAGAGGAGTTATTTGGGCCTAAATCCCCAGAAGTGACCTTCAGGGTGGTTTTGCCTTTAGTATGAGATGATTTATTGGACAACACTGACTTTTTGCTGGACCATCTGATGGAGCCACCATCCCTGAAAATGTCCAAACAGGAGTAGATGGGGGATTTTTGGTTTAGTGCAAGTGCTGGTGATCAGCTGAAGGTTGGGCTTGATGGTCCTGGAGGTCTTTTCCAACCTTCGTTAATCCATGATTCCACCTCAGCACAGCCACCAGAAGGATGCCTGACCACCCTCCAGCCCCCAAAACCAAGCACACCAGAAATAATTGACAGTTTCCTCCCCACAAAGGTGATCCCTCTCATTTAGGGTCCCTGAATATATCTGACTGAGATTTTAGAAGTCGGGTGCAAACTTGGAGATGAAAAGTGCAGTTTGAATGAGCTTCAGACTAAACAAATTAGATGTGTAAAACACACCTGGCTCTTATCTCCTTCACAGCTAAACCCTGGACTATGAGAACTAAATAAAACCTACAAGCCATTTCCTGGCCACTATGGGAGATTTCCCCTAAAGTTTATTTTTTAAGCCTTGGTGTCTGTTTCTTAATTACTTAAAGGTCCGTGGATTCGTTCTGTTGTATGAAATTTGATATAAATTGTTTACCAGACTTAAGGGGGCGAGGAGATTATGCACTTTTTTATTTTTAATATTTCTCTCTCCTATCTGCTGTGACCAGACAGAAATTTCAAGCAACAGTTCTTGGAAAACATATGGAAACCAGCCTGGGAATTTTGTAAGGTAAGAGATTGTCCATGATGCCAGGATGTCTGGCTGCTGCTGCTGCTGAGCAGCTCTGCATCCTTCATATTTTGAAATTATTCTGTTGTAACCATTTCCCATTCAGTTTCATTTGGCAATATATCCTTGTTTCTAAAGGTGTCTACACTTATTTGACTACAGAAAATATTTACTTTTCTAAAGGGCAGCTTAACCTTTGTTTAAATTTGAGGTGAGCAAAAGGGCACTGCAATTATCTGCTGTATTATTTGTGTCACATCTGAGTTACTATGAAGGCTCAACATGCATTGGCCTTTATTAGGAAACTGCTTAACAATATAACCACAGGTTTTGCATCCAGGAAATATTTTATTGAACCAAAGGCTTGTCCAGGAAACTTGGACTCATGAGAGCATTCAAGTGGCAGAAAGCTGTCCCAGGGGATGGGATAGAGATGGGTGGTTTGTTAGGCAGCTGTAGCCATTTTATTTTTAATTTCTTGCAGTCAGGTAAAGCTGCTGCCTCTACCTCGATGGGAAGTTTTGATCCAGTGGATAATGAAATGTTAATCTCATTTGAGACAAAGACATTATTGCCTTTGCCACAGAAATTGTCTTTTAAGCAGTGCAAACAAATATTTAAGTACCCTTAGATTTGTGTCTGGTTGAGGACTGAAAAGTTTCACCTGATAGTGTTGTCCCCAAGGAAAAATAAGCATCAAAGAAATCTTCAGGAGCCACAACCCCGCTGGGAATTTGTATGGATTCACAAATAGTATAGGAATCAGCATTCAATAATACAAGTTAGCTTGTTATAGTGCAAAAAGGAAGTTCTTTAAATGGATGAAAGATGTTGCCAAAGAAAGAATCACATCCTTTTTCCAGGTGGGAACCTTGTTTGTGTCAGTAATTGATCCTACTCTCATTTATGAGGATGCAGTTGGGATTATTTCAGACAAGAAACTGGAATTTGGTCAAGTTAAGCAGGTGACTGCTTGGTTAGCTGGGAATGTCCCTTCTAATCCTGGATGACAGATCAGCTGCCTCTCCTAACAGAAATCCACGTCCCCAGCAGGAGCCCAGCTGCTCTGGTAGCAGAGATGCTCTGAAGAGCAAAGCGCACATAGAGATCCAGCTCTAATTTCAAGTCAAGAAACTTTGTGTGAATCTGGAAAATATCCCAGGAGCAGCTTATTGTGATGGACTGTGTGTAAATAATCAGCACCTCTCAGGCTGCTCCCAAGATAAAGCACCATGGCCAGGAAGGGTTATTGCTTCATCCCATCACTCAGCTGGTTTTATATCTCCATGGCAAAGCAGCAAATATATATGGATCTGGAGGAGCTTGATCCATGGCACGCTCAGAGCAGGGTTTTTGTATTTGTGTGTATTTATGGTCACTCGCTAAAGGAGCAGTGACCTTTTGATAGATTAATATAAAGTACTTCAGATACAGTGGCACAAGGAAAATGACTTTGACAGTGAATCCACTTGTTAGTGCTGGAGTTGCTGTGCAAGTATAGGAAATGAGAGGCCTTCAGCTTAAAAATATGTCCTAAAAATCAGCCTGGCCACTAAAGTCCACCACTACCCTGACTAAAGTATAATTACATCGTGTCAGCCCTACCTTCCCAGTACATTGAGTTCCTTTGTCTTTCGCTCACCAAGTTCCTTTTAACAACACCCATTTATAAACATCAAAGAGAAGACAGAGGTGGTGGGAGACAGGCAGGACTGGATTGCACAGCCCCCTCAGGGTCAGGTGAGGGGATTGCTCCGTGGAGAGCTGATGTGAGCAAAGGGAAGCAGAGGGACAGCTCCGTGACCCCGCAGCGGGGCCAGGCTCGCTCGGCCAAGGTGCCCCGCGGGGAAGCTGCGCTGGTGGAGCACCAGGGCTTTGTTGTTCCACTGATGGGCTCAGCTGGAAACCTTGCCATTTCTTCCCCTCGCTGAGGATAAAGCCAGGGCTCTAAAAACACCAAAGGCTTTGAGAACGTTTTCGGAAGAGCTGCCTGAGACAGAAGTCTCGGATCAGGAGATGTCTTGTAAAAATCCTGGGGAGTGTTGTTAACCCTCGGAGCGTGCTTGGGGATGTGTCAGTCTTCCAGGGATGCTGCTTCTGCCAGGAAATCATAATTTATTGAGGTCAAGCAGGTTAATGGGCCGGACTATGTGCTACCAATTGGAAGACATAAAATATATTTAGTCCTGTGACAAACCTAAAAGGTTTTCGATGGAGGGAGGCTCACAATAAAACCTGTGATGAGTCGTTCTGTTCTTTTTCTCTGAGAGCGTTTTTTTCTTTCAAAGATAAAGGAAAAAGAGAGAAAGCTGATGTTTAAAATAAAAAGAAAAAAAAAAAGCTGGGTAGCTGTTATGTTGCAGATGTGCATTTTATAGTTTAATATTTTTTGTGTGAAAAAGCAGTTGGGATTCTAAGCAGACATGATGTAGAGCAATTTAAAATTAATAGAGCACTTCAAATTTTTAGGAGCACTTTAAGTTAGAAGTGATCTTGGTTTTGGGCAGGCTCGGTGTGAAAGATGTAAAATTATGCAAGAGTTCCAGACATAGGAGAACATATTGGCATAAAGGCAAACGCTAATTCAGCAGATTAGGACAAAACAAATTATTTAAAATTCAGCAAAACAAAAATCCAAACAACAAAATTTCTCTTACTCTGTTCTTTCAGTATAATTACTCAGCTTCCAGTGTCCTTTACTTTACATATCCAGCACAAGATGGGATGAAGAATCTCAGATAAGAATATTGAGAATGAATGTTACTGAAAATTAAGAAATTATGCTCTGAGCAGAATTCTGGGCTGAGTGTCCCTTTCAGGGAGATGCAGATTTTGGATCAGCAGTGGAGGTATCTGTCTGTCTTTCCCAGGTGGAAGAGCAGAGGGGACAAGATCATTATTGACTCTCTCAGAGGCCACAAGGGCAAGACTGGGCTAATAAATTCTCTTTTAAAGTAAGTGAATTCTGCCTCATGCCCTCCCCTCAGCCTCACAATGCCTTTTCTGGATGCTCCTCCAATTCCCAAATTTTCTTCCTCAGCAGAGATATTTTTTGTACTGGGTCAAGTTAAACTGAGCATTTGCTGTTTGCTTTGTGGGTGTGGGGTTTTGTTTGTTTGTTCATTTTGAAATTAGTTTTGCATTATCAGCAGCAGCATCCATACAGTTGGATATAAATGGAATGAGTGGAGATTTGAACATTAAAAAATGTGGAGAGGTGGAGGTTAGGGGGCATGGGGTAGAGGTGGATTTGGCAGAGCTGTGTTAACAGTTGGATTTAGTGATCTTAGAGGGTTTTTCCAAACTTAATGATTCAGTGATTCCATGATTCCATACAGAACTGCTCAGTTTGCCTGGGTGTGCTGTTTGTTTAAACCTCCCTGGTTTAAACCAGGTTTAACCAGGTTTTGTTTAAAGCACAGGAGCAGCCTGTGTTGTGGCAGGGGGAGAAGGGAAATCTCTGGAGCTGGAGGATGCCTGGTGGGGAGCAGGGCAGGGGATGCCCCCAGGGACTAAAAGAGGGTCTCCCCTGTTGATGAAGGTTCTAAAACCAGATCAAATGCTTGGTTTAAAGCACATCCACACAGCATTTGGTTAAACTAGGCCTGAATTGCCATTTGAATTAATCCCATCATCACCTCATCTGTCCAGATGATTTGTTTCAGTGCCAGTATCCATCATGGTCCTGCCAAAACACAGGAGCATCTGTCACCTGTCAGATGTTTGGGGCTGGAGCTGTGGATCAGATGTAAAAGGCACAGAGAGAACCCCTCAGGTGCAGGCTGGGAGAGAGAAACACTGACCCTGCTCAGCCTGGTGAAAGAAATAAGGGTGGTCTGGAGGGCAAGATGGGAAATCTCATCTCTCTTTCCATGGGAAAACATCAAAAGTGCCCTCAGTTTTGCAAAAAGTGTGCTCTCTGTTTAACGGGGCCATTTTTTTTCCTAATCCTTTCTTTACTAAGTAACAAACCTAAAAGCATGACCCTAACTTATGGTGCACAGATAAAAAGCAAATTACATTATTAATATCCATACCTATAAGGATAAAGACTTTAATGGGCTTGAAGCATTTCTCTACCAACTGGACCACACAATAAATACCTGGATACACAGATTTTAGGCACTTTAAGCTTTTTATTATATCAGAGAGATCAAGTGACTTTGACTGCTGCATCCCAAATAAGTTTATTCCTTCAGGATTCCTGTGAGTGATTTAGTGTGTAACCAGATATTTCGTCACTCCCAAGAAATTAAAGATAATGTATTACACGTCTCTTCCATGCCTGCTTCGTTATCCTTTTGTATTGATTTGCATTCTTTGCCATTTTGGCATGCACTTTTTTATATTATCAAATGATGTGTTTTTGTGATAACAATGGATGTTTGTATCCTGTTGGATAGGGCTTGTTGCAAACATGATAATGAAAAATGTGATCCCTCCCTCCAAGTTCTGTTCCCTCTACATTTATTAGAGTTTCATACATTAAATGTTGTAGAATTTTCCAGCATCTGTACATACAGACACTCATGGCTACATCAGAAATAAAAACCCTTTGTATTTTAATAATTGTGCCAGCCAGCAATGTTTTATACAAATAAGAGAAAACATGTCAAATTTAATAGAGGATATATCTATTTCTTTTAATCTATCCCCTATATTTCCATATATGTGGTATGACTTTATGAGCTAAACTCTAGTGGATAATTTGGGAAAAAATCTATATGAAATGGAAAAGAAATTTTCCCAAAGTGTTTCGTTTTATATATGCAATATAAAGATATCATTTTGTGTGTGCACACTTTGTTGTTTTTCTAATTTAGAATAAAACTTACAAAAGGATTTTCGAAGCAAATGGTTTAAAATCAGACACTTGGGTTTATAGCTAAAGCAAAGGAAGACAGCAGAGATTCTCTGCTTCCGCAGAACTGGGAAGCGTTTTATTATCCAAAGTCACGCAAAATTATTTTCTCCATCACAGACCTTGAAATGCCTGACTTTTTTTTTCCCTTTTGCTATGCTCCAAAATGAATTGGTAAAAGTTTTGTGGAAAACCTTAAAGCAGAATCAAGGCAAACCTTAAACCAAGGTCAGTCTTCACGCGTGGCGCAGACAGCGGTCGCTAGCTGGGAGAAACGGGAGATCTGAAAGGGGTTTAAAGAATAAATAATTATTGCAGGTGCCCCTTGCCTTCTGACATAAATCTGCTTATAAAAGACAAGTCATTGAACAGTGGTGATTTGTAGGACTGGAGTATTCCTACACGAACAGGGGGAAAATAATCCTACAGCGAGGAGGGGCCTCTCCTCTTTGCGCGATAACGCTCGCGCGGGGCTGGGCCCGGCCTAAGGAGTCAGGATTAACTGCCAGCACCAAAGGCTGATTTACAGAAACCACATGAGGAGTTCCTGAGCACGGCCCAGATAACAAAAATATTATCGCCGCTGTTTACAGCGAAGGCGGTCAGTTTATTTCTCCGAGTGCTTCATTATGTATAAAAGATGCCAGCGATAGGCTCGCAGTCAAAATAAACAGGCAGAAAGTGTTCCACATACACACTTAGGAGAGAACGGTTACTTTGCTATTTATTTAATAATTGACCATAAATGGAGTCAAAGTGCAAAGGGAAAAAAAAAACCCTAAAAAAAAAAAAGCAGCACACTAAGGGCTTTTTGAAAGATTGATAAATAATGTGGAATCTCAATTAGGCTTTAGAAGGAATGCAGATATTAAAAATTTGGTCAAGAATCTAATTAGCTGGAGGTAATTAAACAGTCTCACACGGGGTCATTAATCTTTTCCACAGACCTTTGATGTTTTGCACACTGTCTTCTAGTCATTAATAAAATTCATAACACTCCTCTTTGTGGTGTTTTATCATCGTGTTTTTCTCTGTAAGAGCATAGAGCAAGTGTCATTGTATCACAAGGGCCTTACTTTAGTTAATTTCTTTTTTTCTGCTTGTTAGACTTAACTCTTTCTTGCACCAAGCATTGCCAATTAATACCAGAAGTTTTAAGATAGGTTTTAAATCCTTGTTTTGCCATTCCCCACAGCTTTCAAAATCTGTACATTGAGAATTAAACCATTCTGATGCATCTGGTCAATTAACAAAGTTTTTGTCAAATTTAGCTCATCTGTCCGGTGCTTAATTTTGCAACCTGGTTCATTCATTATTCACAGGAATGATAGAAAAATTATTTTATTTCGCTTTCTTCCTTTACTTCCAATTTTTCTTGATAGCAAGTCCCTGGGAGACACAACCTGTAGCTTGTGGTTAATTTTAGTGGCGTAACCAGAGAGCTCTTGAGGATGGGGCCGTGATAGAAGTGAGGAATAATTACGAAAAAAAAAAATCTAAGTAAAATGGAAATTTGTTGAACGTGACTGATTTTATGTACAGTCTCAGTACAGTACTTCAATAATGCATTATCCTGACATATTTCAAAGCCAAACTGTGCTCAAGAATAGCTGAATTTAAAAGGCAAGAAAGCTACAAAGGATTCCTTTGGAAGATAGAGCTGATTTATATTAAAAATATCAATATCCGTACATTTTTAGCCCATGTGTGTTGTGTATTTATATCTGTTTGTATTAGAAGAGTGTGTTATGTGGAGTTGTGTGAGTAGTCAGAAATACAGAGAGATACAAAGGGTTTGTTAATGAAATGTTTGTGTCTGGATGGAGACATTTCACATTTTACGTGAATTTATTTCTGAAACAGGCAAATCCATTGTTTCGTGTAATTATTTGTGAGGTTTGCATTTTGGTCAGAGCTGTTTCAGGCAGTTGTTTGTGGCAAGGTGTTGAGTCGTTAGAGGGTGTGGATACTGAGGTAATACTTCAGGTAAGAGAGCAGAAACTGCAATATCTGCTTTAAAATCTGCCCCTTCACTTTCTCAGTAAAAAGGGGAGAGGTGCAAAACGCTCCTTAAATGCTGTTAAAAATGGCAACAACTGCAAACGTTGGTGGGGATCATTTTGGTGTTTTTATGACGAATTTGCATAGCAGATTTGTGCCTAAAAAACGGGTGATCTTACAGGCAGTTTCAAAAGATTCCCCCTTGATAGCACTTGAGGATTAAGAGGAATTAATGAGAGACAGGAATGAAAATCTCTGGCAGTTTACAGTCATCCAGAGCAATCATATTCTGAACCTGTGAGCGTTGTTTTGTTCATCTCTGTCCTCCCCTTGCATATTTGTTTGATAAGTCTCTGTCACTACTTGTAGCTGCTGCTTTCTGCAGCCTCTTCTATTAAGTTCAGATCCAAAATGCAGCAGAGACAACAGACCAGAGGGGGAAAAAAAAAATAAAAATAGAATGCACAGCTCCAAGCCTTTGGGTAAAAACATACAGTTTCTTTCTCAATTGAATTTTGAATATAAAATGTTATGTGTCATTTTCTCAGAGGAAGGAAGTGATTGCAGTTATTTTATTTCCACATTACTGAGCAAAAATGTTTCCCTCTAAAAATATCAACCCAACAGCAGAATATTTTTCAGAGTGATCCACTTAAAAGTGAGTGGGAGACAGCCAGCAAGGATTGTTCTCTTTTGTGTTTACTTGCAATTTATAAACAAGTTCTGGCAGTCTTTTTTTTTTTTCTGAAAACATGAGGAAGAGCATTTTTATGCTTTTTTTATTCATATAAATAAAATTTCTTTTTTCTGCTTAAGACTATTTTTATAGCTGGAAAACTGACAGACACCTTTAAAAGATGAAATGATAAAAACTGAGCAGTTGCTAAGAGAAAGTCCTGCTAAAGCTGCCTTTTATTTCCTTTTTTTTTTTCCCCTTAATGCTCATGCATTTTCAGTGACTAATTAGCTTTTCAAAAGGACTTCATCTTTAGTGATTTGACCTCACTTTCTTTTACAGTGTGAGCCACCCAGTAACCTCAGGAGTTCCACCAGGAAAACAAAGGATGGATGATCATGTCCCTGTTACTTCCAAAGTAAACAAAACCAATAAAATCCCACAACAAGCAAACAAAACCGAGCAGAGTTCTGAGGTTGTTAAATTCTCCTTTTTACCATGAGAAATACACTAAAACAACTTAAAGACTCTCTAAAAAAGGGTTATTCCAATGACAATTTTAAGTAAATTGGAGCTGTCACCTTGTGACCTTTTTCCAAGTGATTCTAATGAGATCCATAGGTGATTTCAACTGCTTAATAATAATGAGATTGATACAGGGAACGCTCAGATTGGCAACAATTTGATAATTGTGTGAGCAGGAAGAACTAGCCCTCCCTGGTGGTTTGAAAACATAGCTGAGATTTGAGGAGCTGCACAGAGCTCTTATTTAATCTGAGCAATTCTATAATGATGTGAAAAGGTAAGTGTTTTTGATTTAGTGATGTCTATATTTCAAGAGACAAGATGTTGGTGATAAAGGAAGAGAGGGGAAAAAAAAAAGGCAAAAGATGAATGGCTGGTTTCTGGAGACATCTTTTGGCTTAATATCTAACACCATGTCTGTCTGTGTGCATTTCTCTCTGTTTTCCCACTAGGAAAATAGAATACTAATTAGATTTTGATTACAGGCAGTTTTTAAAGTGTGGAAGACACACACACATATTTGTGCTGTTTAATTCTCCTTTAATAGCTGGACACGAGGCTGTGAATTTGACGTGCTATCAGGGCTGATCAGCTGGAAAGAAACAATGTACACGTTCCTTAAAACTTGGACTTTTTTCTTTTATCCTGTATCAGAATTGCCTGAGACCTTCTTGGTGACCAATAACAACCCCCATGAAACACTTATTTGGAAAATTGATAATTCTTGGGGTTTTTTTGGCACATTCAAGGTTAAGAGGTGAGGATAAAATTTGCTGTAGAGATTTCTGTTAAAAGTTACTGTGGTTTAAATAGATAAAGAACTGTGAAGATCAATGTTAAAATGTAAAATACAACCTAGAAGTGCCCAGGGGTGAAAGAAAGTTCCAGTGACTCTGAATTCATCACCTGAGTGCAGATGTTGCACTCTTCAATCACCTGGGTCCCACTTTTGTCCTGTTGAGGAACCAGGAGAGAGGAAGAGACCTGGACAAGTCCTCATCCATCCCTTGACCAGCAAATGTAGTTTAATTTTGTTGGTGTAGAATAAGAAATACAGAAATATACAGAAATATTTAGAAATAGATAACATTCCTGAGCACAGATGCAATTTTTTTTAATATTCCAAATCCATTTTAGATACCAAGCTTCCACTTCAAACCGGTTTTGGGGTGAAATAAAAAAAAAGCAATCTTAAAAGAAGTGCTGCTGAATTTGCATTTCTCAGGGTGAAATTTATCAGTTTAGAAAGCAGTCCAAAATGCTGAAAGTATTTCTTTTATATACATGGACTTATTAAACATCTTTTAACTTTAGGGAGAAATGTTGAAAAAAAAAAGATGATGGAGGAGCTTTTGGTGTAGATGCGATAACTTTATAGAAATGTGATTATTTTATAGCATTAAGCTGTTAGAAAATGTGTAGTGTGGCTGGGAAATATAAGTAGACAATGGATGAATTAAAAGGAGCTTCATGTAACACTGATTTTTAAAGCAATGCATTCTCTAACAACAACTGATCTGAGCCTGATCCCATCTTTAGAAATAAAGCAGTTCCTCAATAAGGGGAGTTTAAAAAACCTCCAGTGAAAGGTTTCCCTGGGAAGTCCATAAATACCAATTAAGGTGTCCATTAGGTCGCATCCAGGATTTCCTTTCACTCCTCTGAGCCCTCCCCGGGCTGAGTTCTGGGCAGTTTTTGTGGAAGCTCCTCTCTGAGGAAGGAGCAGACAAAGGTGTAAATCTTTGGGGGTTCAGAGCCACCTCCAGCTTCCCAGCTGGCTGTAAGGTCATCCCAAAACCAGGAGGGCAGGGAGGGAACGTGGGGCTCTGGAGCCATTGTGTAATTTCCTCCTCAGTTTCCTTTTCTGCCAGAAAATGGCTAATAATGGCTATTTGCATAGGGCAGGAGGAGAAGGCAGGCTGGAGATGGGCTTTAATGCTGAATTTCCTGCTAAATGTAGTTATAAAAACTGGACTAAAGAGGGCAGGAGATACTCTATTTAAAAAAGAAATGCAGGCGAGCAGACAGTAAAACTCCACGGAGAAACAATAATATATATTTCAGTATATAATAAAGTGATTTATTTTCAATAAAATCTGTAAAACTGCTTTAGTTACTTTGACACCTTGATTAACTGGAGTTTCAAAGATATTTGTGTGTGTGTGAACCTTCTTCATACCAACAGTCCCAAATACTTTATTGCATCTGCTATTGAATATGTATGTTTTAAAAGCATTTGCTACACTGTAGTTTTACTGGATGTCAGGGACAAAATAGATTAATATTAGACCTCAGCCAGAAAGCATTTCTGTGGCAGCAGATGAAATGTAGCACTCTCCACTGCCGACGCTCTCCCTGACTTATTCCTGGGGATGCTTTATCCAGAGCTATGGGCTCGGGGAGAGATTTATTCCCTCTAAAATCGCTGATTACCATTATAAAACCCTAAAAAGTTTGCAGCCGTTGAGGAAATTTCAGAGCTGGCCGTGGCAGGAGTAAAAGGATTAGAGAAGGCAGGGTGCATTGTGTGTGCACAGTTAGAGGGATCTTCCTATGGGCTCTACATCAGGGAGTGGGAAAACTTTATTCCTCATCCTTGTGATGCCTTGAGAAGCTGCCCCAGAGCAGGGGCTGGGCAGAGTCACAGAATAAAGCAGGGATTTATTCAAAGCATTTATTAAATTTATCTCCTCCATGAATCCACCTTGGGCAGCACCAGAGCCCAGCCAGGGCTGCACCCAAATGACCCAAAATGTCCCCAAAATGCACCCCCGGGGGCTCTCCCTGGGATCAGCTCTGCTCCATTGGCACCTTGCAGTTCATTGTCCCATTCCAGCTCCAGCCCAGGCAGTCCCACCCTGCTCGTTTTTCTCTCTCCAGCCCACGGGGTTTGTGCTGCTGGGCTGAGATTTGGATCATTTGTCCTTGGTGCCCAGCTGGAGCAGGAATTGTTTTGTGTCCCTGCTCTGTGCACAGAGCTCAGCAACACTTCATGGGAAGCTCAGAGCTGCACCCTAAAGCAGCACAGAGCCTGAAAATATTAAAGCTAAACCTGAGGCATCACCTGCACCCCACAAAGCGCACAGCGCTGATAAAGAGGTTATGCTGCACCTTCCAAAGTTCCCAGAGTTTTTTTCCTGGAGCCTCTCTGAGGGATTTTGGGGGATTTCAATGCACATGACCTCACACCCAAAGGATGTGCAGCAAATACTTTCTCTTGCGCTTGAGCACAGAGGGGGAAATTTACATCAGGAGGAAATCCTAGCATTGAGAAAGACTTTTTTCCCCTTTCCTTCACACATGCAGGCTCTGTGGGAACCTGTGCTTCCAGAGGGTGGAGGAGCCTGTGGAAAGGGATTTCTCCTGCCTTCTCCTGCCTGGCATGGGCGGTAACCCAGGTGCAGAAATTATTTCATGCAGGGCATCCTTGGGCATGGAAATGGCAGAGCAGGGATGTGGGAGATGCAGGAATCACCATGTCAGGATGTTCTCCTCCTGCTCTTTTGGAGCCCTTTTCTTCATGCAAACACAAGGGTAGAGAGACTGGAAACACTCCTGGAATGGTTTGAGTTGGATGGACCTCAAATCCCATCCAGTGCCACCCCTGCCATGCCAGAGACGCCTCCCACTGTCCCAGGCTTCTTCAGCCTGGCCCTGGGCACTGCCAGGGATCCAGGGGCAGCCACAGCTGCTCTGGGAATTCCAGCCCAGCCAGGAATTCCCAATTCCCAACCTCCCACCCATCCCTGCCCTCTGGCAGCGGGAGCCATTCCCTGGCTCCTGTCCCTCCATCCCTTGTCCCCAGCCCCTCTCCAGCTCTCCTGGAGCCCTTCAGGCCCTGCCAGGGGCTCTGAGCTCTGCCTGGATCCTTCCCTTCTCCAGGGGAACATT
>QUSF01000012.1:18584822-18663890 GCA_003676055.1 Chloebia gouldiae | reverse complement strand
ACTCAGCTGGGTCTAGACCCCACCAAAAGCGGAGTCTCTCCTCATTCCTGTGCTTAAATAATATGGAATCTTTCCAGAAATTTTCTGGTGCTGGATATAACCAGCATGAATTTGAATCCTACTATTAAATGCAGTTTTTGTTTGATTTATTTTGTCTACCCTGTGTATATTCACTGACTGTATCTTACTGGAAAAAAAAAGTATAAGATGGATTTATTTACTTTATATCTACTTATAATATATATAATTTTATATATAATTAATTACTATTAACATGGTAATGAATTACTATTAACAGAATAAGTTTAATAATAAAGACTGTAATTTTTTAGGGGGGATAAGAAGCAGGATTTATTTTAAAATGATTCAAGCCCCAACACCTTCAAGAATGTTGACAATTTGCTGTCTTGTGTATATTGACAAGCTGAGTGGTTTGTTTCTGTTTGAATACAGCAGAAGTTTGTTGCTGTTGTTGGTTAAGTGCTTCCAGTGTGTTCATCTCAGACAGCATTAACAAGGCATAAACAAGACCTCACTGGAGGTTTAGAGAACCAAGCAGTATTTATGTGTTCAGAGCTCATTTTAAATAAAGACCCTCTTTTGGCCATCTCAGAAGGACAGAAAATCAGGACCACAGGTTTTCCCTGTTGTTTTTTTTTTTAAATTCCTGAAGCTTTTTAGGTTATTCCAGCACTGAGTGTGTCAGTCCAGGGAATGAAGCAAAGAGTAAAAGCCACGTTCTTGTACAGAAAAATTAGGAGCTGGTCTGGGGAAGAAAGTCCAAGAGTAAACAAAGGTTGCACGATTCCCTTGGGAAAACACCAAAGTTCCTGCCATGTGTTAAATGTTCCCGCAAACCTCACGATGCTGGTTTGAATTTCATATGCTCTGTGACACTTTTGTTAATGTATCACCACATAAAGCTGAGAGGGGAGAGACACTAAAAATGTACAGACAACTATGCATAAAAAGAGCATTAATGACTTCCTGGACTTTTTTTCTGAGGTTGGTGATAATTTACTCCACAGAATTAAAGCTTTTTTTTTTTTTTTTTTTTTTAAGTTTAATGCTAAAATGAGAAGTATGTAAAACAATTCCAGTTTGAGATGGAAATTATGCTGCCAGAAGGATGGGTGATGTATCTAATGGAAGAATTAGGTCTCTTACACTGAAGCAGACTCTGGTAAATCATAAAATATGTAAGGAGTCTTTGGCCCATCCTGGATTTGCTAGAATGACTATAAATGTGAGGAGGATCTGATGGTGTGATAACTTCTGCTGTTAAAGTTGGGCGTTTCCATGGACAGAATGATTCCCAGAGCACAGGATCCCCTGAATTTGGGATCAGTACTGCTCAGGGTGTCCACACTCACCTCTGAGGGAGTTTTACTCTTTTGCCATTGTTTTCTAGCGCCCAGCCCTGGCCCAGCTGGGTGTGGGGGAGTCCCCATCCCTGGAGGGGTTTCAAAGCCATGTGGATGTGACACTTGGGGACAAGGGGCAGTGGTGGCCTGGCAGTGCTGGGGAATGTTGGCCTGGATGCTAAACCTTAATCCAGGCTCTTGGGCTGTGACCACCACCAGGAAATCACTGTCCACCACCTGGATGATGGACAGGAGGCATTTCCCTGTTTGCTCTGGGGAAACGGCAACCGGGAAGTTTTTTTAAACTTTTACTGCAAAATGCCCCAAAGCTCAAGCTTCTCTTACCAGGCATTGAATAAATTCTTTTAGTCTGTGTTTATAGCTGTGACATGTATGTATACACAGAGATATGTACAGACTCTAACTCTGAACTTTCCTTCATTTGCTTTTCCCAAAGCAAAACTCTGGAGAGTTTGCTTGCCATCATCAGGATTTTCTCAGATTTGGGTTGAGTTCACCTCTCTCATATTTGTAAACTGGAACATAAAGTTACTGTGGAGCCTGTTTGACAAACTCCTTTCGTTAGTATCGTGGCTTATAAAGTTTATTTCCAAGAAATGAAGACATGGCAGCGTTTATACCCATAGACTGAAGCCAAGTTTCCTTCTTTTTCTTGGCATATAGAGCTCAGGTTCAGTATCCTCAAGATGCATAAATTAGACAGGTTTGACCAGAGAGCTCTAAAGAATTGGCACCCATACCTCCCATTTATGGATGATTTCATTTTACTGTCATATCTTCTCAAAGTTCAATCTCTAACACAACTTTTAAACTCTCAAGGTGTTAAAATTTGCTTTCTGCTCCTCCAGGAAGACAGAACCTTGCTTGGATGTCAGGAGCAGGCAGCTGGATGAAGTGTCAGCTCTCTGACCCAATTTAGCTTTTCTTTGCACCACTTTCCCATTTGGAAGTGGCCAGTGAAGAATTTTTTTTAAATTGAAAGAATATTTTAAAAGAAAAATGCCAGTTATCCAAAATGCTGTCCCAATTTTTGTAGCATTAGGCAATGCAGCCCATTTTTGACATCCATGGGATAGAACCTGTGGCAGCTCTATTTTGCTGTTTTTCTGGCAGAATTTGAGCTTCTTAAACCTCATATTCTCAGATTTCTTCCTCTGCAGCATTTTTGATGCACAGCAGGTCCCTGATTTCAGGGCTGGCCCATCCTTTCTTAACCACCTTGCAAACAGAGTAGCTTCATTCAGGTGGTAATTTAAAATTGTTTTGTAGAGGATTAATTAAATCTGTGATTCTCCATTGAGGTGGTATTCCTACTCAGTTTGGGGTGTTTAATTTAAATTCTCCCTACTTGTTCTTTTAAAATTTTTTGCTACCAATTCTGTTTCCATGTTTATGTGAAGTGCCAGAATTAGCCAAGGGCTGGTTTTATGCAGTAATTTCATATTTGTGTTCCTTGTCTTTCCCAACTGAAATCTTCTACACAAGTGCAGTTCCTCACATCACTTTTTGAATTTAGTGACTTTAGTATGGTTTCTTTTTTTTACTTTTTACCCTGACCTGTGCTACCTGGGGATTCAAAAGCCATTTAAACATTTATATGGTTTTGTCACCCTGTTTCTAGAATGTTTCAATTCCCACCAGCCCATCCTTCAACTTCTGTATTCTTCTAACCCATCTCTTTAATTTCTTTTGATTATTTTCAGCATAGTGATGTGCTCATCCATCACTTATGGCCTGCATTACAACTTTCCTGTATTTTTCACCACTTTTCACCCTTTTGCAGAAGATTTCCAAGATCTCCACACAACCAGGCTTTGTAAATCCATTCCTGAGGAAACCAGAAGTGTACAACTGTAGAATGTCTCTGTGTTTGCACACAATTGTTGGGCAATTTTGGCCACTGAGAAAAGGGATCATAATGCTATTAAATCCTTCCAAATGAAGTGAATGTGGGCACTTGGGTACCTGGGACGGACTCAAATTAGTGAGGAAAAAGCTGCCGCCTCCGTTCAGCTGTGACAGAGTGAGGAGTGCAGGGTGGAAAGAGGAGAAACCACACTCCACAAATCCTTCTTCTCCTGGAACCTCTTCTGTACCACCCATCCCTTTTATTAAACCAAATCTTACAGAGTGATTCCTGTGCCAATGGATCAGGAGCCGTAGCATGGGGATGTCAGCAGAGAGCAGCTCCCCCAGGGCTCCAGGTGACACCCAGATCCTGACACCCTGTTTGGAGCACATGTCCCTGCTATCCAGAAAACCAGGGACTCAGGAATAACAGCCTCCTGGGAAGAGTTTGGGTTAGGGAGCTTCACATCCCACCAGAATCTGTGATAGAGATGATGCATTATCCTTCTTTTCTTATATACAGTCTAGCTTGAGCATTGAGGCTGATAGAAATCAAAGATAACACATAGAATTACATACAATACAAAAATTTGTGTACAGTTAGATTATAAAATTACATAGGTAATTATTTCTATTTAATTTTTTTTTTTCTTTCTCATCTTAATACACAGAGCAAGGGTTTGCTGTGAACTGAATAAGGAGAAGTTTGGAAAGAAATGACAAACAAATTCTGCACCATTACAAGTATCAGGGTACAAAGTTGAAACTGGCCGCTGTTCTTAAAGTCAAAACACTGGATTTTTTAGTTTTGGTGTTCTTTTGGCAGCCTGTGGGTGAAAGAAGGTCAGTGATAGGCAGATGGGGAAAAGAGAAAGGGTCTAATTGCTGCAGCCTTTCTTGAGTTCAAACTCATTGTAATTAAGCGTTAATTTTTCTTAAATTAGAAATTATTAAAAACCTGTGGCCAGGGTTGTAATGTGAGCTGCTCTGAAGAGGAGGCTCTGCTTTGGAGCCACTGCAGACTGAGTTGCAATTTGAACAAAGTAAATGGCTTGTAAATACATCGAGTAATTGGGTATTAATGGAAGCTGTTGTGCACACACTGCCCCGGCCCCTCCGGAGCTGCAGAATTGGGCTGTCATTCACAGATCTGATTGCAGGAACCTGGTTTTACAAATCTGTAAGGGAAACTCATGGTTCAGAGCCCAAGCCAGGAGAGAGTCAGGTCAAAAATATTTTTTTTCTAGGCAAACTATTCCATAATAGCTGATTTCAAGGCTTTGGGTTCTCTCTAGGAAACACCCAGCATTGCCAGTGGGCATTGCCAGAGAGGAGGTGCAGTTCTGACCTGCTGGTGCTGCACCTTTGGCATTCTGTGATCTGGTTTTACAAGGCTTCCTCATTACAGAGCAGAAATTGCTAAATAGATTTTAAGTTAAAGCAGACAAATACCTAGACAGCCTACAACATAATGGGGGAAAGATCAAATTCTACCCTTGCTTAAATTCAAGCAGCTCATTAGCATTAATAGGGCTGCATGTGTAACTGATAGCTAAATTTGGTTAGTAAACCTTGAAGGACTTCAGCTTAGAAACAGATTTTTATGTACAGGCCAGGAAAAAAAAAACAGCTGAAACTGATAAAATGCAATTTATACCACCATAACAACAGTGCCTAGGAGTAAGATGTTGGGATATTTCCCCCTTCAAGTGGGTAAAGATTGTTCCCAGACTGAAGCCTTCATTGCAAGCCAACTTTTAACTGAAAGGGAAATGTCTGAACTGGTGAGTTAAGCCTTGCAGACCTTTTTTTTTTTGATGTTGAAAACATTACTGTGAGGTCATCTGGTGCAAAAACCACCGTGGTGAGCAGGGGCTTTGTTTCTGTGTTGTCTGCAAAACTGGGAAGTTTTTAGGATCATTTCTGTTGCAGTTTAACTTTTCTCTTAAATATATTTTGGAGTTTTGGGGGGTTTCACTGCAGGAAGGTATCATGAGCTTAAGTATTACCTTCATAAATAGGAAAGTCTCAGTTTTAACTCTGCACTCCTAGGAGTGTTTTAGGGAGGTTTATATCAGATATAAGCAAAAATTCCTCACTGAAAGGGTTGTCAAACAAAGAGATGCCCAGGGCAGTGGTGGAGTCACCATCCCAGGAGGGATTTAGGAGCCATCTAGATGTGGCACTTGGGGAAATGGGTTAGTGGTGGCCTTGGCAGTGCTGGGGTTGGATTTGAAGGTCTTAGAGGACTTTTCCAACCCAAGTGATTCTCTGTTCATCATGAAAATGTCAATGGTTTTGTGCTTTGAAGAAATTTTGGGATTGTCCTTTTGTACTTCCACTTCAAACACAAACAAACCTGATTGCCATTTTCACCTTGTGGCAGTTGTGGTCAGAAATATTTCCATTCGTGGCTGGGGGAGTCCCTATCTTAAATATCCCAAGTGTGTGCAATCACAGAGTAGAGGAACCATAATAAAAGAACAGTAGCTTCAAAAAGACACTTTTATTCCAGAGCATGAGACCCAAAACCTGTGAAGTTTTGTCTTTCCCAGCTTTGTGCACTCCCAAACACACCTTCATGGCTCTTTCAGCCCAGGTTTTGCTGGCTGGCTGTGCCCAGAGTTAAAAATGATGGTCTGAAGATATAAAAGGCATTCATTATTTGCTTTATTCAGGAACAGGCTGAGGCTGCTCCATGCTGCACTTCCACACTGAAGATTTTTAATTATTGGTACTCTGCTGGCAGTTTGCATGAGACGTATCCCTCACATTCGCAATTATCAAATCCCTTATGTACAACACCAAATATAATCTGTGGCCCTCAGAAGAGTCTCCCAGAGTCCCTTATTGTCCCCCAGAAATTCAGAGCTTGGCCAGGTCACTGAAAATCAAGTGCAAGACTTGGCAGCACCTTACAATACCTGCAGTCAGGAATGACACTTATTCAAAACTTGGCAAAAACCCAGCACGGGGTGTTATCTGTGCCACCCAATCAGCTGCTTGAAAAAGTCACAAAATCTCAATTAAAACAAAGGAAAATCACATGTTTTGGTTGGGTGTTTTTTGTTTTTGTTTTTTTTTCCTTTTTTCATGTGAGCAATAAAAACCAGGTACTTCAGCAAAGCAAGATAACTCAAGATCTGATGAATAAATAATACCCCATAGATGAATAATTTAAATGTAGTGGCAGATGCCTGGAACAGTCTTTATCTTTGCAACAATAAGACGTGACCATGTGCAGTTGGTGTGCCAGACAGAGAGGGTGGAGGATTAAAACCCTGACTTGGGGAGCTGCACTCCAAAATTCCACAAGATGTTGAGCAATGTCCCATGCAGCACTTTGCAGGAAGCAAGAGCACTGAATTCCTGAGGTTTAGGTAGGACAGGTGGCCTTTTCCCAGTGGTTGTGCTGAGGATGGAGGAAAATGCTGTCAGGTGAAGCTGATTAAAGTATTTCAGCCATGCTGGGAACTTAAATCACAGCTGAGATACAGGTGAGACAAAGTTTTTCCAGGTTTTTCCCCCTTAAAAGAGAATTGAGAAGGCTGAGAAGGCTCAGAAGGCAAAGGGGAGTTTGGCCTCTCTGCCTTATATAAGATAACTCATGAATGTTGCTCCTTCTGGTGCTTTTGGTAATTGAAAATCCAGGAATTTTTAAACTCTTCCCCCTGGGTCTGTGGTGTCCCTGTTGCTCTCCAGACCTGTCCCCACCACGGGTGGCTCCTCTGCAGGGACGTGTCCTGCTGTCCTTGGTGAGCCTTGTGCTAAGGGGTGGCTTTGGATAGATGTGGGGAATTTGGCTTTATGCAGAAAAACGAGAGAAAGAATGAGGTGCTCTCGTAATTTTTTTTATCTGGTTTATTTCTTGAGAACTCTGGCTTATTTCAAAAGTTGTGCGTTGGTTTGGGTTTTTTTTTTAATATAAATGGAGAATTGTTTTGTAAATGCCCACAAGGCAAACTTTTTCATTGATTTTGCACACTGCTCTTCACCTCATCTTCATAATAAAGGGGTTTTTAAGTTATCTGAGCAATCCCAGACTGAAGTGCTTCACCTTGGAAGACACTGTGAGTTAAGAAGCTGTTGTAGTGAAGGAAATTCAAGGTGTATTGTCCTGCAAAGAATTTATTTGTGGAATTAGTATGAGAAAATGGGAACACAAGAGCTCCTTGAACCTGCTGTGGTCTGGAGAGGAAACACAGTTCTGCTTTTATGAAATTAAGGATTTTGGCAAAGTTTAGGCTTTCATTTGAGGTGTTAATAAATGCAATGAAAGAGTCGGGAAGGAGAAATGTTTTGTGTTTGGTGAGGACTCTTTGTTGAGCTGCTTATGCTGAAGGAGATTAAAATTAAAATACACCTCGTGCCACAACAGTGGGCACAAATTAAAATTGAGCAAGGTTTGGAGCTTTTTGTCAGTTCACTTTCCCTACGTAGACTGAAATACCTCCCGAGTATTTTTTTACCATTGGCAAATTACCAGGCTTCTAACAGTAGTGAAAATCTTATTATCAGCATGATTAATATTTTATTTATGTTGTCCTGATGACTACTAAGATGTCTGGAGCTGTGATAATATTTTTAATACTCTGCAAGTTACAAAAGTGCCCATCTCATCAAAAAGCCCATCACCTGCATGATGGAAAAATCATAGGGAGCAGGTTAGGGAGTGGAAAACTGCCTTTTTTTTCCTTCCAGTTTAATCTTAGGTTTTGTTTCCTCCTTGTTTCTCCTTCTTGTGCTCCAGAAAAGATCTGGGTTTTGTGACAGGGCTACCAAAATTAATTTAAACCAGAGAAATGCCACTTTTCATTTATAACTACATAAGCCAAAAGGCACATGAAATGTTAGTGTAAATCCAGCGTATTTCTTCTTTTTTTTTTTTTCTTATATTTCCACAAAACCAAAGAATTCTGGATCAAGGATTATGTGGAAAAGTAAGATTTAAACTTTAAAGGAACATATATAGAGTATATATGTATATATACAACATTATAGAGTTAGGGGAAAAAAGATAACAAACTTCAGGGGAGTGTGGAAGTATCCCTGAAAGTGGAATTTCTGGAATTTTAGCAGGTGAAATCCAATACTAGTCAAGTTTCAGTTCTCTGAGGTCAAAGTTGCAGGGTTTTCTACTTTAGAGGATCACAACTAAATGTGCTCCTTGATTTCTTCTTCATTCTTCTTTCACTCTTTTTCCTTCTCTCTGGAGTATGTTCTGCATTTTTCTTCAAGTGTGGTGCCCAAAACAGTGCTCCTTGCTACTGGAGAGTGGAAGAAGCACTTTACACACCCTGCATAAAATGTTTGTGCTCCAGATCTGCTTTATTTGGCTTAAAATTGGTGCTAGTTTATGGGAGCTTTTTGAACAGTTCAGCTGCAGATGTATGTTATTCTGAAATTTTGGACATAGCCCACTTGTCCAATCAACCTGGTGTTTAATTAATCCTTGTTAATGAAACAATTTTACGTCATGATGTGACATAAAACTTGTGACATTTGTGGAGGAGGAAAAAAAGTCTGGTGTGATGCTGCTTTTTTTTTTTTTAACTTCTGCAAAAATGCAAATTAAAATTCTCCATGTGTAATTATGGAGTGGATGAGAACACAGAAACTTTGGTGGAGTTGTGTGTGCCTTGGGGCTCTGTTCCTTCACTGAAGATCCAAGGATTCCTTGATGCACAAGTTGTATTATCTCAGATCACAGTTCTTATTGGACATCTAACCAAGTGATTCATCCGGGCTCCAAAATGAGCTTCCCCCCCTCAGCTTAGAGAAGAAAAATGCCAAAATTAGATACCTCAGACCAAAAAAAATTTGAGAAAGTCACACAAGGAGAGAGCTTATGGGCAGGTTTTGTTCTTTGACTGCTCTGTTTTATGGACCAATTTGCTGTTTTCTTATTTTAAGGAGAATTAATAGTTCCTGTATCAGTAATTTCTCTTTACCTATTATGACTTACACAAATTTCTCTCCTTTTGTGGCAGTGGTTGGAGTTTTGATGGAGGGATGGTGTCAAAAAGAAGATTTTTTTTTCAGTCTAATTTAATTCAGGAGGCTTTTCCATGGAATTTAACCCAATACTCAGAATAGGAACGTTTTTTAGGCTGGAAGGACCTGCCCAGGCTCTCCATCTCCAAGGTGAGATCCTGACAGGGATGGATGGACCCTCAGAACCCCTGGGTTACATCTAAAACACCCAAACCAGCCCAAAACTCTTCTCCCTTCTCTGTTCCCTTGCAAAAACTCAAACTCTGATATTTTAAATATCAAAACTGTGGAGAGGTAAATCTTCTAAACAACAAAGGAGAATTAAACAGGCAACTTCTCTAGGTAATAACAAAGTTTTGTAGCTAATTCTCTCCACATACTGTGCAGAAAATGAATCCCATAAAACACAAATAACTTCTCCCTGAGCACCTGTAGCTTCTTGCTAATATTTAAAATTTATTTACATTTCATTTAAATAAATTTTAAAATTGCAGCACAAGCTCTGTGTGCTTGTATGTCCATACTGCTCCTGGAGAAGGAGTGGCTGTGGCATAAAATGCAAAGGTAAAAAATAAATTGCTTTTGTCTTGAAATGTTGGTGGTCTCTCCTGCAGTCTGCTCACTGTTTCAGCCTGGACTGTTAAAAACAGGAGTCTGTAGCTGAAAATAATCCCAAAGAGTGAAGGTTCAAAGTATGTAAGAGTGAAAACCTGGAACAAGAAATAAGTGGGTTTGGTATTGCTTTAAGAAGTACAAATACAAAATCCTTAAATCAAGGTTTTTAATGAGCAACTGTGGGTTTCTTGTGTTGCTACCCATTGGGTTCCATTTTGTTTTGCCTTCCACAAAGCTAGGGCTGTGCAGAGATGCTGTGCAGTTCATGAGATTTAATCTCACCAAGCGAGTCAAACTCTTCAAGGAAGGGTGGTGCTCACAGCATCTTTACTTTCCAAGAGCGTTAATTTCTTAATTCAATGGTTTACCTTGATTCTGCACCAAAAAATCTGTGCTGTGAAGGTCAGGAGGGAATGGGAGCAGGGGGAAAGAACATTGTCCTTCCCAGTTCCTTTTCAGTATCCAAGTGTCTGGGAAAACTTTGTAGCTCTGCATCTACGTCATCAATTTCTTTCCATATTTCTTTTGGAAATGAGGGAATCTTGTAGCAACTTTTTCCTTAATTTTGCTTTAACAAAAATCTCGTGGTAGGCATTAAACCCCATCCCTGGCAGTGTCCAGGGCCAGGTTGGACAGGGCTTGGAGCAGCCTGGGACAGTGGAAAGTGTCCCTAACCATGGCAGGGAGTGTGACTGGATGAGTTTAAGGTCGCTTCCCACCCAAATTAATCTGATTCTGTGATCTCATTTACCTGTGAGTGAAGTGTGTACAGAACAGTACAATAAATAAATAAATTGCTGAGGTTTGTGTTCCCGGCATTGTCCAGATGAGGTGTTAAGATGGCTGATGGCATTCTAGACTCAGTTTTAATCTTGCCCAGGGTAAGCTAGGCTCGTGCTAGTTTATTTGACCCTTCTTTTATGTTGCCTTCAGAGTTCTGGTGCAGAACCAACCCAGTCTAATTCAATTCACCACTACTTTACCCTTCAGTTAGAGCAAACCTACAGTGAGCACACAAAGGCCACTGTGATGGTATCTTCTTTGATCTTCAGCTTGCTCAATCTACTTCCTACTGTGCTGGCTCACAATTTCATTTTAATAGTTAAGTAGTTTGGACATCATTAAAAGAACTGTGTCTGGAGGCAGTGATATGGCACTGATCAGTTTGTCAAGTAATTCCATTAAAAAAAGTTCACAGTTCTGTCCTGATATGATGTAGAGAAAATGTCTCATTAAAAACAACTTTTGTAAAATACTTTCACCCATTTCAACTTAAAAAAAAATGAGGATAATTTCTGGAGACTCGCTCTTTCCAGTCTAATACATCATCTTCTTTTAATCTCCACTACTTCCTGCCTTTTCTTTTTTTTTTTTTTTCCTAGCAATTATTATTAATTTTGTTGCTCTGCTTAATTTTCATAAGTGGGCTCAAATATATTTTTGGAAGCTCTGCTAACGATGGTCCGGGTTGTGATTTGGGCTAAATGCATGTTCAATATGGGGGTGTCAAACATCAGCCTCCAAGCCCTGGGCAAGATGAAGCCCCATTTCTTCCAAACTGGGTGAATTCCATGTGCCCTATAGCCTCACCCCAAGGCTGTGTCCACTGAAGGAGCCACTTATGTGTCTGCCAATTAATTTATCCCAAAATCCCTCTGAATCCATGTCCCATCCACCACCTCAATCCCTACAACTCCCTGAGCTTCTTCCTCCAAGCTCTGCAAAATTCCTTGTGTACTCACTCTTGGGACTTTCTTCAAAGGACACATGAATATTCTCAACCTGAAGCTTTTCTTTACATAGTTTGATTTTTTGTGAGTGATCTTCCTTTCTCTCAGCCATTATCTAAGTGGCAATGAGGTGGTGAGGAGCTGGAGAATTATTTCTCTTGTGCCTGGGCTTTGGAGGAGTCAGCCTGGGAATGGTGACCTGGTTTTAGGCAATCAGGCATTTATCCTGATTTGAGGCAAATCCTACAAACTCTTTCTGAAACATCAAGAGACCCTTCACATATTCTGGGTTGAAGCATGGGTTATTTCCTTGGTCTTTTTAAATCTAGAAAATCTGGTGAGTTGGCTCCACTTTCAGCATTTGTATTCCTTAATAACAGCCACGTTCTCAAGGCAGGGAAACTGAGCAGGTAATTTTTGATCATTTGTGGAGGGTGAGGGCTAAAAACTGGTTCCAAAATGCAGATTCTTGTCCCTGGGGCTGCTGGGTTCCAGCAGCAGGGCAGGATGAGATGCTGGCTGACCTGAGGAGGTGTTGTGGTTCTCCAAGAGCATCATCCCTGTGGAGAAAGGAGAGGAACAGGAGGGGACACAAAGTATCTCCAAAGCAATTTGCCTTAAAGATGTGTCACTCTGCTTTATGTTTCTGCATTTGCACTGGGACTTCGACCTGTCATTTACATTTTACCCTGTCTCACAGACAGGGGTGTTTCCATGCTGAGGGTGAAGAAGGTGATGGGTAGGCATTGGCGTTTGGTTTTCAGGAGGTTTGTTTTTTTCTGGGCTGATCTTAACATAAAGCATGCAGGCTGAAACTGAATCTGCAGTTTAATATTATCAGCCTGGTTTTGATGATTTTCACCTGGCACACACCTGGAACAGGGTGCACACGTTCAGTGTTGTAATCTGAGCTCAGCTGGAGACAAGCTGCTGCCAGTGCTGCCTGCTTGAATATTGAGGTTTGGTTTTGATGGCATTAAAATCGGTTTAATCTCTCCACCCACATTCTCTGATGGAGCTGTTTTGCCAGGTGGAAAGGAATAGATTTGAAAGAGTTTAAATAAAGTAGGAGCAATTTATGTCCAGCAAATCCTGTAGAAATAATAGATGTTAAAGCAAATGAAAGACTGCTATCAAGAGTGTTGATCTACAATGCTTTGTTTTTTTAAGAAGTCCTTTTAAAAATTCCTTAAAAAAATAGTTGTAGATATTCAGCTTTAAAATTCTGATCAGTTTGAGCAGGTATACTCAAACGATTTTCAATACAGAAAAGAATGTGGCTTTCCAATTTGCCACCCTGAGGAAGCCACACACACAAAAAAAAGGAATAAAAAGGCGAGACAAACCCACAGAGAATACCTCAAGCCCTGGTATCTCTTAAAATAACAGATGAAAAAAGAAATTTGAAAGCAAAACAAAGAGATAAAGAAGCATCAGCCGCTGAAACCCCTTAGGTATTCTACCTTCCAGTGTGCACCATCTGACTGACACACTTCTCCATATGCTGAGGAGGAGAAAGAACTATTCCCAGCTAACCCACAATTATGCCTTCATTATTTCTTTTTAATCTCCTCACAGTTCCCATAGGGCCTCATATTTGGTTAGATGAATGTCCCTGTAACAGCCCAACTTGGAAAGAGTCTCTCAGCAAACTTTCATGTTACGCTTCGTGCAAATTTGGTCCGGAGCTATTTTTAGCTTCCCCTCACTCTCTTTTTTCATCCCGTCATTAAATAAATTATTTTCAGGGCTGCTTTCACTCTCTCTTATGGTGCTGAAGGATTTGTTAGGACAGAATAGGAATAGGAAACATTCAGTAATATTTTTTTTTCCCAATGGTGCTTTTAGAGGTATTTGTATTTAGATTTTTTTTTACAGACGGGTTGATTTTTAGATGTACAGCAGGATTTGGACCACTTATGTAATTCTGTGCCAAAAAATCCCTGGATTTCACTGGAAGGAGTAGTGTGACCTATTAGTCATGTTGAATATACTTTATATATTTTACACTCTGCTCTGTGCAGATCTGAGATAAAAGGATATAAACAGAGATAAGTATTTTTGCCTACCTATTCTGCCTGTAAAGTTATTTTGCTTGGGGGCCCAAAGTATGAGCAGTATAGTATTAATATGATGAAATTGCTACAATTATGTTGTACTCCCACATTACCTTTGATGTGCTAGTTTGCAAATTGTTCTGTGCAGAATTATTTTGCTATGGTTACATTGTAAATGTCATTTTGGGATGAGATACTTGGAGATGTATATAATGACTTATAATAAACTTTATGGAAGAATCATAAATAAGAGATTAAAATCTTATATATTGTAATGGGTTGTTTGCATCCTTTTTCTGTACCACCTGTCCTGGTTGCTTGGCTTTGAGAATTATCTTTCTTTTGCAATTTAGAGTTTACTTGGTGAACTTAGAGCTGGAATGAGGCGATGGAAGATTGGCTCTTGCCAGTTCATATCCTTGATTTTTTTTTTTTTTGTTCATACTGCAGGTTTTCAAGTGTTGGACTGACCAGTAAAACACTCAAATCTTCCTTTGACTTCCAGATTATTATTTTTGGTTGTTAAATCTATCTGCTTCTGTCTCTGGGTCTCAGATTTCTGTCAGAATTTTGTTTTCTGTTGTGGGGGCGGAGAAAATGAATTAATGACTTGTCTTAGGTTTTGTAACTTTAGGGTGTCATCTCGTAGTTAGAGACCAATGATTTATGCTTGGAGAATTAATCTCTGCAGGTTCACACCAGATCCAAGAGAGTTATCTTCTTGCTCCCTGTTCATTTTTAATACCAAAAAAAAAAAAAATTTAAAATGCAGGAACTGGATCCCCAAAGGACACTTTGCATCAAGCTTCATGAAAGCCCAAACAGACCAAAATACAGGGAGTATTGACTGGAATAATTGTGTGTGAGGAAGAAGATGAGGGAAAAAAAATAAAATAAAAGAGCAGCAATTACAGTTTATTGAAAAGACCACATTTCTGCATTTCCAGAAACTTAAAGAAGAAATCAAAACCACGTTTGTGGTTTTGCTGCTAACTGGAAGCAGGCGAGTATCACTTCTCTGGAGCAGGGTCAGACAGAACCTTTTACTGTGGCTTGTGGATGAAGGCTGCAGAAATACACTTAATGGGCTGAGAGAGAGGGTGTTGAAAATAGATCCGTGAATGATAATATGAAAAAGAAGTTGCCAGTCCCAATAACTTTTCTTAAACCCACATCTTGGAAAGCATTTATGATATTTTTGGAGCATGATGAAGTCCATCAAAAAGTGCAATCAGCTTTGAACGCAATAAAATAAAAATCAGGTTTGCAATTATGGTCTGCTGAAAATCTTCAAAAAGTGGGGAAAGTTTCTCCATGAGACAGAGGATTTATAATGGCTTTTGTAATGGAAGATGTCAGTAGCTATTGGTAATCTTTGTATTTCATTAAGAGTAATTGTCTCAAGGTGTTTTACTGCGCTGTCCTTAGTAAAATTTTTATTTCATTTTTCTCAAGTGCATTAAAGTCCTTAATTTAAGTGTTTAAAGGACATTTTGTCCCCTTAGATACATACTGAAAGCATTAAAGATAAGTCAATGAAATCAAGATGTGTTTATCAGACCATGAGAGGATCTTAAACACATCATGGAATGCTGCTAATGAGGAAGGAATCCCAATCAGTCAGATATAAAAAAATCACCTTTCATAATCACTCCATGCCGGGACAGTGAGTCACAAACTGCAATTATGAGTCAAAACTTGCCAGCTTTTATTTTCCTACTGCTTTGGAAGGCCCTCGTGTCTGTCTGCAGCTTGGGTTTGTTGTGTTGCTCATGATTTCTGCACACTTGGGCTTTCCAGGTGGGGTTTTCTCTGGCAGAATAAGAAAATAAACAGGAGGAGAAGGCAGCTCCATCCCAGTTATTTGCTTCCCACCAGGTTTCTGCACCTCTTCCTCTCTCTGCCCCCTTCTGCTGCTTCCCCAGCTGATGAGGGGTTGGTGTGTCATGACCCCTGGAATTTCTGGTTTGGATTAGCAGGGAATTATTCGGGTTGAAGGTGGTGGAAGGGTGGTGGTTTATGCTGTAAACCCCTGTTTAAATGCCATTTAAAATGTGTGTCACAACACCCCTGGGACCTGCCTTGCTGCTGGCCCCGGTTACCTTTGGGGAATTTGGATTCTGATATTGTTGTTGTTCCTGCGATAACATGGGACGTGAGCACTGCCAGTGGATTTTGGGGGTGACAGCAGGCTTTGGGAAGCCAAACACAGCCATGCAGCATTCCCTGAGCTTTGGGTGGGTATGAGTTTTGGCAGCTTTGCTCCGGTTTCGGGGTTGTTTGGTGATGGTGTGAATGCAGCAATCGCTTCTCTCACAAGTTCATTCCTGCCCCCAGGCTCAGCCTGGTAAGGACACACTGTGAGCTGATGCTTAATTAACCACCTGCCTCCCCAGTCAGAGCTCACTCCAGTACAGTCCTGAAGGGGCTCCTGATTGAGGAAAACCCATTTTTAAAGTTATAATAGCTCATTTTATATTGTTTCAGCACTCGGCGTCACAGGCAAAGTGGGGGAGCGATATCTCAGTGAGTTTTTAGCTTAAGCTACAGGTGTTGGAGGTGAAAGTTGGCTTTGAAGGAGTTAACTTAGACATGCCAAGTGAGTAAAATCAGATCAGTTTTTAAATCATGATTTTTTTTTCTTTGTCATGAAGCAAGATTGCCTTAAAGAAGTTTACAAGTCCAAGCTTCAGCCAAAGAACCACAATCTGTGGGCTTTAAACCCAGACTCCTGGCTGTCACTCTAACTCAAGTTTGTTTAAAGCTGAAATGCTTCAAATGAGGTGGCTGCAGCAAAATTAAGTTTTCAGACCTGGCAGTGGAATAGATTCAATGAAATTTCTGTTTGAAGTTGTGCTGTGAGGGTGGTATGGGCTGGCATTGAGGGACTCTGTTGTTGAGGTAGGGACGGGAATAAAATGACTCTAAGTTCAGAAGGTAAAGAATGAACTGAAGTTTATTAACAGCTAGAGTTCTTGTTTTATAACCAGGATTGCTAAGGTGAAATATGATGGTCTAAAAGTGAAAATCTTTCTCACCATTGGTGCACTATGAATGCACGGTGGTAGAACATATCTATAACCAATATGAACAGAAAGAGAGATAACAAATGGCTTGTATTCCTCTCAGACGGCTTTTTCCCAGGCTTAGCCTGGTAGAAATCTCTCTCCTTTTCTCTCTAACTCAACTAAAAATATCCACAGGACACCTCTGTGTTAGGTGTAAAATATCATCTTTTGTGGCTGAGTTTTCGGGCAGGGCCATCGCTCAGCAGAAGGGAAGGAACACATACAAATGTGCTAATGACGCCACTTTTTCAGCCTAAATACCTTGGAATCTACGAAGACAGCTCCTAGACAAAGGGGACACCAGCAAAATTCCCTGCGATAGATTTCCCCCTTCCTAATGACAGGAACATCTCTCTCAATATTACTCAGCTAATGAAGGAATAGATCTGCCGCGAAGTTCCTAGGAGGCTCATTTTCTTGAGTACAGTAGTAAAAGTTAGCTGATGGATGACCTGAACTGCTTAATGCTTCTACTTACAACTTCTGAGCAGCAAGGCGTAGCTGGGAGAGAGCTGAAGGAGTTATCCTCGGGAGGCCCCAGTGTCCTTGTAGGTTGTCAGAGTCAATGAGCCAGGTTTATTTCAAATGGCTCCTTAAATGAACATTTATTTTGTGCCAGTAACACGTTTTTGATTAACAGCTCCTTTTGACTAATTTGCTTCCCAAAACAGCCCAATAAAGGACTCGTTTAAAACATAATTAAAAGCGTGTTATTGCTAGTAGTTAATACTGATTAAAACAGGCATTAAGACAATTATCGTTGAAGGAAAGTAAGCACCCCGTAGTCAGGATGGAATCCATTCTTACACTTTTTATGCATTGCATACACAAGTGGGCTGCCTGCCAAATATGCAGGAGTTCTCATTCTGCACAGAATTGTATCAAAAATTGAGTAAAAATAAAATTAATTGTATTTTTTTAAATGGACAAGCAGCCTGACAATATTTGCGTGGAGTGTTTGGATTTAGGTTTTTAGAATTCATGTTGAGGTTCAACTTTCTCATGCCTGGTTACTCAATTAACTGGAAGCAAAAACTATCCCTGTTATTGTGCCTTGTGCTGGGACTTTAAAGAATGGGATTTCTTAAATGGACTTCAGGTTTTGCATCTTTATTTTTGGGACTCTGCAGCTTCACGCTCTGAATTAATTGTTTATTGTTTTAATTAAAGAAAAACAAACAGAACAGATTATTGACTGGTAGAGGTGGAACTTATTTTAGGTGCAAAAATAGGAGCTAGTCAGAAAATTTTTAAGTCTTAATGTTTTCTGGTAGAATGTTGTTGTTTATTTTGTGGGGTTTTTTTTTTACTGTGTTGTTTTTTGTTTGCTTGAGTTTTTAAATTTGTCTTTTTTGGAGGGGGTGTATTTTGAGGGGCTTTTTTGGTTTTTATTTTTTTTTTTTTTTGTAGCTGAGTGCACAGTCTTTCCTTCAAAAAGGTCCTGAACTCCTTAGAAAATTCACATAGAAATAATGTCATGCACTCTTTATTAAAATAATAGAATATTTTTCCATCTGATGGCAAAATTACCGACAACTTTTAAGATCAAGGGCTTTAATTATGATCCTGTAGCTTTTTATACAATAATTATACCAAATGAAAACTCAAAAATGTGTTTTTTGCCACTTTAAATTTTTATGTGAAAATTCTACTTGTTGTTTCACACTTGTGTTTGTGCTTTGAACATCTTAATTCCTTAATTTCTCAGCTGCGTTCTGGATCACGATTATGCAATTTGCAGCAAAGAAAAATCTGTGTCTCCTGCAATCCAGTTTAATTTAGTACATTTCTTAGAATGGCTGAAGACTTCTGAGGTTATTTTTATGTTATTTCACATGAGAATTTTGAGGGATTTTAAGTAAGGAGCTGCTTTCAGCATTGATTTCAGCCTTTTCTGCCTTACCTCAATGTAGCATTAATATTGGAGAACGACCAAAATTATTATACAAGGTCTTAAAAATGAAGTCAATGAAATTTTATTCTTATTTCCAAAAGTGCATTTGATTATGTCCAGGTTTATTTATTTTTTTAATTAAAAAAAGGAAACTAAAATATAATAGAGGTTATTTAGCACAAAGTTTTACACTTTGGCTCTAGAGGTTTTCACAGTAACAGCTAAAATAAATGAATGTTTTCCTGAAATTTTAGCACTATGGGGACTAAGGCAAAATCAAAACTTCATTGGACACCCTGTGCCAGGGCATCACCAGCCTCACAGGGAAGAAATTCTTCCCAATATCCCATCTAAACCTCCTTTTTTCCAGCTTAAAACCATGCCCTCTGTCCTGTCACTACATTCCCTCTTCCTGAAGCCAACCACACAAATTTTAAGCTGTGCCTGGAAAAACTTGATCCTGGTCCCACTGTGGAGCTTCTCTGCCCTCCCTGGTTGGAGGCTGAGCCTGTGTTCCAAGTGGAAAGGAAAATCCATTCTCTTGAAAGGGAAAAAATTCTAACAATGACTTTGCATATATTTAAAATCTCATAAATATTTCCCCCCAACACCCTTCTTCTTCTGAAAATATCAGATGTGGATGTAATCCTCTCAGGGGAACCACCATCTCTCTGTTTGTCTGTCTTAATTAAATTGTTTGTTAATTCTCGGGCATAAAGAAGGGGAAAGAAAAAAAATTATTCAGCTCCTATAGTTTAATGGACTTATAACAATGACAGATTGAAAAGCAGCAAAAATAAATAATACAGATGTTAAAACTAATAATGGAACAAAGGTAAAAAGACATCCCTGTAGGCTGGGAGTATTAACACAAGGAGACAAATGCCAACAACTCTCCAATTAAACAAGTGCCAGATTTCTTGTTTTCCCATTAGATGGTCTGGCAATTTAGAGCCCATTTGCAAGAGCATCTGAGGAGTGCAGGGCAGTAAGGGAGGAGAAAAATCCCAAGGGTTTGATGTCGTGGCAAATAGGTGGTGGAAGTTGGATTGAATTGTGGATTGGATGTGAAATTTGGGGGGTTGAAAATAAATTACAAATGATGGATGGCTATAGCTCTGGATGGAGAAGTGAGGAAGGGAAAAGGAAGAAATAATTTGAGGTTTTGGGGAGGAATGGTTTCAGCAGACTGCAGGGATCAGGTGATTTCCATGGATAAGAGAGGCAAGCGTGGATCTGCCACCAGCAAACAGGGCGGGAGACCTGCAGAGCTCCCTCTTGCCTTCCAGTGGGATGAGGAACATTATTGTTATCGATTTTAATGAAGGGATGGGGCTGTTTCCAAGCTAGGAATGATTTATTGCCCAGATAAACATCAATCTCGGGGGCTGTGAGATTTTAGAGGAGCAAGCATTTGGACATATCTCAGGAGTTTCTGCATTGCAAGACAATATAGAACTTTCTAACCCAACAGACAGTTGTCACAGGGTTTATTTTGATTTTCTGACCTATTGCCTTTACTAAATTTTGGTGCTCTGTGGATACTTTTATCTAATGGGCTTCTGCCTCACTTGCACACATGTTTTTATTATAACTTCTAAACTCTTAACTTTTTCTATACAACCACACCCCTACATTATAAACCCATCACCATCTTACCCATTCAGTTTCTCACTTAAGGCATATTCTTACTTACAGCTATGGAAATAGAAATTTATGATTTTTCTGCTTAATGTCTGTGTGTTGTATTTTTACATCAATCCAAGCTTCTCCCAAGGCTGCAAACCAAACCCTTCTTTGTCTGTGGAGGTTTCTATTTTTCTGGTTCCCACAGAGGAGGACAAGCCCAGGAGGAAAATGAAGAGGGAAAGAGAAAAGCTTATTTTCCATATGAAAACCAATGTCCCAAGACCTGTAGAGGCAGGAAAAGACAAGGGGGTGCAGAGGGGTTTTTAGTGATGGGGACAAGCTCGTTGGCCTGAGGAGCCTGTGGAATTCTCAGCGAGGTGGAAGCCTTGGATGCCACAGGGACAGATCCTGTCCCCGGGGGCTCCCTGGCTGCAGAGGGGGCTCAGCAGGACTGGCAGGGTGGCACATGGGTACAAATGTCTCCACACTTTCCAGGAGGAGCAAGCACCAGCCAGGTCCCAAAGCTGCCCAAATCATTGTAGGGATGAGAGAGATGTGGGCAAAATTTTCTGCAAACTACTTGAATCAGATAAAATAAAGCCCACAAGCAAGGACAGAGGGAGACGGTGGAGCAGAAACCTCTCTACTCCAGCCCTGCCTGCCCCAGCCACTTTGAGCTTTCTCCATTTGAAAGTGAAATTTTCTAATTTTATTCAAATAAAGCCTGGCTTTCTTGTGTTTAAAAGACTTTTGGTCTTTGGGGATCTCACTGTAGGTGATGGCTTCAGCAGATCCACTTCAAAGCTTTGGCGGATTCAGTGTCCTATCAGAGCTGATACTAATTAGTGGAGCTGTGGGCCCAATTCCTGAGGGATAGAACCCAACAGATACAATAGCATTATACTGGAATTACTCCCCTAAACCAAAACCTGCACAGGCACAGCTCCATGGCAAATTCCCAGTCAATTCCAGTAAATATAGGATTGTGACTTAATGAAGAGACTGGGGGCGGGGGGGAAATTGTGGTTATTCTCAGATTGCAAAGAAAAAGATCTGGACTTCTTTTATATCAGGAGAAGAAAATATTTGCTTAACAGCTCACAGCATTGAGAATAAGAAGGCATTCTTGTATTTGCTCAATGTAAAAGAAAGCAGGAGATGTATAATGTGTGTGTATAAACATATAAAAATGGGATTTCTCACTTACATACAGAAGAGGAGGGGGAAAAAAGAATAATCTGTGAGAGGAAACAGGTGGGCAAAAATGGGACACAGTAGAATAAACTCATTATTTGCCATTGGAATGTGTGGTATTACTGCTGATGTCAGATGCATTTAGCATTTGCCAGACTATTAGGAGAGAAAATGAAGAGCATCTGTCTTAAAACTTCCAAACAGAGACAGTAAGCTCTGAGAGTTTGTGCTTTGATACCTTTGCTTCCCCACCACTCAGCAAGCAATTGCATGTTGGAATGTTGGAGATGTCCATGCTGTGGCAAGGCTTCCCAGTTCCTCTCAGGCTAATAAGGAGATGGACTTGTTGATGTATTTTAGGAGGAGGTTGTGTTTGGAAAGAGAAAATGGATGCTGAGCTTTTGTTGTGATAGCTCTAAGACTCTGTATTTTGGCTTTGAGTTCTAAGAGTCCATTTGAAGAAGGGGAAAAAGGAGAGAAACCAGCAGAAATTATTCAGGTGTCAAACAAAAGTTTCTTCCAAGAATAAGATTTATTTCACTCCGTAACCCCTTGCCAGAAGTTTGTGTTTTTGGGAAATGAAAATTTCTGTCTTGGTGGTATTAGTAAAGCAAAACCAGCTGAGCACATTCAAACAATGGACAGAGTCTGTCTCTGCTAATTTTGAATTTTCTGGCTTTTGTCACTGTATGTCACAACCATAATTATTATTTAAACATAGAGGTGAACTGCAAAACAGAAATGAAACTTTAGCTGAGAAATGCTGTATGAAAGAAAAGTTCCTGCTAAGTTGTGCAAAACTCCAGCAGAGCTCTATGTTTTAATTTATCCTTGTTTAAAATTCTGCATCTGCCATATGCAATTACCCCATTGAAATGTTTATTTACCAGTGAAAAATAAGTTTATGTGGTGGTTTTTGGGGAATTTGGGGACTTGCTGAGATTGAATGATGAACAGAGACACCGGTGCTCACCTGAGAGCCTGGGCCAGTGCCAGGGATATTTCCTTCTGTCTTCCAGTTGGCAGATCACTTCTTCCAGTCAATGGGTTTTGTGTTTCTCTAGTCTGGACAACTTCATATTTTAACTAAATTGCAGCAGAGTGTGGTGTGTTTTTTTTTTTTTTTTTTTTTTTAATGCAACAGAGTAACCCACCTATTAAAAAAAGTATCTATGTAAATTAAACATTTTCTCTAAAACTGATAATTTGAGATAATGAAACTTTTCAAATGGTTTCACATTGGCTTTCTGATACAGCCAGCTTTGGTGTTGGGACTGCTCATGGTCTGCACTGCTTGCTCCTCCCAGATTTTGGGAATGTTGGTGAGAATTCTTCAAACTATTACAGGTTATAATTTTGTTGTTCCTTCTCTGCAAGTGCAGGGCTCTTTCTATTAGCCCCTATTTGCAAACATGGATGATATTCCAGATGAGTATGGGGCTAATCCCATCCCTGATGGACTGGTGAGGCTGCAGGAAGGAGGAATTCTGTCCTGATATTCAATTGAAACCCTAATCTGGGCTCACACTTCCAGAGGGCAGGGATGGATGGGATTTTGGGAAGGAATTCCTGGATGGGGGGGTGGGCAGGTCCTGGCACAGGGTGTCCAGAGCAGCTGTGGCTGCCCCTGAATCCCTGGAATTGTCCAAGGCCAAGTTGGAGCAGCCTGGGACAGTCGAAGGTGTCCCTGCCATGGCTGGGGGTGAAATGGGATGAACTTTAAGGTCCCTCCCAACCCAAACCATCCTGTGATCCCATGATTTGCTGCTCTTAAATATCTCTGCCTTGCTTGTGCTGGCTTCTGAGCTGATAATTTTGCTGTGTTTTCTGCAAACATCTCTTTAGAATGTTTCATTTATGAAATTAGTTCCCCATCCTGTAAAATCTTGTGCATATGCTTAAAACCAAGATTAAATTGGAGTGAATGCTTACTTTAGGTGTTCTACACCAGGCCAAAGTAACTCCTATTTTTGCTTTTCATCTGTAACCAGGTGTGATATGTTGCTGCTGATCTTTTTTAAATAAGGATTTTTTATTAGAAACATTAGGTGAAGACCAATGGAAATCTTGAAGCAGGAATCATGCCCATGTCACCTTTAAAACACTCTCCCATCTACATAGTTGTAAGAAGATAAAGGGATTTTTAAAATGAGGTGTATATAACCTCTTTGTTATATTTTTAAAAGAACCTTTTTTTATTTTTTTTTTATTTTTTTTTCGTCCCCCAGCAATTTCTGTGCTGGGAAAGCAAACAAATGAAAATTTGGGAATTTGGGAGTCCTGGCATGGGTTTGGTTTTTAACCTGGGAAGTGTAGGGTTACTTTTGTGTGCAAACAGTGGGGTTTGGGGATGGATTTGGGGTTTGGGAGCTGCTTCAGGAATCATCACATAATGACATATGTGCTTTCCTTAACTGGACAATAGTGTGGCCTTTGTAAGAGCTTGTAGTTTTGTAAGAGCTATTCTTACCTTTCTATCCATGCAAACAGTTCACATGCCTGTCCTCAGAAATACCCTTTTGTTTTACCTGACATATGTGTTCAAATAATATTTTAAATGTTATAAACCAGGATCCTGCATAATGGCAAAAAATTCTATTGGTAACAGTAGGCAATGTGGTATTAGGTCAGCGATGTTCATACTCTCTGAATCTCTGCTGTATTTCCTTATTTCCCTCTGGAACAAACTAAAAAGGTTTTGGCAAGGCGGGATCTTACAACATCAAACCCTACCAAAGGCGGATTCCCACAAAGTGCTTGCACAGCACAGAAAAGTTTAAGTGCTGGCACCCAGACAGGTTCGTGTGGTACAGAAGAATTCTTGCATTTGAATGTTTCTATCTTACGAGCCTTTAGATGTCAAACTTTAAGTGGAATTGACTGTTTATCCCAGTTGATTTTGACTAGTGACGCCTTCCAGGTTGGAGGGCGCTCCCTTCTCTCTGTTTCCCATCAGCACTCCTTGACTACTGGCATGTGGTGCCAATTTGTTCCTTCTGTACAGAGAAGAAAAGAAGTTTGGATTTAATTTCAAGCCTTGACACAAGGTTTAATTTGCTAAAAAGGGGAGCTGTGCCATTGTAAATCTTGGAGGAGACACCAAGGTTGCAAAAATTGTCAGCCCAATCTGTTTTGAGCACCATTTCAGACGTTCTATTAAAGGAACAATATTCCTTTTCACAGCTTGTTCAGCTGTGTCAAACCACACAGGTTAGAGTGGAGCTGGCTATTTATTGTACTTTTTATTGCTTTCTGATCAAGTTTTTATGCTAGGAGGGAAACTTATGTGCTGGAAATGATTTATCAATACTACAGATGGGAGAGAAAAAAGTTTTTTTTTCAGGTGAGTAGAGCTCAAAGCACAGCATCTTAAGGCTTTGCCAGAGAGACTCACAGAAAGAATAAAATCACTTTCCTATTAATATCTCCCAGAACTACAGAATAATCACATTGTGGGTCTGCTACCATGTTTTTGAGAAGGAAACTCTGGTAGAACACGATGTTGGCACTCAGGCACTGCTTTATCCCTGGTGTTGACTCAGACCACACTCAGCTCTAAAGGCTCTTTGGCCCTGTGTGCAGATTCTCATCTTGCCTAGCATGATGTAAAAGGTCCCTCTGCCTTCCCTGCTTACTTTGCAGAAGAGGAGAGGCTTTAGCATGGAACTCCACATCTCTGCTGACAATGTGAATTTGGTCATTGGCTTCGGGTCAGGGTTTCAGCCCCTGTCCTAGTTCTTTGTAAATGCTTTCTGAGCCATGATGATATTACCAGGGAAGGGGCAGTATGACATGATGGGATTTGGTAAATATTTATTTCAGCTAGTCTAATTTTTAAAAAAAAAATCATTTGGAACTGGTTAAAACTCAGAATTTCAAAGTATACCGGCAAAGCTCTAATATATTAATGTATACTAAACCCTACACAGTATCTTGCTGCAGACCTTTTTTTATTTTGCTTTTTAAGAAATGGATGTCTGACCCAATAGTTCATTTATGCTCATCTGTCACATAAGTCCTTTTTATTTCTTGGATTAAGTGCTACAGACCTAATAAATCATCGCTGCTCTTCTGGCACCATCCCAGCTCATGTTGTCAATCTGGGCAGTGTGCTTGTGTAATGTTCTAAATTCTGCAAACCAGCAAGTTTTTGTCAACTTTAACTCTATGCACTGTAGAGAAAAGAGGAGAAATGAGAAGTGCACCATGAGCTGCACAATTTATCAGAAACATTGGTTTGGGGCATTTAGAACTGGCATGAAATGGGACCTGGATCTAAATTTGCAATGGATTTTTTTTTTTTTCAAACAAAACAGAAGGGTTTTCTTTTTCCATGAGTAAATCAGGTGGAACTGAGGAGGGTGGCAGCCATGGGTGTGTCCCTGTGAGAGTTTAGGAGCACAAGGGGCAGCAGGAGTGTACATTTCTCATCTGTGCAGTTCAAATATCATCTCTCACACCCCTGAGCATTTTGATTTTTCCCTGGGGTGAAGCCCATGCTCTGTGTCGTACTTCCCATCCCTCTTCCAGAGGATGGGATTTATGGAGAGGAGGTATTGGGTGCTTTGTGGAAAGCTGTGTAGCCAATTTGCACAGCTCCTGACTTATCAGCTCTGTCTCCCAGATCTTTTCCCCTGGTATTTGTAATTTATATTTCTATTCCCCTGGTGTTTATAAGAGGATGGTTACTCCTCCTGAAGGTGAGGGAGGAGTGTAGTTAGAGCCACCTCTTCAGTTTCTCTTCCTGCTGCTCTCTGACTCCTCAGGGGGAGATCCACTTAAACCTTGAGTCAGAAATCCTGATTTCTGAGTTTCAGGTGTCACTGGTGTCTGACATGATTCTGATGGAGTTAAGGAGATTGGTTTAATCACACACAACAAACAGCATTCATTCATATACAATATGCCACATGTAAAAGTCAACCTGAATTTTTGGTGTCCTACAGCATTTCAGTGAAGATGGATACTGCAGAGATTAGGTTGTGATCCGTCATCTTTCTAGAGCTAAGTTGACCACAAGAGGCTTTCTGCTCACGAGCATCACGTGTTTTTTATCCAGTGGTGGCACCATGGATTTCAGTGCAGTGTCCAGCTGATCTAGAAACCAGCCTCAGCTCTGAGCCTGAGCAAACCTGGTGTCAGCTGCTGCTGAAAAAAGCCTGATGACCCAGGGCCAGCCCTCCCTCAACGCCAGGCACAGGATTTAAGTCAGCTGCTGAAATCCAGCTGGAGTCCTGGGAGCACTCACCTCCCGCTGCCTGCCAGCAGCAGGAGATGCTGTTAGAGAAGGGAAGTTTCTCCTAGAACGAGACCTCTCCAAGCTTCCTTCTCATTCCAGTTGTCCTAATATTTCCATTTAGGGCAAGGCAACAGCTCTGTTTGGGGCTGGAGTGATCTGCAGGGTCTTGTGATCAAGTAAAATGTTGTTTACCTGCAACAAACAGAGAAATCCTCTCCCACGTGACTGCTGGGAATGTCTCAGGCATCCTCTGCTGGTCCACACTCACAAATTGCATTCAGAGGCACGCAGTGTTTGTGCAATTAATCAAGCCTGTTCTGAGGCCAGAATAATTTGGAAAGATGACCATTTATAGAAGATTTGTTGTTTGATGACCGCAGTTACAATTATCTATGAGAACAGATAGGTCAGATTTATTTAAGTTGCTTTTTTTGGTAAAAGCAGTATATTCTGTTAAAATTGGCCAGCAAGAAGATTTGTTTCCATGTGGGTGTGTATTTCAACGCTGCGGAAAAATGGTTCTTTCACAAGCTTGAGCATCAATCTCTGGATTTACACAAATTCAAAATTATATTCCTAAGAGTTTGTAGCGGCGGCCAAGAATTATTTTCTGGTTATTAATCTTTCTCTCCTATCCAAAAACATCCCCAAACTTTGTTTAGCTGTACGATCTCTTCAGACTGTTGATTGTACTGTGCTGGGGCTGAGAATGTTGGAGTTTATGTAACCAGTCTCTCTGTTTAAATTTCAATGACAGATCTTTTCACTTTGTTTACGGCCAAATAACAATGCAAACGTGTCACGCCACGGCCGCGGTGTGCGGCCATCGAAAAGGGCACTCGCCAAATTGATTCCTTGATCTTACCCTCTTAAAAACTTATTAAAAGCATTTCATTGTTGTGTGCCGAATATTAGTGAGGAAAAATAAGCTCTCCTTATATTTACATAAGTGTCGCTGTGTCTTGTGGGTTATTGGTTGTTTGGTTAATCACAAAGCTGTGTTATTCCAGCCTGTTTGGAGATTTGCAGCCAGGCAGAAAAGCCACACATGGCACCACGGCGAAATGTTTCGCTGCAAACCCAAATACTTCAATAAAAATCATATCTTTAATCTGTTTATAGCCTTGCAATATTTAAATTGCTCGCATGGCTTTGATTATAAACTTTTGCGTAGATATCACCACGCTGGAGTATTCGGTAATGCGAACGTCAGTGCGAGGCAGATTTCTGGGCATAATTAATGCTAAGTGATAATTTGCAAGTGAATCCGTGGAGTCTCTTCTGGGTTTTCCATCTGGTCCTTATCATGCAAAGATGTCCAGTCAGCAGTGTTCAAGTTGTTCTCCAAATTCTTCCCCAGCGTCTCCAGGCACAGAAAAGCCTCCTTCTATGTCTTCCATGAGGTTTCCTGACCTTCCTGACTTCTGTTTGCTCTTAAGGAAAGTATAACAACTTCCAGTTGCCATATTATAATTAATTTCAGTGTTTCTCTAGGATTTGAACAGATTTTTGAGGTAGGCTAATGACGCAGGCTTAGCTTAGGCTTTATTTTTGCCTTCTGCAAAAAACCAGCTCATATCCTAAAATCCTGTGCAGAAATTCCTCAGCCTCTGTAGAGAAAATGGTTGAGTTTTTTTCCTTCCACTGCTTTGCCTGTGGTGTGGAGCACTGAGCAGCTATTCAGGAATGATGCTCCTCTTGTGCTTGTTTCGGGTGTCCAGCCTAAACTCAGTGGCAGTCAGTTTATACCTGTTTATATCCATGCCAAAACTGAAATCTCCTCCTAGTTTACCTTTCTTAGCTTACCTTTCTATCCTGAGCAGTAACATTCCTCACCCACTACCATTTTTCTAGGATTAATGTGCCACCTTGAACTAGTACTTTGTGTAGCTACATTTAATTCCATTTATATTCATCTGATCAAGGACACATGGAACATTTATATTACATATTTTCACTTTTCTCAGTATGGATGATACCCACTGATTTTTATATCACCAGCAAACTTCACATTCCTCTTTAAGGCAAAATCATAAATGGAATGTAAAGGCTTATTCTAAAAGTCTTATTCAGGAACTTCTCCACTATCTCTCCTCCAACTCAGGGGCAAGACATATTTCAATATATTGGTACTTCATATTGTTTATTTTTCACTCTTATTTTGCTGCTTTCTGCCTCATTTTTCTCTCCTCCACCTGAATTTCTCTCTGAGTGCTGAGTTTACAAGAAATTTTCATGATTCTTACAGGGTTGACTATCACTGTCTCACAAAAACATTAACTATCTCTCTCTCTTTTTGCAGAAATAAAGGAGTATAGGGTTAGCATATGTTTAACATTCCCCAGATAAATCCGTACTTTTCCTTTTTTTTCCTCCTCCCTTACAAATTTTTTAAGCATGAAATTCAACCACTTAAATACATTTGTTCAGGATTTCTGGATATTTGAGTACCTGGGGAAAGCAGTAGATCCAAATGGTCCCTTGGACATCTGGAAATTTGAGAAATTTCATCTGCAGAGAACAAGTGGCGTGGGGCTTGTGATCCCAGGAAGGGTCCAAGCTGCATGTTCAGGAATTGGGAGTTTTATAGACCATATCAAACACAGTGTGTGCACACAGAATCCTTTTAGAAGAATGTGGATGATCTGGGTAGTAATTGTTAGTTATTCCCCTCTGCATGTAAAAGAAAGAAAAACTGTTTCAGTTATTGCATTGTGGGGAGAAATGGATGGGAATGAGTGTTCCCATATAGGGACAGGGGGTTTAAACTCAGTTAACTCAAGTTATCTGCTCAGTAAACTCTGAATTTTGCCTGATTTGGTTGTTCTAGGAAACCTTTGCCTGTTCTCCATAGAATTTTTAGCTGAGTCTTATCCAGTTTGGGACGCAGCTTCAAAACTCTTCTTGTAGCCCAGTGTGGGCTGTGGATAAAATCAAGCTTTGAAATGCAGGTGTGTGCTTAGGAGCCTTTGTAGCTCCATAGAGCTGTAGAATATTTTATGTTGGGTTAGGAGGGACCTTAAATTCATCCCATCACACCTCTGCCATGGCAGGGACACTTTCCACTGTCCCAGGATGCTCCAAGCCATGTCCAACCTGGCCTTGGGCACTGCCAGGGATGCAGGGGCAGCCCCAGCTGCTCTGGGCACCTGTGCCAGTGCAGCATCTCTGGGCGCCGGGTTTTGTGTGTCAGGAGGAGCCTCCACAGAGATGAACTCCACCCCTCCACCCTCACGCTGAGACGGAGACCAGAAGCCAGATGGATGCAATGAAAAATGAGAGGCAGTGCTGTGGAGATGGCACAAAGAACAAAAACTCGATGAGGGGACTGAAAAAAAACCTCGTCATGCGTGGATATTGTCAAATTCCTTCAGCTACTGGCCAACACACGATTATGTGCATCACTATTATATAAAAAAATATTTGCAAAGGAGCCAAAAATCTGTTAAGCGAACTTGCAGGAAGTGAGGGAGAACATGGCAAATCTTTTGAATAAAACACCCAGGAAACAAACTCCTCAGATTTCCAAGAAACACTTTTTCTTTGGAAAGAAAACATAAACACCCCCGACTTTCTGAACAAATGCATGTTAAGTGTGAGTGACTAAAGGATTCGTTCTTCCCCTGCATAAACCCAAAATGAAATTCCCAAATTCTCAATTATATGAACTGCTTGGCACCTGAGAATGCTTAATATTTATTGGAAGGGGGAAATGTGTAACAGAACTATCAGGCCAAGAGAAATCCCATTCACATGCCTCATAAAACTTTGGGCTATGTCTCGAAAAGAAAGTTTTGGAAAAGTTCTGGTAAGAAAACAGAAGCTGTGAATCATGCCATGTGGTATTAAAGAATTTACAGAGCACACTGAGATGTTCCATATCAATGCTTTTTCTTAAATATATTCAACAAAGGGCCTATTTCCCTTCAACACTTTCAAATTTCGGCTTTCTCTCCCCTCTGCTTTTTAGCAGAACTACACAAAAAAAAATAACCCAAAAAAACTTGCACAGTTATAGCTTTTACTTTAAAATCCCTGGATTTCTTGCCTTTTTATTTTTCTGCTTCTCAATTGGTTTAGAGAGAATTTTAAAGTTATAGCCTAAAAAAGGAATATTAAAAGAAAGGGATTATAAAAGCAATTGTAGAAAAGTTTGGGAACTCATAACTTGGAACTTTTGCAATAGCTACAGCAGGGCTGCATATCAGAACATGTCATTTTGTACTCCCACAGTGCTCCAAAGTGGAATAAATAACTTACTGAATCTTTGATTTCTCATCAGTGCTTTGCTGATCCATCAATACAAATTTATTTCCAATAATATTGGGGGAAGAAAAATTCAGATTCTCAGCCTCCTTGAATAAAGCATTTTAGGAACTCATTCTCTGACCAATTGAGCTTGAATTTCAGTTAATATCTTTTAAATCTTGCATGCCTAGAAGTGTAAATAAGTTAAGGAAGATGTTTTGGGATTCTTTTTTCATCTGATTCCTTGGAATAGTCCAGGGCATTGGGATTGAGTTGCCTGGAGCTGGCTGAAAATGGGAATTCTCCAACTCTGCTTTGGGTTATTTCCTGTTCCTAACCAAAGCTCAGTGCTGTGACCTACAAAAATTGAGAGGTTTTGTTGCTGTTTCATGTTGTTTTCTGTTGTTTCTTTGTTTAGTTTTTTTTTTTTTTTCATATAATAGGAAATTATTACTGTGGTTCTGTTTTATACAGGGGTTGAAATGGATCATTCTGAGGTCCTTGAAATATTGTCAGGGAGCAGAACATCACACAAGAGCAGCCCCAACCTTCAGACAGATCAACAGCTCTGTCTCACTTGTGACCTTTTTGTTCCATTTGCAGATTAAGTTTAGTTTCCATTTTTCTTGTAAGACCCAATGTGATCTTTAAAACAAACTTTCAAATGGTGGATTGCTGAAATAAATGGCAAAAATTTAGGTTTTTATAGGTTTTGTTCATTAGACACATAAAGTCCTGCAACAGTAGAAATAGAAGTGGTCCCCAAAAAATTGTGTTTTTCTGTGTACATTAAATAAATTTTCTATATTTTGATATTAATACCACAAAAAATATCCAGGATAAACTAACATTTAAGGAAAGCTGCATTTCAACCTCTCGGGCTTTTCGTTTGCTGTAATAGATGGGAATTTTCACTTCTTCTCTATCCCCTCAACTGAATGCTGTAAAACCTGTTAGTGGCACTGAAGATTATATGTGTGCTTCCATGGAGAAATTCAGGCTGCATTTTACTTGTAGCAAATTGTTAAAAGTGGTGTCACATTTTCAGTCCCACTGGGTCGTGGGGACCTCAGAGCTCTTCCCAGCTCAGGTGTCCTTAGTGGGACACAATCAGAATATCAAAAAATGCCATTGACAAAAGGCATATATTAATTATAGTTGGTGTTATTAGTAAAAATTAGTTTAGGCTGAAGTTTTACTTCATTTCACTTGTCATTCAACAGGTCTGATAAGGAAAAACAACACCTCAGGTTGTTATGCTAGAACATTTTAAATATTTTCTTGCACAGTACTCCCTTTCTATATAACACTTATATTTTTCAATTTTTTTTCTCTCCTTATTTGGGTTCTTTCCTCTCATTTTATTGGTGTACCAGTTTAAAAATAAAAACTGTGTAAGCTGACTCTTTCTTGCATGTGGGGCTTTTATTAGAAGAGGTTCGCAAGTGGATTTTATTAGAGTAGAAATCTGTAAAGTTGGTGACAGGTTAAACTGTACTCGAGATGCATTTTTTTTCATTAAGCAATAATGTCTCTCTGAACTGTATTTTTCACAGTAGAATATTCAGAAAATAAAAGTACAGCTTAATTTTAAGCAGGTTTAATTGAACTAATGATACTGTACCTCACTGCAATATATTGTATATCCCAAACTGACTATTTTGAGGGGTGATTTTTATTAGGCAATATTTTTCTTTACATTCCTGTAGATCTGTCTTACTTTAATTATGTATTCTGCCATTTCCATAAGATATTGAAAATATCTGTTTTTTCCCCTCAAAGGTTTACTGAATTATATTTTACTTTTGGAACCAAATTAAATGGCAGTAGGTACAACAAATGAGAGCTGCAGCCTAAATCATTAATTAATTATTACATTTAAAAGAGTTTCTTATTTCTACAGTGATTTAGTGTTGCTGTATGGTGTGGGATTACTGATGTATTGAAACATTATTAAGGTTTCTATGAGGAATTCAGGCTATTTCTATTCTTTTTCCCATTGCGAATCAATGGAAAAATACAAGGAAAACCACAAACCCTATATATGTGTGCTTTGCAAGACTAAGAAATTTGTTAAAATTCTGCTGCAGTTCATTTAAAGGAGAATTTTAGACAGAGTAAACCATGCCAGTCACTTATTATTTCCTTTCACATCAATGCTGTTTCTGGTGTCTGTTTTTTCCTCCAGGCTGAAGCTTGGGAAATATATTTTCTGTTTTAGAGGTGTCTGAACTAAAGTAGTGATTATTCAGGCTAATTGTATTGATAATTTCATTAATCAGGACCTGAGTGGCAACTTCTGGTGTAACCACAATTAAATCCTGGAGTGTATTTAACTACAGGAAAATTATTAATTTATGCCAGCACAAATCATTGCAATGTGACAGCTACTGGTAGTTCTTGCTTTGTTTTTTGAGTTTGGGAAGTTTTTCCTCTCTGTGTATTGCAGTGGTGCATTTTTTGTTTGTGCAACACTTTGTAATGCAGATAAAAGAACTATAAACTTCAAGGTCTCTGTGCATGTCCTGTGCTTTCCTCTATTTATATTTTTATATTTCTTATATTAAGCAACATTATTGGACTCATTTCACAAAAATGCTGAAGGTTTCTACCTGTCTGTCGGTGCTACTGCAGAAAGAAATTTAATGTGCACCAAACAGTTAAAACTGAGATAATTATGCTATCTAAATAATGTTATTTTTCTAAGTCTTAAACATGGGCTCTGTCTGATGTTGCTGACTCTCCCACCAAAGAGTTTGGCCTCTTCCCTCTGGCCAGAGAGTATTTCTGGAATTATAAAATACATTGGGCCTATTTTTCCTTCCCCTCAACAGGCAGAGCTTAACAAGCCCAAAGCCTGCTGGACAAATAAAAAGAACTAAAGAGTTGAAAGAATTTGCAGAAAAGGCAGTTTCAGGCTTCTTTAACAATCCACAGATGCCAAAAGGCACAATGAGGAGGAGATTCATATCAAAAATGTGACAGATATCTTTTATTCTGTGGTGATGCTGTCGGTAAAGGCAATTTAATATGGACTCTCCCACACTCTCTGCCATCTCATTTAGGTGTCCAGGTGGCTCACTAATGCACCCCAGGAAAATTTATCTTCACAGATTTACAGAATCTGTAATTTTTTGACACGGAAAAATGCACAGTGCTGGAAAACGGCTGAGAAGAAGCAATGCTTGCTCAGGGTAGGGTTTTTTCCAGGGTATGGAAATGACAGGAGTAGCAGCATTACACTATTTTGTGACTTTTGAGAGGTTTGCAAGCTTATTTATGCTTATCTTTTTGGTTGAGACATAAAGAGCAGCGTATTTTGTAGCATTTATTCATTCAAAGGCTTTATAGTGATGCATTGAGGAGGCTGGACACAGTCACAGAATAAAGCAGGGATTTATTCCAAGGATCTCCTCCATGGATCCACCTTGGGCAGCACCAGAGCCCAGCCAGGGCTGCACCCAAATGACCCAAAATGGCCCCAAAATGCACCCCCGGGGGCTCTCCCTGGGATCAGCTCTGCTCCATTGGCACCTTGCAGTTCATTGTCCCATTCCAGCTCCAGCCCAGGCAGTCCCACCCTGCTGGTTTTTCTCTCTCCAGCCCACGGGGTTTGTGCTGCTGGGCTGAGATTTGGATCATTTGTCCTTGGTGCCCAGCTGGAGCAGGAATTGTTTTGTGTCCCTGCTCTGTGCACAGAGCTCAGCCACACTTCATGTGGAGCTCAGAGCTGCACCCTAAAGCAGCTCAGAGCCTAAAAAATATCAAAGCTAGAACTTAAGGCATCAATAGCAAAGGCTTCTTCCCTCCGACAGCCAAGGTTATAATCTGTGCTCTGAGAATTTGTTTCTATGTGGAAATAAGTGGGCAGAGGGTCCAACCCATTTTTTGAATTCTTCTCACTGGACTGATCAGTTCCCTCCATCCCAGGCTCTATAAACCCATTTTATAGGGCAATTGTCCCTTTTGATGGGGTAATTTCTACAGATCCTGTCTCTTTTCCTAATGTTTGAAATGGTTCTTATTTTCCAGCCACTCCAGGTGCACTGACCCTCAAACCAACGCATTAAGAAATTTTTGGATACAATTAGGACCGAACACTGCCCTTTTCTAAGTTAAACCTCAGTGCTTGAAAAGCATCTGATTTTTTTTCCAGTGCAAAAAAATCAAATTATTTGTAGGATCTATGGAGAAATGTAGGAATAGGGGAGAGAAATGTAGGCAGAGTTGGCAAATTCCTTGGGATACACATAAACCACCTCCTTTCAATTAATTTTCTCTCAAAAGCACTCATAGGATGAGCAAGAAATGCATATCTGAAAAGTTACACTTTAAAGCAGGGCAGTTTGTGAGAGAGAGGATATTCTAGAATCAATATAAAATATGTCAGGAGTTATTGCTCATCTTGCTAGGCACAAATGTATGTAAAGATAGATAAAGAGTTGCAGTTTAGGAAATACTTATTAAGAAAAGAAGTAATCAAAAAAAAGCTTTAAGTTCTCCAATCTTAAAGAGAAATCTGTGTTCTCATTCCTCTTTAGCTGGAAGAGAAAGGTTTAAAAATTGTGGGTAAATACTCAGATGAAATCCATGGTGCAGAATTAAATACTGAATACCATTAAAACCTTTAAGCGCAAAATCAATCTTTTAAATCAGTTATCAGTTTACATTGTCTCAGACTTTATTTCTGGTTGTTTCCTTCAGTGCTAGGTGTATATTCTGCTATTTTGACAAAAATGTAAAAGCACCTTTGAATTTAAATAGATGAACAAACAGATGATGCAACAATCAAAATTATCCTTTCTCTCTGAGGAGTCTTCAGAGGAGCTGTACTTACATGTGCTTGTCTCACATTTGAGATTTCAGGGATATTTTCTGGTTTGCTTTGGGTTCTCATTGAACTCAACTCCCTTTTCTCATGGGCATCACTGATCCTTGACCCCCAGACCAGGTAGGATGGGGAAATTCTGTTTTTCATGAGATTTCCAGCCCAATGCCCATGTTAGAGTGGGCAGGGAGTTTCTTTAGGCTGAGGGAGTGAGGGAGTCAGTTCAAGAATATTTTTTGGGTTTGTTTCCACTCCTGTGGAGCCCGGGCCATCCCAGCCCATGGAGTTTGTTGCCATGGTTGGATGTGAGCTCCTGGAAACACAGGGATTATCTGGGAAATGCACTCTTCTTTCAAACTTCTCTCTCCAGCCCTGTTTAATAAATGATGTGTTCATGATCTTTTAACATCAGTAACAATTTGTTAGTCATATTACAGTTCAGAAGAGAGAGGCTGGGAAGTTATCTGAACCATTTTAAAACTTAAATTAGCCACCATAAAGCGCAGAATAAAATTATAAAGACTTTCTTGTAATACAAAATTCATAGAGACAAAACTCTAATTTCCTGATGGATATATGATATTAATGTAACGGATACCTCAGTGTAGTTAAATTGCATTAAATGGTTATTAATGCTTGAATAAACTTCAAGGAAGTGGGTACTGGTTGAAATGGGATAATATTTTGTTCTGCTAAATTATACGTTAATTGGTATTTCCTCTCTTGTAAAAGGACCTAAAGGGCTTAATAAAATATGTGGTAGAAACATTAGTTTTTCTTCTTGAGATGTTAAGTCCAGAGCTTAACCGGAAACATTTAAAATCATTCCCAGAAAATTCATTGGCAAGTGTGATGGCGAGGCTTACAGGACTTCCCCAGATAAATAATTATGAATGTCAGAAAGGAGTCTACAGGGCAACAAGCATGGAAAGGGAAGGAAATCCATGAGTGGCTTGTTTGCTGTTATATTTTAATTTTTGAAATGATACTTTGCTTAGATGTAGGTGGAATATAGTGGGTGAGGAAGGCTCTTGGCATGGGAGGCCACTGCTCACAGGATAACAGAGGAGGGGGCAGAAAAGGACCCCCAGTGCCCATCTCTGCATAATTCAAAGAGGTACCCACAAATCAGGAGGAGATTGTTTAAGAAAATCTCACTGAATAGTTGAAACTTTCCTGCAGTGATTTTTTTCTTTTACTCTTTTTTGTAGAACTGCTTATTCCTCATTGTGTCAGAGCTAAGCAGAATTTTTGTTTGAGGACTAGGTATGATATCCTGCATAGAAATATCATATATGAGTAGTCTTTCATTTTGGGAAGGAAAAACCTCTCCTCCTTATGAATATATGTATTTTATCTATATATATATGTGTGTGTGTGTATATATATATATAATAAGTATATTATATAAATAATAATTATATAAGTGTTATAATTATAATAATTTTATATTAACACACATATATAATATATGTATTTATATAATATATATTAATATATGCATTATATATATACTGCATATATATAATATTAATTTATTGGTATTATGGGTAATCTTCCTTTGACTCATATATCCAATAATACTAAGCTTAATAATTACCAAAAATGAGGTATTTTCAAGTTTTCTTCTGGAACACTTTGAGTTGATGGCTGACTGAATGCCTACAGAAAATTAACTACAAAACCAAAAGGAAGTAAAATTATTTCCTTGAGGGCACAGGAAGAAGAGAGGATGTCTCAGCCTCTGGTTTCAGAAAAGCCATTCATGCTGTCATTGCAGTGTTGCTGGGCTTTCCAAGGTGGATGCTCAAGGTTATGTTTTTTTCTGCTCCTCTTGGCCTCCTCTCCATGTTAAAATCAGACCCTTCCCTTACAGTCTTTCTCATAAATATTTTGTTTTTCAGGTGATATTTTCTGGGAAGCACAAACTGAGATATTCTTTCTATGTAACTTAAAGCAAATCACTGAGAAGAATGAGGTTAGCCAAAGTTTTTGAGCTCTGTGGTTTGTCTTAGAAGAAAAACACCATAGTGGAATCAGATACTTTTGATGCAATATAAACAGTTTCATATTTACAAAGAACGGGCAAGTTCCCATTTCCTGATTGCTGAACGAATCATGTAGGACACAGCACTTTTGTTTGCAGCCAAATGTGATCCCTTTCATAGATTTAATTCAGACTCTGGCTACAACTATTTCTCTCTCCAGGCCTTGTCTTTTCTCAGCTTCTCTCCTCTTTCTGCTTGTTTTCCCCCAAGGCACATTTTAGAAAAATCCCAGAGTGGTTTGGGTTGGAAGAGACCTTGAAGCTCCTCTTGGGCCACCCCTGCCATGGGCATGGACACCTCTCACTGTCCCAGGTTGCTCCAAGCCCCGTCCAACTTGGCCTTGGACACTTCCAAGGTTGGGGCAGAACTGATTCTAAACAAAAAGTATTTTATAAAAGCCACGTGCTGCAAGGCCCTTATTGCAAACTCTGTGTTGGCTCATCAGGGAGAATTTAAATTTTCTGGCTTGATAGAACTTTTCAGCAGTGTAAGATGTTTGGTCGTGGAAGAATAAATCCATTGACTGAAGAAACTTCTCTGAGGGGGGAAAAAAACCCTCAAACATTTTATTCTGCTTATTTTGAGTTCTTCTCATCCCCAGCTGGTGCCAGGAGAACACGTGGCTCTTGAGGACATGGTTTAGGGTGGAATTGTGTTTGGTTTATGATCAGAGTTAATGGTCTGAAGGGTCTTTTCCAGACTCCTCCATCCCAGTGAGTCTCTCCCACAGTTTTACCTGGGGCAGCACGGAGTGTTGGAGAACTTTGTGTGCAGTGAGGGAAAAACCTGAGCCCTGAGGGACTCGGAATTGCTGAAAACCCTGGGAATTTCATCCCTTTTTTTGTCTAGCAAAGCTGGGTGTGAGGGGGGTCTTGTGCTATTCACTGTGGCTGCCTAAATTCACTTCTGATGAGTGTCCTGGGCATGGGGAAAACCACAAAAACGATCAATGCAAAGTAAATCTACTCTTAAAAATATTTTTCTTTTTAATGATAGAAAAAAGAACTGGAGTGGGATGGTATCTCTGAGTAGTGAGAGGTTGTCTCCATGCTTGTTGGGTGTTGTTGAGTGTTTTTTAAGGAGAAAACTGCTGTTTTGGTGTGTTCTTACTGTTTTCTCCAGAGCAGAGGCAGCTCAGAGCTAAGTCCTGCTCTGCCAGGGAGGAATGATTTATTGGATGATCTCCCTGAGCTCCCAGCCTTTGCCTTCCCATCTTCAATACCCCACAGAAGAATGGAAACACTTCATGGGCTTCATCTTAATAGGGACTCCCCCACTCCAAAACAAGATCTTTATCCAAAGATTTTAATTAATTGCAAAAGTTAAAAATAAATCGTGCTGGAGTACCATTGATAATCCTCCTAGGCTGGCTTTCATTCATGTTAATGTGTAATACAGCCACAGTAAGATTTAATTTTAACCATAATTATAAAAGTTTGAAATTAAATCTTACTAGGGATGTGTTCTCCATTAATATGGACAAAAACTGATCTGGGAGGATTATTATGGGGGACACAAGAAAGATTTAATTTTTAACTTTTATAATTAATTCAAAAATGTGATAAAGGATTTTGTTTCAGGGGAGGGGGGAGTGCTCTCCAGACCACTAAGACATCCCAGCAGTCTTTCAGAGCCATCTTAATTACAGCCACAAAGAATTATTTGTTAGAGAATGGTGGTCAGGAGCTCAAACTGCTTCTGTTATCCAGAAATAAATGTGCAGACACTCGGAAACTTTCACTGAATAAAGACTGCAGTTGGTGAGAAAAGAAGATCAGAGGGATGCATATGTGTGCATGTATATTTATATTTTCGGGTTTATATCTGCAAATACCTGAACACATGGAGGTAGAAATGCACATCTATGTAAAAGTGGTTATAGATATGTAAATATACATCGATTTTATGAATAAATACGCATGCACTTTTATAAAAATTGTAGCAAAAATACATTTGTTCTTTACTTTTCTAATACTGCACACAGATGCATGGACACATGTATGGGTATGGATGTGAATTTTTCCTATTAAAAATTTTTCCTGTTAAAATCCTAATGGATGGGAATTTTTCCTATTAAAAAGGAGTTCCTGCAATAGGAGAAAAGGAAATTAATGGAAACCATTTCTTCCAAGGCATGCGGCTGCACTGAATTCTGGTATATTTGTCATGCTGCAGAATGGGCAGAAATCAAGGAAATTTACTGAAAATTTTCCACTGAGGATCAGGTTACGATGAAATTAAATGAAATTGCTGAAAAGGAGTGAAGTATTCATTCACAGGTACATCTTTTGGAAGCATGAAAAACAATACTCCAAAAGAGCAAAGTAGGGAAAGAATAAATATTTTTCCAAAATTATCTTTGCAAATACATTTTAGGCTAGTCAGATTCTTTCTCCTCAATTTCATATTTTTAGAAAATATACCTGTATTTTTGTCTCCCATTTTATTATAAAAGTAAAATCTGAAGATCTCAATCTTCTATTTCTTCATTCAATGTGATGTTTAATGGAGGGGGTTGGTTTTTTTTTGTTGTTGTTTTTTCATGTATATTGTAGGTTTTTTTTATGAGCATCTGCTTTCATCCTTTATTGTCCTTTCTACGAGTAATCAGGTTTGGACCACACTGTAAAGCCCATTATTATGAAATTTTGCAGTTATAAAGGGCAGATTCTTCCTGCATTAGCACAATAACCACTCCTTGCTGTAATTTACTTTAGTAAATGGCTCCAAGTAAGCAAAGAGTGCAAAAATTACAGTTACAAACCCTTTCTTTTTAGTATTATTTGTGAGAAACAGCTGCTATCCTTTGCAAAAGCTTTGGATAATGATGATAGAATCAAACTTGAGGAAAGTACTTTTTTTTTCTTTCCTACAAGGTACTTTTTCTATTGGATTGTTCAGACAGTTTGATATAATTGAGGAAAGCCATGGAATAACTTCAGTGGTCCTTGAACTGCCCCATAATTATTTACATGAGGAATCATTAATATTGGGAGATGCTAAAAAGTAAATTTGTATTCCTAGGGGTGAGGGTTTCCTCTTAGAACTAAATATCTGAGGGAAACTTGCTTTCATAACCACTTACCACTGTAGTCACTGAAATTTCTGTGCTGAATGCATGAAAATTTGAGATATTTAGTAAATTCTGAAGATCCAAAAGGTCTGAATTAGATAATAGTTGTTCTGTTGGCAAACAAAGCATTAAATTGATGTTATAAATTATGGAGGCTATTTTAAAAAATAGCATTAACTCCATTGTCATTGTATTTTCATTGACACATTGTTTAATCTTGTTGTGGTAGAACAAATCGAATAGGGTGCAACTCTTTCCTCTCTTTTTCAAAATTCCTGGATTTCCAAGATCCTTCCAAATAACAACTGAAACATTTCATAAAAATGTACCAAACCATGAATTTTGAAGTCTATGCATGCCATTGGAGATATTTTAGGTTAATAATTGACTGTTTAAATTAAAATATGTTGTGTGTGATGTATACATTCGGCTGCTTGGCAAAAAGGAAATGGTGATTGCAAAAAGCCCCAGAATCATCAGAAAATACCAAAGGGCTTCTAAATCTTTACTCTTTAAAAAAAAAACAAAAATAGTAAAAGGTATTTTATGACAGGTCTCTTTGGCCTGGAGCCAAAGCACACTCTGAAGGAACAGTCGGAAATTATTCACACTCCTTCCACTCTGTTTCTTTGCCTTGGCTTAAAATTAATTATGTTTTTTAAAAATATAACATGGCAGACATTCCATGGTGAGCCCCAATTTTTAGTCATCATGTGTCCAAAGACGCATGATGAGTAAAAGGCTGTCCAGTGACTCCAAAGTGATATCCCAGCCCACGTGGCCACCACCATGCCCTGCAGGGGTGATGGGTGAGACACTGGCATGGAACCTGGACCTAGAGCTGGCAGTTCTCAGGGTCTGGGTGTCGGGATGAGCCCAAGATTGCAAAAGTCCTCATTTCCCAACCCACGCAACCAAAGAGGGAGTCAGAATGCTTAGGATCAGCTTCTCAAGGTTGTTTATTTTCCCTTATCTAGAACATTCTCTCTCTGTCCTGCTGAGCTCTGTCCAGCGGCTCAGCCATGGCATTCTGTCTGCCCTCAGGGTGGTGTTTGCATTTTATACCAAAAACTACCTGTGCCATGTTTACAATAACGTGCCAATATCTGTCATTTATGTTGGACAATGTGTCTCTACCTTAAACCAACAGAAAAGTGTCACCATCACACCAAGACATGGAGGGCAAGAAGAACAAGAAGAAGGTCAGGACATGCCCAAATCCCTCCATCTTGTCCCCCTGAACCCCATTCTAAAAAAACCCCAAAATTCTACTTTTTCACCCTGTGTTAACTCAACTACCACACTACTCAAACCCTTGTGGCTTGTAATTCCTCACCCAGAGTTGGCAGTTTTTTCCACAGGCTAAAATCAAAGCCAGAGGTGTTTTTGACTTCATGCCAAGGTCTCTGAGCCCCCTGCCAGGGTCTGGGGACAGCCAGGGCAGCCAGAGGGATGTGCTGGGCTCCCACAGGCAGTGACAAAAGGAAATATGATTTCACATCCTCCATGCCACCTTCCCCACCCTGGTTGCTCAGGATCATGTTTGCCCAGTTGTGGTAGCACATTCTTTTCTTTTTTAGGATTTTTTTATAGAAGTATGCAAAGAAAAATGAAAGAGAAATCAATTTCTATTTTTGCTCTTTTTCTCATGTGGAATGGGTTTAGAGAATTGTTTACCTAGAGTGAGTACTTGATTAGATTCCAGTGAGGATTGTTTGAGCCTGATGACCAATCCAATCCACCTGTAGCTAGACTCTCAAGGGAGGGACACGAGTTGTGTTAAAGTTAGATAAAGTAGTATATAGTTTTAATATCTTCCTTTATATAGTATATTAATATATTTTAACATAGTTATAATAAAAAAAAATCATTCAACCTTCTGAATTAATTCAAACATCATCATTTCTTTCCATTAAGTTCACCTACATTTACAATACCCAGTGCATTCTCATTATTTCCAATGGAACATCCTAATGTCTCCTAATTTATGGAAACCTACCAGAGTCCCTCAGTGGAGATGTTTTGTGCTTAACACAAGAGGATTTCTGATATGATGTTCTTGTTTCAAAGGAAAGTCTCTAAAATGGATTTACCCCACTCATATCTAGAAGATAGGACAATGCTCAGTTGAACATGAGGTCATTTGAATTATGATATTAGGTGCTAGATAAACTTAAAATATATCCCAGCCTGCAAAAGCTCTCAAATAATCAGTGCATGACTTGAGTTGTTTTTGACTTGTCTTTGACTGGTTCTAAGAATTACATATTGTGTTTGTAAACTCCCAGGGGAGCCTTTGGGTATGAACCTTTACATTTTCACTTATCCAGCCCAATATTCCCCTTCCTATCGTGTCTGCTTGGCTCCAGGTTCTTCCAGAACTCAGCAGAAATGTTCCCTGTCAGGCACAGGCAGAAGTTATCACGCCCCTGAGGAAAGCTGAGCCTTCGTGTTCCCACAAAGTCCTTCCCCCTTTCCCAGGGGTGCTGAAGTGAAGATTTCTGATTTCTTCCCAGCTGTTCCTCCCTCTTTCTCTATTCCTCAGCACCAGGTTGGAGATTTCTGCCTTTTTATCCTAATAATCTTCTCTCCTCTCCAGAAAAAAACAAGCAGGGTACTTGGAATTTTCACTTTTCTTTTCTGCATGTTGGAGCCTTCTGTCGTGTTCTGTTTTGTCAAAGGCAAGGGATTTTTTTTTTTTTTTTTTTTTGTAAATAATAAAAGCTAAATTTCTGCAAAACTCCTTAAGGGACTCAAAGCATTGTAAAACATTTTTTAACTTGGCCATGACATGGCTTTGTCACACAAGTTCTACATTTCTGTACATGAAAGATTTCTGTGCTTGTCTTTGTGCCTATTTTTGTCTGAGATAAGTAAATTTACTTTTCTAAGAGAATAATTTAGGTAAAATATCCTTCTATTTTGTATTAACCATGTAAGAAAGAACAATGATGTCTACAACCACAACAATGTAGCTTAATTCCTTGTCTAAAAAAAAAATCAGTTTTGTCAGCACAATTTGCCTCCAAGTTTGTTGTAAACATGGAAGTGGATTTTTTTTGAGATACCTTCTAAGGGTTTTTTAAAATTTTTTTTCGTAATTTTCCCACTTCTTCTCAATACCAGGGAGATTTTTTTTGGACACTCAGTGATGTATCTGGTAGCAGTCTAAATTGTGATTAGCCAATGGAATTCTGCATTTCCATTAAGGCTGAAGCCCCAGTGTCCCTGAGATTTATATCCCTGAATCTCTCAATTGATTTATAACCTGGTAATCCTTTTATCCCCATTTATATGCAGCATAACTTGACATAAGTGCTCCAATGTCTCCATTAATTGAATTCAAGAGTGTTGGACTGAGAAACTGGAGTAAAAACTTTTAGGCCCTACTGTAAATACACTTTGTGTCAGGGGAAGGCAGGAGGCCATATGTCCTTGAGTTGAGCTTTATGTAAAATGAAGGAGGGGAAAAAAAAAACCTACCACCTTTTAATGCTATATTTAGAGTATTTTTTGTGGTAAAAATATATTAAAATATATATATATTTTTTTATTCCTGTTCCTCAGTGGATTGCAATGCTGCAGGGTGAGATCCACGTGGATTTCCTGGTTTGTGGTGCACAGAGAACAGTCTAGGTCCCAAACACAGGGTTTTGTAGGGCTGCTCAAACCATTGGAACAACCAGGAATGATGTGTCTGGGTTTTGAAAAACATCACTATAACCAGTTAACTCCCTCCTTGCTCTTGGAATGTGAGTGCAGCTGTTAGAACTGGGAAGTTTTCCTGTCCTTCCCTCCAAACCTTGCAATAGGAACATTTCCCTTGTTGCAGAGCACGTGGGTGTGAAGTCCCAGCACTGCTAATTTTAATTATGTGGTGGGAAATTAAGCAGTGCCAGCAGCTTTTTGTTATTAGTGCTCCTCCAGCGTGGACACGGGGATGAGATGAACACCTCTCCTAGAAGCAAATCCGTGGAGTTTCTCTGGAAAAAGGCTCCAGCCCCTTTCCCAGCCTTGCCTGCAGAGGATGGGACAGCCCCCAGCCACACTTAAATCAAATCTGTGGCACAGCAAACCAAGGAGCTATTAAAATATATTTATTATTCATTATTAGTAAATTGCCTGCGTGTTGTTTAGTGGAAAGTGGCAAACTTACAGTTTTGTTGACTCATGGAAAGTCTACGGTGTGGTGTCCTGCAAACCCCAAATTTGTATTTATAGCATTAATTTTAAAGCTCTGTTTAAGCAATTACATCTGTGCATTAATGAAAAAATGCAGAATAAAGGCAAATGTTGCAGAGTGCTGGAAATCTGCTGGGTGAAAACAGCACTGAGTATCTTGAGACTGAATGTGCTGCTGGGACAGAACCTGATTTAACCCAGAAATTTACAGGTGAGACTGTGGAAGATAATGTGTGCCACTACTGAAGATGTGTTAATAAATTATAATTCTGAATGCTGCATGCATCCCAATTGCCTCTTTAGTAAATACTTAACACATTAAAGCCTGCCAGGAAATCAGATGAAATGAAACCAATTTAAATTCCTTAATTTGTATTATGTTATGCAATACTACATCATGTTGAGGCCATAGGAACAAGGAATTGATATTTTCTGAAGTTGATCTCCTGTTTCTCAGCACTTTGTTAATGTGCTGCTTCTCCCTTTAGGGACAGAATGATAACAAAACTTTCCATATTTTTGGTGTAATCTCATTTTACGCTGTGGGAAGAAAGGAGGTGTAAATAAAAAAAGGAGGGACATCATTCCTACCCTCCTTTCTTATCACGAAATAACTTTACTGCCAGAATAATTCCAAGATTTAATTCCATTAAATTTCAAGAACCACCACTAGGTTATTATATTTAATGCTAAAATTCAATGTTTTCCCACCCTGCTTAAAATTTGCTGTGAGAACTTGGGATGATGGAGTTGCTTTAAATGAAATATGAACTCAAATACACACAATGTTAATCAGGAAATATCTGGAAATAAAATCAACTGACCACAACCCATGAGAGGCAAATGTTTCTCTGCTCACTCGGGTGGGCTGAGCAGAAAGGCCAGGAGATATTTGGGAAGTGTGATGGCCATCAGCTTTATCAAAAAAGCTAATTTGCCTGAGAAATAACCACGTGGAGGTTTGGGTGAGCATTTTTAAAAAGATAATTCCATGAAATTAAGGGATAGGTTGAAGAATGAGCTATTTGTGAACATTTAAAAAAGTCTTCAGTGATTTTCTGAATTTTGAAGGAAACTGAGTACAGTTTATAAAATTCTCGAGAATTCACTTGTAAAGCAAAAAACAAAATATATATATTTTAATAAAACGGTTTTAAATTTCCTCTGTAGTGGAAAGGACTGAGACCTGCTGCGGGTCTCAGCAAAGTGAGAAAGGAAAATGAAATTGAGCCTGGTAATGACCTGGGATGACCCTTTGGTGGTTGGGTTCAGATTTTGGAGTGAAATACCAGAAACCATTTATTAGGTGTCTGATATAACCTGATAATAACTCAATAGGATTTTTTTTTCTGAGGGAAACCAAGAGAATTTTCCTAGTCCTGCCTAAAGGGTAAAGAATTGGTTTTGCAATACCCTGGACAAAAAAAAAAAAACAAAAAAAAACAAAAAAAAAAAAAACCAAAAAAAAACCCACACCAACCCCCCCAAAAAAAAGAAATTGAAAAGTATTTAAATATTGTCTTAATTTTCTAAGAGCACTTTTAATATGCTTTGTTGGTCCTAAACCCATCTGAGTGACTGTTTAATGATTCATAATTTGGTTTTCTAGTCTCTAAAAGAAGCCAAAGTCAAAAGAAGAACTGCCTTCTGTGTTTTGGCTGTGAGCTGTATAAAATAATTGACTGTCTGCTGAAAAACTGTCTTGTCATATTTTGTAATAAAATAATATTTTTTGTGCATAACTTGACCTGTCCTAGTGAGTTATGCTGCTCATTGTTTCACAGTAACAATTTCCAATGGGGTTTTAATAATACTCCTGCTTTGCCATCTTGTAGGATGTGAGCTGTTACATTCAATTTGTGAGGAAAATATTCAGGTATAAAACTGGATAATCTGTATCCCTTTAGAATCAAAAGTCACTTTGCCAAAATATTTTAACACATGAAATTGCTTCTTAAGAGATGTTTGCTATGATAAAACGACAGAAAACTACATTTCCATTATAATTATAACTGACTAGTGGTGCTAAGTTTTTATAATTTAAAGGTATTCTCAAATCTGACAGCTCTTCCATGTTGAATTATGCATTTCTGGCTCTTAAATAGTTCTGCTGGCATGAGACAGCTGAGATGAAGTTGTCTTTCTAAAATAATTGCTCCATGGAGCATCCATTATACCTTCAGAAAAAATGTATTACTTGACTTCTACAAATTATAGACTAGCCTATAATGGGTATTTTTGACAGCTATTAGCTTTTTTTAAAAAAAAGAAAAACCTGAGCAGTAAAATGAGTATTGATATCACTCTGCCGTGTCTTGCATGTTAATACCAACCTTTTCTGTGCTCCTTTTCTAAAGCATGATGTAATCATTAATTACAATAATATTGATGTAATTGCACTCATCCCAAGCTCCCTCCTGTAACAGCGATGTGTGATTTTTATGGGCTTTTTTTTTTTTAGAGTAGTACTCAACCCATATTTTCTCTTCTTGGAAAAAGTGAAAAAAAAAAAACCAAACACTTAAGCAGAAAATTCTCTGCTGTATTTTGACATCATCACTGCTCAGGATGAAAATATCTGGGAGCTGAGTGGAGAGTTGGACCTTTCCTGTGTGTAATTGTGATGTGGTTCTTGGGACTAATCTCACCTTCTAAAGCCACGCAGGAAGAGGCAGGACAAGATGTTCTGCTGCCTGAACCTCCTTTTTTTGGGTGTTCAGACACCTCCAACTGATATTTCTGCCTGCAGCAGCCACCAGAGCTCGTGGATTTGCAGTTTCAGATCCAGCTCTTGTGCTGTGTCAATTTGTGCTGTGTTGATTCTGGCAGTTCCCAAAATGTTCAAAGAGGAGATCCTGGGGCAGGGGAAACAGAAAAAAAACCACTGAACCTACTGAATAACATGAATTTTCTATATTAAATATATATTGCTGATATTTTATCTTGTATCTAGGAAGCGATGTAGCCAAACTAGAACAACACAATAGCATAAAAAAAATATAGATGAACAGACTGTCATAACTACAGCTGAATATATTAATTTACAGTGGTGTTCACCACAAAAACAAGGGATCCTCCAGGATTTTCTTCACTCTGGCCATTGCACATCAGTCCTGTGGGGTGGAACAGGACCGAGGCTGATCCAAATTTCTGGTTTTGTGTATTTGGTGCCTGAGTGAGAAGTGTGTGTCTGGGAGGCTCCAGCATCTGCTGGTGTGGGGAAACAGAAGGTATGGCTGGGAGGATTATTCCTGCCCTAGGACTGTTCTGGCAGAGGCTGGATGCTGCTACCGAGTGTTGGTCTGTGTTAAACCCTTTCCTGTGCTCCTGGAAAAGGCTTTTCTGGGTAAGAGAAACTTGGAGCAAAGGGTGAAACCAGATTAATTGAGGAGAAATTCACTACTGCATTCAATTTTTCCTATGTGCTGAGAAAATTCGGAATTTAAAAATCCCAGTCATGAGAACATGCGACTTTAGTTCCAGTGATGCACAGGGACAGCAGATAAAGATAAAAAAGAAACTTGTGTTTGGACCTGCAGCTCTGTGGAAAATGGGTTTATAGAAAATTTTTAAAGTTTGATAGAAGGTTCATATAGTGTGTGTTTGTATGTAAACTTTGGCATAAAAATATTGATTTAGAAAAGTTATGGAATAGGATAGATGTTTTGACAGAGAAATGGAATTAGAAATAAGTTTTAAAAGGTGGTTTTATAAATAAGATTAGATATTTTGGAGAAATAGAACTATGAAAAATATATTCAGACTCACGGGGGGTAATTTTAGATTACTGGTTTTAAGACATTCACAGCATGGTGTGGCAAAAGTTAATAGGCCAAGAAACACTTATAATGTATTGTAATTAAGAAAAAGTTGGTTTCTAATTGTAATAATGTCAATTATAATACCTGTATTTTATCAACCTTCATATGTAACTAAAACCAAATTTTTTTAAAACACCTCTCAGTTACCCCATCTCTAAATTAAAAAAAAAAAAAACCAAACAAAAACCAAAAACAACTCAGTCTGCTCTGGTTTCTGCTCACCATTTCAAATGTCCAAAAAAGCTCGTGAAGAGCAGCAAGAGAGAAAGGCCCAGACTTCCTTGCCCAGGTCAGTATTTCCCTTCTCCCCAAATCACGGCCCCTCCACATGCTTTGAAATAAAGTGAAAATTGGGAATGTTCTCAGCTGTGGAACTGCTCAGTGTTGATGGAGCAGACCCCAGGAATTCTGCTGAAATCTCACAGAATAGACGGGAATGGTGCTGCAATCAGGGCAGCACAAACCATGTTTGGAAGCACCACAATTATTGCAGAATAAATCATGCAGACCCTCCAGAGATGGTTTTTCCAGAGATTATGGACTGCTTTGGAATGCCATTAAGGACCTATTAGTTGCCCAGCTGGTCCATCCATAACTTTCAGTAATGTCCTCTCTGGAGCATTGTTTTCTTATCACATGATATCTGTACTAAGGGAACTTAAGATTTCAGCTCAGGACTGTTGAAAGAAAAGGTAGCCTTGACATCTTGGCTATTTTATAATTAATATCTTTATTATACTTTTGACCTGAGTTTTACAATTATTAGAGGAATTAATATATCTGCTGAGATTTATGTATTATTTTGTTTGTTTTGCTTTTTCCACCCCCCTCACTCTCCATTATGTAATCTCTGATATGCATTCCCATGGCAATGGGAATCTGCTGGGCTAAATATAAAATAGATAACGAGTTCAGAATTTGGCACAGGCTTGTGAACTGAAACAAAAAATTGGTGTAAAATCATAAAAGCCCTGTGTTGGTGAGTTTTCTTTCAGCAGGAATGGTTGAAAGGTTATCACCTCCTGAACACACAGTGCAGAAAACTTGATTGCAAATTTAGAAAAAGCAATATTCTTGTTTCAGAGCCATGAACCAGTATCCTGTTACATGAGGGGCTGCAGAAGAACATCCCACAGTTGAATAAATATTGACTGCTGCAGCTTTTAGAACAAGTTGAGTTTTTGAAATTTTAGCTCATTAGAAATGATATAAAACTGACAGAATTTGCACCTATAAAGCAACATTCTTCATAGGTTTTGGTATTTGTGAAGAGATTTTTTTGCAGCCTGATCTTTTGGTAGATCAGAAATCTTTTGATTCCCATTCCATTCTCTTATCTGAGCACGAGAAATTTTGGGTTCAGTTGTGAGAGTGCCTGAAGTGGTTGAGGTGACCTCTTAAATGCTGTGACGTGGAGCTGATTGCACTTGCAGTCATTCACCCAATGTCTGAGTCCATCTTGAATAAATACGTGGAGCAAATGTTGTTTTCTACTGCCTGTGAAGGAAATTTGTGTAGAACGATGCTCACTAAGCAGTTCTGTGAAGAAATTCTTTTTACTGCAGTACGAGGAAAAGCCTTTCCTCTAAAAAGTTGATAAGATAATTAAAGTAAGAACCTGAAAAATGCATTCTTGCCATGGTTGCCCTGTTGCTAATACCTATACTAATTATGATATTATAATCTATATCCTCCTGATCCAATGGATGCAGAATGTTGGCACCATCCATGGAATTGAGGAATAACTGAGGATATAAGTGCCTTCATAAATAAGCTGTTTTACTTTGCAGGTTGCTGATATAAAATAATAGAGAATCATTAATGTTTTCATAGTTTTGAATATTACATATAATTTTGCATCTATTTTACACAAGAATAAATGGCTGCATACAGTGAAAGCCAGTGAAGATCCAGGACCATGAGGTTTTCCAAGTGTAAAATAATAATTTTAGGAGTGGTATTAATGCCATTAATTAGGAAAAGTGTACAGAATTTCAAGTTTGTTTAATTCTTTGCTGTAGGTGTTAAATCAGGGCTGTTCTAGACCAAGTGGGCTGTCAAATCCTTTAATCCTGGGATAGCAGAATGTACTTTGTGTGCGAGTCTGAGATTTTCCCTGGCCTGCACAACAGCTCCAAGGTAATGTGTGGGATGCAGCTCGTCACTGTTTTATTATCCAAAAAAAAAAAAAAAAAAAGAAATGTCTGATTAAGTCAGAGAAAAGTTACTGCATTATTAAAGTGGGTGAATCATTTTTTCCCCCTTTCCTATGGTTTGTCAAATTTCTAAAATATTATATTTTTTTTCAGCTTGAGTTGCATACTGTGTAGCTGAGAGATAATCCCTATGGTCCTGGCATATGTTACTTAATTGTCTCAGAAGGAAATACCATAAATACCATGCTGTCATCTCCCATGGGCATTTGCTCATCTGTCACAGTGGGAGCTCCAGACTGGGTGAGGTGCTCTAAGACATTTCTTAAACTATGTAAATCACAGCCATTTCTCCTTCCTACCTCCCAAATGGTCAATTATGTATAAACATGTGTTAATAAAAATTTGCTTCTTTTGCCTCCGAGGTACACACCCAGAAAGCTGAGGATGATAAACCATAAAATGCCATTATTATGTGATTCAACCTGAGACATAAATTACTGCTTTAAAATGCCAGCATAGATAGGGAAGTCTGGACCCAAAGTAGGAGGAAAACAAAACCATCAATAAAAGTCATTAAATAAACAGGGGAAGGTTTTTCTCTCTCTCTTTTAAGGCAAGTGGTTTGTACCTACCTACAGAGAGAAAAGCAATTAGAAGATGATGCTGAAAGTGTGCTAAAGGCTATTTTAGCCAAATATTTAACCCATTTGCTGCTTAATGACCTCTGCACAGGTTCTGCTGCCATAAGAGAGAGAAAACAGCCCAAGTCCAAGGGCTGCAGAGAACTGCAATGGAAATTAATACAACCAGGTAACAAAAAAAAAGTTAAAAAAGTACCCTGTGTGTGGCTGTATCAGTGAATAACCAGGGAACCCCAAGAGGTGGAAGGAAAACACCTTTTATAAAAATAATCCAGGTTTCTGATGTGGTTTTAGGCTTTACACCAGCCCACATCAAGCATCTCTTATTTATCAGACCCTTCTTTCCCTCTGTAAATCATTCCTGGGCTGTGCTTGCATCATGGGCATTATGAAACAGAATCTCTGCTGGGATTTAAACTCATCCAAATTTAGTATATAGCCAGTCAATAAGGTATTAAAACTGATACCATGGTATTGATTAATGTTCCTTAAATATCTTAATGGTGAAACAATTCTGATGGGCTGAGAAATTGGATTGGCCACATGTGTGGCCATGGGGAGTATGGAGCTCATGTTGGGTCAGTTTATGGACAGTTTTGTGTTGTTATTGTTTTCTTCCTGAGGTAAATAACACTTGAGAAATAGGTGTTTCTCAAATATCTTCAGAGCAGCTCATCAAGACACAATTTCAGAGGCAAGGTGAGGAAGATATTGCAATGAAATGATGCAAAATCTTGGTCTGAAAATCACTTAGAAGAGCTGAGGTTGAGCCATTTGTAGGAAAAATGGGGCAGTGAAATTTCTCTGATGAGGAGACACTTTCTGTAGTTTTTGTTAAAAATACAAGGTTGAGCTGTAAATGATGGTTTAAAAGTGGAGGACCAGAGCATCACACCAGGAAGAGATGGAGTCAGGATGTGTCACTACCTTGGAACTGACTCCTTTTTCCAAACCCGCGATGCAAATCTGACAGGCTGAACATGTAGGAAATCCTCTTTCTTCCCATTCCCAAACAACAGCAGCTCCACTCTGAATTCAGGTTTCTCTGCTGGGGGTTGCTCTCTTTTACCCGAGCCTTTAGAAAACTTTCACAATGCAAATTAGGATTTTTTTTCACCAGAGTGCTTTAATTTGGAAGAAGGGTGGGAGGATTGGAAGTGGAGATATTTAATTTTTTATTCCCCATTCATGTTTCATGGCTTAACAAGTATGACTGTGTTACCCTTTATTTTGTGGTAAGAGCTCTGCGAGATAAAGATAAAAAGCATAACTTGCTTTATAATTGGTTGGTTTTTTTTTTTTTTAATGTTATAACTTTTTTGTCTTACAGGGTCAAATAGTATGAATTATGATTAATTTTTAGGTTTCTCCTTAAAAAAAAAAAAAAAGCTCATTTGACTTTATACCATTTATCAAAATTGGTTTTTGGCAGCATTTTATCACCACCAAATTCATTGGGATATAAAAATTCCAAAACATGGTATTGTTCTGTGAAGCAGGGGTGGAAACATGACGGGAAGATCTCTTACATCACTTGAGCAAGCGGTTTTTTTTTTATTTTCCAACCAAATAAAATCGTAGCGGCGCCATTCAGGTTCCTGTAGCTGAAGGCCATCGTAAACCCCTGTTTTCATGGGCTTGTAGATCGTTACTGAGACATTAAAAACAAAACTACCTTGAAAAGTGGTGTTTTGTGGAGGGCTCAGCTTGGGAAGGGGAATGGCCTGGCAGGTTTTTAAATTAGGAGAGATATTTGTCAGTTAAAAAGGTCAGGCAGCTAACATTTATTTACACTGCTCACTTTTAGGGCCATTGCATCTTAGTGTCCAAGCCTCTATACATGAGGAGTTTTTTAAAGTGTCCATTTGTCTTTTTTGTTCCCAAAATCTAGTTTTGTGGGAAGGCATTAACTTAATAGTAAGATTTATTATGTCCTGATTGCACACAAACACGAGCTTATGCACAATTTTATATACTTGGAATTTTACCAGGGATGGAGAAAAGCTCCATCCATCCCTGCTGCTTGTGTGGGGCTGGAAAAGGAACATTTTTCTACCCAGAACCTTTTTGTACCACCCAGCACCTTTCACTCCATGCTGCACCACTAATACCTGCCATTGCAACTGCACTTTAATTATGGTAATAATGAATTACCATAATTTTATTGCACATCCATGGTTTGGTTTGCCCAAGTGTCTGCAGAGAGAAGATCCTTCAGTTTGTTAATTAATGCTGCTTTCCAAACATCCCTCTGAATGTGGAACTTTTTTCTCCATTATTTTATAGGAGCTCATAAAATCTTCTATCCTCTACATAATTATGAACCTTGCAAATGTAGTTAGTATTGCAGTGCAAGCAATTATCTTTTCTTGTGAAGTAGGCGAGGTGCTCTTTGTACTGTGGGAGGAGCAAACATCTTGAGAATTTCATTATGTCACAGTGATGTAAAATTATTAAACAGGATTGTCTGAACACAACACTTCCCACCTGTTTTCTGTGTAGAAAAGCCCATGTAATTCTAATTTTCCATTTCAGTCATCTGCCCTATCTTTTCTAACAAGGAACTTTTATTCTGTCTTTCAGTGGAATTATTCACAGAATTCCTTGCCTTTCACAGAATTAAATCACCTAAATAATGACACATCAAAATGAATAAAAATAAAGGTGGTGAAGAAGACCCTCTGAATTGGGTATCTGCTTATGGGATATTCATTCTTTAACAGGGATGCAAATTGCATCAGCTGCTCTGTGACCTTCAAATCCTAATTATTCTCAGGTTGTAATATGCAGCTGAGCTTTAAAAGGAAAGTATAAACTGTGTGGCCTTGTGATTGGAGAGGAAATGTGCCACTCTATCACTAATTCGTAAATTTAAGTCCAGTTAAAATGTCTGATGAACCATATATAAACATGAACCATATGGGTTTTTATTATACTGTGGTGCTGTATGAAAAATATTAGGAAAAAATGGGGGATAGATGGTAAGGAAAAGCAGGGGGAATTTAAAATGAACAGCCTGTGCTGAGGTGAGACTCTCTGAGAAGGTGAAACAAGCAGGAGGACACAGAAGGATGTGCTGGAAGCTCAATCTTTCTTTGCTATCGACTGTGGGATAAATGCAGCTGTGTGTGAAAACCCCACAAAACTGCTGGACATTTTCTTGTGGGGCCAAAAACTCACAAGGTCCCTCCCTTCAAAGCCTCCTTGGAAAACTTCAAAACCCCCTCAGCTGGGTGTAAATAAAGGGTAAAGCCCAGAAATGGGACGATTTCAATTTTATGCCTTTAAAACTGGCCCTCAGTGCTTATTTCCCAGCCTGGTTGCTGCAGCGTGGGTTTAGCAGGGTGCTTTGGGGTCTGGGGCTTTGCCATGGGAAGTTAATGTTGGCTCAGAGGGAGCAGGAGGGCTGGGAAGTGGGGATGGAGCTGGAAAATGCACAAAATCTCCATTTCTCCCCATGCCTCCCCACATTGCTGCTGCTGAGGTTGAATCTGTCACGCATAACTGGCAGGATGAGGCAGGATTTGCGTTGAATGTTAAAAGAAAAATATTTATTTTCCAGTGCTTTTTCTTTCACGTTTCTTGCCTTACGGAGATGGTAGGTCTGCTTGCAGCTGTAGAAAGGCAGAATTTAGCACTCAGTGGTAGCTGCCAACATTTGCAAGATACTCGGGATGCTCGAGGGGCAGGGGAGGGATGAAATGCCCTTTGTGGAGCTCCACCTAACTTGTAAATGTTATTTATTGTGTGGCTTTGTCCAGCAGCTACTTACTTCTCCTAAATAACCTCAGAACTGCACAATTTCAAGAGGGAAATCAGCTTGCCTAGCTCAGAACGCTGCACGTATATCTCATATATATACACGCACACACATATGTACATAGATATTTTAATTTTTTTTCCTGCTAAAGCCCCTATAGAAGCACATTAACACACTTGAAGAATATTAAAAATGCACCATATTTTCAGATTCTCATTATTCTAGGATGAGTTAGCCTATCCGAATTAGATATACATTAGCAAAGGGATTTGGGTAGACATGTCTATATGGATTAAACAGAGCTGCACTTTGCTTTCCTGAGTTGGTTTTTTTTTATTTTTTCCCTCTTCTCCCCTCCTCATCTCAATCATAATGAGAGGTGATTGCATTTATTTGGGCAAAATCCAAGCTGAACCCAGCAGAGGATATTTTCAGAGTTATCCTTTTTAGATATTTGCCATATCAACCAAGATCTGTTTTTAGGTCCAGTTATTTAAGGCTGCCTTAAAGACTAATGAAATAGAGTGTGATGGATGTTACCCTGTTTCAGGGACTTTAAAGTAAGTTACTTTCAGAAATAGAGAAAAAAAACCCAACCCTATAATCTTCAAGCCCCACTTTGCTCCTACTTTTCCAGATCATATATTTATTTTCAGTAGGAAGATGCTCTGTGTAATGTATATGTTAATCTTCCAAAAGAAAAAAAAAAAAAAAAAAGAAAGGAGTTGGTTCTGAATTTTCCTAACTCAGGGGAGATTTATAATCGAAGAGGAAGGCTGGAAAGGCACTTTAAAAATGCTGCTTTATTTTTTTTTAAGCTCTTGGAAAGGTAAGATTTTGCTGGTGCCCAAGTGAATTAGGAGCAGAAGTGGGAATCCTCCCCCAGTTTGTGCCTTTTGAGACGTGACAAACGGTGTTATTCCCATTTTGTCACTGTCTTCTCTGCAAAACCAGATATATTCAGGCTTTGAAACCTGGAATCCTGCTTGGTGTGCTCTGAAGATTATAAGTTTTTAACATTCTTATTATTTTTACCACATGGTATGCTTAAAAAAATAGCCTGAGATCAATTTTTCAATTTTTAGACCACTTTTAGGATCTAAAAATTGACAAATTTTTAGTTATAGTTTTCGGATGACCCATATATATTTGGGAGATTTGTTTATAGATAACACTATGCAGTTATCTTAGAAAAATCCCCTGAAAGTACTAAGTTATTAGAAGTGACATTCCTTTAAAAAAAGGATTCTGTGACCTTAAAATTTTAAATTATGATATAAAATACTTTAAATTTTTTTGGCTTATACACTTAGCTTATAATGATATACAAATCCAGCATTTCTTTGCAAGATTATTTGTTCTTTATTTAAGCTGTGCTTTAATTTTTATGTTTCTATTTCCTTATCATAGAAAAGCAGTTTACTGGGTTTTTTTTTTAATTTAAAAATATGGCACATATTTAAAACGGTGTGAGTCCGGTAGTTTCAAGAATCTTTTTTATTGTTCATTTGTATTTCAGTGGCTTGACAATTTTTCTGTCTCTTCTGTTCAAGTGCAAGCGTTCCCTATCAGGCAGAAACATCTTCATGTAATGCACCAAAAATATAATGGAATGATTGCTAACTTTGCAGAGAATAAAATAAATAAGGATGACATTTGAAAAGCCTTATTTACACCTGAAGAGGGCCTAAAAATGAGGGGAAAAAAAATAATGATGTCAATTTTGGGTCTTCAGTCCAACTGCATATTCATAAAGAGAAAACGCTGCTCAAATGAGGTTTAAGGATGTGACTTGAAAGGTCATGAAATTCAGATTTACATCTAAAATTCATCGTGTTGCTCCTCGCTGTAGCAGAGATCTTGTAACAAGGAGTGATGTTACTCACAGGGCTGCGCTCTGGAGGATAAACCCAAGTGGAATTCCTGTGGAGAAACATTTTATCAAACTCTTCTAACTCCTCAGCCCGCCACCAAACTTGGGCTGCGTTTATATGAGCTTCTAAAATGGCCATTTTTTATCAGCAATTTGTGCAATATAAATTTTGCTATTTTAAAACACCGTTTCCATATTTTCCTCCTCTGTTAAAAGACCTAATATTAAATGTTGTTTCTTCCTCACAGCCCAAAAATTTCATGAACTACATTGGAGGAAAAAAGTGATATTTTAATAAGAAAACCGAGGAGTGCATTAAAAATTGCTCCTTAGGATGAAATTGAGTTAAATTTTTCAGTTTTTTCCGGAGTGCCTTTTTACACTGCTTTCTCCACGTTCTCCATATGTCCGTCTGTGAGTTTGGTGAAAATTTGATTCTGAGTATGAAAACTTTCCGGGTTTATTCCTGTGTAAAGTTTGGATTTTGACGGTTTGGCATTTTCAGCCGTTTTGCTGGAAAAATCTTTATGCACTTAACGGAAAAAAAATGAAAACAGTGATGCAGAGACTGATTCATTTAATACCTTTTTTTTTTCTCTTTTTTTCACATGCAAGGAGCCTTATTTGATGAAATTCAACCCACAGTGTTCAAGAAACTGTCTGCATTTTTTAACTATTTTTGTCTGTCGCTGGAAGAGTCGTGGTGGGTGATGCAAGTGCAAAGTCAGTGCAGATCCTGCCATGGAAAAAGAGAGAAAAGAGGCAGGAATATAAATAAATTCTCAATTGCAGAAATGAAATATTTAGCTGCAAAAGAAGAATTATCTATCTTGACAATGCTCTAGAAAAAATTAACTACTTTTAAACTTCCTGGTTCTGTGATATCTGAGCAATTCAGATTTATTTTCTTCTTCACATTTTCTTTGCTCAGTCCGAGCACAAATTTCCCTGAATTTAGGATGGAATTGTGGAATTATTAAGTTTGGAAAAGATCCTTTGTCAAGTCCAACCATTAACCTAAAACATGCACCTTTACTTTCAAACAAAAATCCTCTGGTGGAAAAAGCAGCTAAGCCCACCAACCAAATATTCAAAATCCAAATCATGATGTCAGTCCTCAGAGTTATAATTAATCTTTCCTCATTAAACACTTTTATCAACACTTTCTCAAGCAGCTCCACATTCCTGTGTGCAAACACTCTTAATGTCTACCTTAATGTCTTTAAATTTCTTAGAAACATCTACAAATAATTCAAATTAGGCATTGAGGGATAAACTTGGGGGACACTGCAAGAGGGGTGTTGTCTTTGGCATATGATAACTTTTTTATTCTGAATTCCAACTCTCTTCTAAACACATTTACCTTTTGTCTAAATATTCCTTTAGCAGAGGCCTCATGAGGCATTTTTTTTTGTCCACAGTGCATTGATTTCAGCCTTCTGGCTGTAACCAATTTATTTCTGGTTGCAAGTAGTTCTTGTATTCAAATATTGGGTGTAGATTGCCTTAGTTAGCAGACTTTGTCAAGAAATAGTCCTGAAAATAATGTTAATCATTATTCTGCCTTCGTTTTGCCACATATTTAATTTACAATAGATTAGTGCAATGACTTCATTGCAGGTATTTAGAGTAGATTAGTAAATTCATTTGTGCTGATTGAGGCCACATTGATTTGTGATGATTGGTTCCATGGAATATACATCTGACCTGAATAAGTACAACCGTGCCAGGGCTGTCTTCCTGTTCTAATTGTATGGGCTTCTTCATTGGGTTATGTGGACATTATTGCAATTGAGCTAAAATAGGTCTGTTTTTCACTGTGCACAATTTAGTCATGCATCAATACATTTTTAATTAAAAGTGTATGACAGGTACAATAGTAGAGTACTCCACATAATTTTCTAAAGCAGGCCGTTCCCTCAAAGACAAGTAATCAGAATCTGTCTCACTTCAGCAGGGAATGTATGATTTTTTATTAAGATATGCGATTAAGCATCTAAAAACTTTCTGTTAAATTGTCAGATTTTGGTTGTAAGCGCCGTACTGTGACTATTTCAAGTTTATAATTGCAAAGTAAGGCATTCTGCTTGACAGGAGGAGAGGAAGAGCAACCTGGACAACTGGATTAGCTCATTTTGTAGAAATAGTCAACATTTGGGTCAGAGGGATCCAAGAGTGGCATTGGGAGATCTTCTCCCAAGGTCAGTGGGACAGCAGTGGAAAGGGATTGTTGTTTCTCCTCAATTTCCTTACCTAGCACCATCAGAGGAGATGGAAGAGAAGAGTGGTTCATGTCAGAACAAGAGGAATCAGGAGAAGTTGAGTTATGAGACCCACAAAGGATGTGGCTGCCCTGGATCCCTGGAATGCCCAAGGCCAGGCTGGGCAGGGCTTGGAGCAGCCTGGGATGGTGGAAGGTGTCCCTGACCATGGCAGGTGTGGCACTGGATGATATTTAAGGTCCCTTCCAACCCAAACCAGTCTGGGATTCTGTAACTCTTGTGGGGCAGATCATGATCTACCTCAGGAGTGCAAACAGCTGTTGAAGGATTTTCCCTCTGAAACGACTTTAAGATGGTTTTATGAGGATTTCAAAGAGTTATGATGATAAAAAAGCTTTACCAGCCATTTGTCTTCTTCTGACTTAAATGCCAGACCTGAATACCTGCTGGGATCTGGAAGGGTTGAGAGTCTTGATAAAAGAGGAGGTTGATAAAAGCTGGGTGAGCCTCCAGAGTGTCCTGAACCGTGGCTGTAGCATAGGAATAAGCAAGAAAAAAAAAAGTGATTCCGTGCCTGTGCATTCCCTTTCACTCTGGGTTGTAATCACAGTGATGGTATAAATCTGCCATAAAGCAAAAGGAAAGGTAAATATTAATTATGAAGGTAGAGGACATAAAGGAATATCTATGTATGTCTAAATAAATGGAGAAATAATAAGATTTGGGCACCCAGAATAAAAAAAAGAAAGTTAATTAAAAACTGAATATTTTTCCTTAATGTATTGAATGAATTTAAAAATCATCAAAAGCTTTTTTTTTTTTTGAGGCAAACCCAAAACTCTCTGTTCAGATTCATTGCTCTGATAAATGTCAAAAAAAAAAAAGGACAAAGCTGCCTATTTATCATTCCTCCAGTTAACTTTTTCTGCAGTTTCCTCTTACTATTTTGCCAGACAGAGGCAAAATGATGAGTGGTATTTCTGTGTCCTGATATTTGGGCAAATTATGATTTTGGTTGTGTGAGGGGTGTAGAAAAGCTGTAGATACTCTCCCTGCCCACACGATATTTCTCTGGTTCTGACTGTTTAACGAGAGCACCCTGCAGGAGTTTCCCTGATTCTGGTAGATTGAGAGTCATGAGTTTTATTTCTACATGAATTTTAGCATGGTGTCTTTATTCAGAACTTCTCAATTTTCTTTATTTCCGTTTTATCCCCCCCATTTAACAACCAAAACCTTGGTAGGAATGTTGCCACCACTTCCACTGGCTACCAGAGCAATTGAGGTTTCATCTGTGAACCAAAAGAGGTTTGGCCAGCAAAAGGTGATGAGGTTGTCCTGTGTTTTACTATTTTTTCTATCATGAAAACATCAGGAGTAAAGTAAATCACAGCTGCTGCTTGTTCATGTTCCAGGATATCATTGTGGCATTTTTCAGATAAATAAGTTGGTATAAATTTTGGAAGATTTCAAGGCTGGGTGGGAGTCTGGTCAAGTGGAAAATTGGTCCAGTGGACAATTCCCTGCCCATGAGAGGGGATTGGAAGGAGATGAGCTTTTAGGTCGCTTCAACCCAAATAATTCTATGATTCTCTGAATTGGACTGTGTTAATTATCTTTCCTGTAGATGTTGTGGCCTGGAAGACCACAAGAAACACGACCAGCTGTGATTTGTAACATCTTTAAAAAGCTTCCCTGGCTGTAATTATACCATGGTGGCTGAGGGGAGACAATACAATATCCTTAAAAAATCACTTTCCACTTAGCTAAGTGTATAAATTCTATCACTCATTAATAGTAAATTAGTGGATGATTTTTGCAGGAAGTCGTTTGAGTACACACTTGAGGTTTTGGGTGGCAGACATTGCCATGCATGTCTGGATTGTTAAAAACTCTTTCATTCCCATAGCTCTCAAATCAGAGTCTCTCAAGTAGGTTCTTAAAAAGAAAAAATATTACAAATGAAACGCTTTGAATTATGGCTTTTGAACTCTTGTTATTTGTTTTCTCACAGAAGTCGAAGGTAAAAAAATCACTCTAAGGTTAAATGAAGTATTTGATTTAATTGTTTTCCTTCAGTTTTCAATAGTAAAAATATTTCACTTTGAAACTGTATTTTTATAAGGTATCAGCAATTATTTTAGTGATTTGCTTCCTAAATTGTACTTTCCATTTCAGTTAATTCTGTGTGCTCCAGAATATGCTCTCTAGTTCAGACATAGGAAATGCACAATGAGATTCCTTTCTGCTCTTAGTTGTGCTGTTGTAGTTACACTTGAAATACTAAATATTTGGGTAGGATATCCTCCCTCTTCTTCCTTTTCTCTATGTACATCACATTAGAGAAAATACGGAAAACTTGAATTCAGTTTCACTCTGTGTGTGTCCACCTGTGTCCCCCACCCCAGAGAGCAAATAAACCCCCAAAACTCAGATCTGGATTAATCAGAGAATTCTCTCATCAGCCTGGAGAAATCATGTAAGCTCCCCACGTTTCTGGGAGATGAAGATAACACGTTATTTCTCTCTCTTTTTCTTAGTTCGACTGAAAATTTCTCAAGGCAGAGCTGCCCGGGCTGTGTCTGTGCAGAGAACGTCTCACAATGAATTGGAAGTTCAGCTCTGGGCATATCAGCATTACTACAATGCAGATTAATATATTTTTTTCCCCTCTTTCATTTTTTAAAGAAGATACAATCTACCTCTGCTTGAGCTCTGCCTGAGGTATGAAATAAGTGTAAAAGTTCACGATTTTAGCAGCAAGATGTTTCTTAATTAGAGCTCTTCTTATCAGTCGACTTCTTTTAACCATTTAGATTTAAATTTAGTCAGGGTCTCCCATCTGCCATATTCTTTTAATTCCCCCCCACACATTTTAGTGTATCTAAATTATGTGCATTTCTTTGTGGATTGCTGTGCAATAATTCTTCCTCCTAACTAATAATGGCAAAGGGAAGATGGAAAGGTACATTCTGCTCCTGATGTGATGAATATTAATTTGGTGCAGAGCAAACAACATCTGCACTTGCAGGGGAACTTTGCCCATGACTTTCTGGAGTGGAGACAGATTTTCTACAAAAATCTCTAAACATGAAAGGACACCTCCCAACCCCCCACCAGAGATCCAAGAAAACCCCTAATTAAATGAATTAGAATACAAGGGCTATAAAATTATATTTCTGCTCTGCCACAGCAGAGTTCCCAACCCTGGGGACATTGTGGAGCCACAGATCAGAAGTAGAAATGAACTCTGACTCTGATAACTTCGAGTCCTAACAGAGAAAGAACAGTGGAAAGTTTGCCAGAGAGGCCCCAGAGATAACAGTCAGAATTATATAATGTGCATATATAGGATAAAAAAACCCAGAAACCTACAGTGATTTTCTCCTTGGGGATGACAGGAATCAACCCAGAATGTGGCTTCAGTAAAATTTGTTGTGATTTGGAGACAAAAATAATGACTGCTGGCCAAATCTGGACCCTTGCATCGAGGCTGCCTGGCCGGGGATTTGCAGGGATGCTGTTTGCAGGAGGCTGAGGAGCATCAGAGCTGCTTTGTAGATATTGCTAAGCCCCTTAGTTCTCTCCAAAAGAGGGGATTTGGAGCAGGGAATCCTTGGAATTGACACATTAATTTTCTCCTGTCCATGCCCTGTGCTCTAACTTCTGCTTGGGGAATGTAGAGATCGCTGCCTTTCCTCCTCTTTGTGGGTTCAGGGTGTTCCTACTCTGACATTGAACAGGATATTATCTCTGGAAAAAAACAAAAAAAACCCCCAACAACAACAAAAACAAACAAAAAACCCAAACTAACAAAAAAAAACAACCCCCCCAAAAAAAAAAGCCCCAGAACTGACAAACTGACTAATTCAAAAATGAAATAATTTCTTTAAAATTTATTGAAGAATTTTTCTGTGAAAGATTTCGAATTTTTTACAGATGTTTAAATTATGTTAAAAGCATAATGCATGTTAAAATTATCCCCAAATATATACAGAATTCACTGTTCCTTAGCATCCCAGAAGTATTGAAAGGAAGGGAATTCTTTTCTGGCATTGAAAACTTTTTGGAGTCCATCTGCCAAATTTAGGGGCAAATTTTATCTTTGGATGTACATCGTGGGTTGTTGTCATGCTAACCTGGAGGGATAGAGTGTGCACTGAAATCCAGAAGGCTGTCTTTATTTTGAATTTTATTTACAAAGCCCATGAAAAAACTGACATTCATCAAAAGCTACGGCTTGGCCATGCTGAACATTTGCTTTGTTGTAGGGGAGAGTGGTCACTAATCCTTGATTGTCTTCTGAATTATTTGAGGACTTAACTATAGTTAAAATGTGACCTGAAACCAATGCCTTTAAGGGAGATGAAATTGCTTGGCTGCCACAGAAATACCAGTGCAAGTCAAGAAAATCAGTTGCTTTCTCTAATCTCCTTTCCTTTGGAAACTTTGCTAATGAGATCAATTCCAGAGACAGTTGCCTTGATCCACAATGGTAAAAGTCCTTCTGTTGGCAGCTAAATAAAGCAGGATAACCCAAAGCTATGTTAAAAATTGGGATATAACGTGAGGTGAACAGACAACCTGGCTTTGCTGAGGCAGTGCAGAGCCCGGAGTGTGTCAGATTTGGTTTGACTGTTAGAAATGGCCCCTAACTGTGCTTTTACCACAGCATCCTCCCCTTCTGTCCTCTGCAAACCAGAAGCCTCAGCCTTCATCAAGGTGACGTGCAGCTCAGATGTGGTCCCAGCTGGTTTTGTAACTCAGGGGGAGGTAGGAGGGAAGAAAGCAGTGAAAAAATATTCCCTTTAGCTCAATCTTTAGGGGTTCAGCTGAAAAATCAGATTTTTGAGCATATTGGGGGCTAATTGTCCACTCAATACCTTTCTCTGAGCTGTGCCATCAGCAAATATTTGTTTCAAAAAACAGAAATAAAGACATTTTGTTCAAGCTAGGAAAAAATCTAAAATAAAAAAAAAAAAACAAGAAAAAAAAACCAGACAGACTCTCTGTTTTCCTAGGCTAAAACTAGGAGTGGGAATGCATTTTGGGGGCTGGAATTAGGTGATGCTTAAGGTCTCCTTTAGCCCACACCATGGGGTGGTTCTATTAGTCATCAGAGGGATGTAGGTCCTGGATTTTGCCCCACACAAGTCTTCCAAACTCTTGGAACACTGTTGGAAGGAGCGAGAGGTGCATGGAGAATAAACAGGAATTATGAGCTTGGGCATCTCTTTGAGAGGCCGGTGCTTTTGTGGTTGTGTCAGGTCTGAGGGTTTCTGGACATGGGGCCTCTGCAGAACAGGGAAAAGCTGGGACATCTTCTCCTTAGTAATTTTGCAGTGCAGGGAAGCAGAATTAAGGATGCTGATTGTGTTTTTCTCTAATAGCAACCCCTTTGTAACAATAAAGAAAACTCAGCATAGTTATAAATATTAAAACCATGTAAACAGGTTTTCATATTGAGAAGGCAAAAAAAAATACAAAGTCCTAATGATCTCATTCTTACCCACTTCTATGATATAATAATTCTGTGGAAAATTTTGGAATTTACTTACTCTGCATGTCTGCAATTCCAAGTGAAAAAGGTGTTTTTTTTTTCTTTTTGTATTTTTTTTCCCCCTCTGTATCTTATTAATGAATTTTACCTCATTAGGAAATCCTTTAAAATGCTTGGATTGCTCTCCTGGAGAATTAAGTCCTCCATTTATCGACAGAACCTGTGCAGCTTTGGCACGAGGGGTGTAAATCCCCCACTGTTTCCTGTCAATGCTTTCTGCCTGGCTGGGGAGAAGCACATCTAGAGAGGATTGCTCAGACTCTGCAGACACCCTGACTCTGACCTGACTCCTGAGGAGAGTTAGCAAGAAGGGAGAAAGAGGCTTCATGATCTCAAGAAATATATTTTATTTTTTAATGGATTAGGGCACATTCCATAACCATTTTTTTTCCTTTATTGGATTTTTTTTTAAGTTCTGTTACATATTCTACAAACTCATTGTAAGGTGGCAGTGCCAACATTTTTAAAGTGTTCATTGATGGTCAAGAGGATCTAAATAGGAATAATTTATTCACTTTGGAGCTGGTCAGGCAGTAAAAGTAAAATAATAACAGCTTGTATCCTAGTGTTTGTGAAAGAAAAATACACCTAACCCCAAATTTAATGCAAATAAAAGCTCATACAGAATTTATGGCCACATTCTCAGCCACAGGTAACTGTTAGAGGTAACTTCAAGACTGTAAAGTTCCAAGGATTAAATCCCCTGAATATCAGTTTAAAACACCTCCAACTCTGAGAACCCCGTGGTCCAAAGACGCTCATGTGCATGGCTGAGATTGAGCCTGAACAGATTCCAGCAGTTCTGGGGAATTTCTGCATCCCAGTAAATGAATCACCAGTTCATTAGCAGAGGAAAGGGGCAGGTTTCCCAAGAAAATGCTGGAATGGCCTCTCTGCTCTTTCCTAATTTTTTTGGTTTTGATTATTGTTTTTCTACTCTAAACACAGCTCGGTGTTTTCCTCTTCTTCAGTGGAAGCAGAGGATGACAAAAAAATCCCCATGAATTCTGATGAATGTCTGATTGGCAAGGAATGCAGAAGATTTAGGGAGAAGAAATTACCTAATTAAGGCAAAAAAGCTGAATATTAAGCTCATGTTTGTTACACCAACCTCTAGGATTTGCTTTAAGCCACCCTTAAAAATCAACATTTATTTGCACAGACCTTTGGGGACAGATACTTCACTGGCCTGATTTGTACTAAAACTTGGGAAAGCAAGCAGAGATATTTCTGGAGAAAGGGCAGCAGCTGAGAACAGAATTTTTTACTGTGGGCTCTGAGATCCTGGGATGTAAACTTTGCTCTCACTGAATTAAACTGGAGCAACCTCAGGCTCAGCTCTGGAACTCTGCTTGCACAAGGGTGCAAATGAGGAGTGTGGTCACTGGGCCAAAGGAGAGTTATTTTGTGCTAATAAAACTTTATTACACTGATCTGCAGGAGACAGCATCGATCCCCACATTGGCACGTCCTGAATGTTCATATTTCTGAATTTAAACATGTATGTTAGGAAAATACCCGTAAGCAGAAGAGGGGATAATTGGCATCATATGAGTTAGTACATTTGTAATTGGGAGGACATTTATTATCAGTCCAGAGGTTCCATTTTGCTGTAAATTCAGGCCTATTTTGTTCCTGTCAGATATGAGCTCACGTATTATTACATGACAGACCTTTGAGTAAAATGATACATTTTCCTCCAGATCAGGCTGTCTGGCCTCAGCAAGTTTATTCAGGCAGTGGAAATCCCTTATTAAATACATTTTTCAAAACTTCCTGCACTACTGTTTATTTATAGATTACAGGGGAGATAATCAGTGCTTTCCACTCATATTCGCTTAGTTCTTCCTAATGATACCTAGTCACACTCAGTCATAGTCATGCATACTCTGTTCCACTCACAGTAAATTCCATTCACAGTAAATTTGAATTCACACTTCATAGTCAATCATTTAACTCATTCACATCAGTCACACTGAATCAATACTCCCTCCCTCGCTCACTTATTTTTTTTCTTAATGCTCATTCCTTTCCTTTCACATTTGCTCCTAAACATCTGCAATCATCCTTGTTTGCTTGGTGTCTATCCTTAGAGCAAGAATGTGGCTGTCATTAATGGTAAGGGCTCTGCAGCTCAGAAATGAAAAGGGTCTTTGCAGGGCCAGACAAGATTTGGAGAACCACAGGTGCTGCTCAAATTTTTTCTGAGGGCAACCAACCTCAGGTGCTCCTTATTTTTGGGGGTGGGAATCTCACACTCACGTGTGTGTTACCTCATTCCACACAGAGCAACCTCATGTGTGAAGTGGATTTTTTATTTTGGTCACCCTGGGGATGCACAATTAAATAAAGCTGATGCTGCCTTTATCATTTTTTTTAATCTAATTTAATTTGATTCTAAATAAAGGTGAAATGCTGTGAAAGCAGGACTGAGGAGGGAGGCTGAAGATGTTGCCATGGTCAGAAATCATGGAAATGAATCGTGTGGTGAGTAGAACAGGGGTTATTTAATAAACAGGATTTATAGAATTTTATAGTTGCCTCCATGGTACATCTGAGACCTGGCTCAGAAGACAACGACCCCACACCTTGTTCAGATCGATTTGGTCTCAGGGAGCTGTTTGATGCAGGACTGAATGGGGGGCAAAAAGCATTGCAGATATGTTTGTGCCTTCTTCTCCTTCCAGGTGGCATCAGGCTACTCTTTTGCTGTGAAAGCTTTGATGTCAAAATGCTAAAAACACATTAAAGCTCTAAATTTCCCACGGAATAGTAAAGCATGGAAGACACCAGGAAGATATCTGGGTTTTAAGGATGTGCAAGAATATTAATGCAGATATTTTAGCCAAGTATTGAATTTACTGATGAGGAAGATATTAATTTTCTTTAAATTTTTTTTCTCCTTTATTTCTGTCTATATCAATAATTGATTGATAAAAAATAGCTGAAAAAAATAGAGGTTGTGTTTAACCCAAGGACACCACTACTGAAAACTGGGTGTTGTTTGTGAGTCCACAAAAATAATGAGAAATGGGGGAAGAAGGACAAGGAGGAAGGTGTAAAGGCTTTGAGGAAATTGTTCTAGAAGCAGTTGTGGGTAAATCCTTGATGTGCAGAGCCTCTCATGGCACCCACGAGTCCTCCAGAAGGAGCAGAGAGAAGCCAGCTTCACTCAAAGCATATTGTGACTTCCAGGGCAAGGAAAAAGAAACTAATGCATTGAATTAATAGCTTTGTGTTTGGGGACAAAAAAGACAAAAGTCTTATCCCATGAGACACAAGAGGATCGTATCTATCATCTTGAGATTGGCCTAGGAGGAGAGAAAGTGCATTTGATGGACTATTATCCTAATTTCTGTCCTGAAAATCATGGGCTGTGGACAGTGGAGCATCAGCTGTTACCTCAGAGTCGCAAACCTGAAGTAAAAGGCTGTAACTGGGTTCTTCTTTTTAAATTCTGTTATTTCTCCTTAAGAAAGAAAGGAAACAAGGCAATTACATGCTCTGAGGAGTCACCATGATCAATAGCAGAAGCCAGCAGGGAGATGGGTCTGGATAGCTGAGGCCTGAGGGGAAGGAGCACGATGCTCTCAGGACACTCAGATTTTGGGGATGAGCAGCAGAGCTGGGGAGCCCCAGATCCCTACGTGGTACCAGGTATGGCAGAAAGGTTCAGATGGCATTAAATTAACATTTTCAGGCAGGATATGACTATAAAGTTAACAGTGGAGAATCAATTTGTGTTTCCTGGTCTCTTGGGCAGCACCAGGGAGATTTTATGGCTCCTTTTTTGCTCTCTTGGTAAATTTGTGCTCTAGAAAAGATAAAAAAATGAGAAAGGAAGAGCTGACCCACAAGCAAGAAGAAGTGGACAACTTCCATAATGTTTGCATCAATAATTCCTTTCACCCCCACCAAATTATTCTTTTCACCCTCCAGTTGTTTTATGTTAAGGTTTTGTTTTTTGGTTTTTTGGTTTTTTTTTTAGCCACACAGTCCTTAAACAAAGATTTCTGTGTCAATTAGTGGGGTGCATTTGGACTTTGGTCCCTCAGTGTGTGCTTAGCAGATGTTCACAGAAAAGCAAAGTTTACCCAAACATTTCTGAGGTTGGAGTTTGTATATACAGCCTCTCTCTTTTCTTTCCAAAGGGTACCATATTAATAATTCTTTTCTCGCCAGTATAAATATTTTTCCTGCAATTAACTGCATAATGGTGCAACACAGATGCTTGAAGAGGGTGTACTTATCCCCTGCAATTTGAGTCATCCCTTTACAGTAGCACCCTCCCCGATGTATTAGAAAACAACTCAATTTTTATTGAAAAAGCACCTAAATATGAGAATAATTCCCTAACCTGTTTATTTTGAAAAGTGCTTTGCCTTCTAACAACACGGCCGTGGCGAACATCTATTAGCTTTGCTTTACTTTGTTTTCCTCCTTTTTTTTTTTTATTTTTTTTTCTCTGAGTCACTCTTTGATTTTCAAAACATTTTGGTCATCCACAGACTCCAAGTCTCCTTCCAGGAGAGAAAAAAAAACACTGAAGAATCAAGTGCATCTCTCCTTGCCTTTTTAAAATTACCCTTCAGGGCAGTGCACACACAGAGTGACCCTGGCTTTTGACAAACCTTTGCTGAACAAAACGTAACAAGCCCCTGTATATTTGGAGCAGCATTTTCTATTCTGACAGAGACAGCTCGGCAGCATTTGATGTCTGCTTGCTGGCCATAGATAATGGTGCATCCTGGGACCATTGTCATCCCTGTCAATAAGAAGGCCTGGGGGGACGTTCAACAAAGCTACCTTTTGATTCACCGTTTTCCCTTCCTTCCCAAGACATTTGTAAGCCCCTGGTCAGCCAGGTCACTTTTATTTCATCCTGATGTGCCTTGATAATAGCATCATGTCTGACAAAAAATTTTGACAGGCCGTCGATGTGTGTTTCTTTGGTTCCTGGGTTGTTTTCTATGCCTCCTCAATGTCAAACGAGCTTTGAAAGCTACTGATTATGTTTGTTTGGACTGAATTTGACAAGATTCCTATTCTTTGAAGCAATTAAGCTCCTGAGGATGGATCTTGGGATTTGAGCTAATTTTTTTAGCAATGCAGGAAGCAACCAGAGCACATCCTATGCTCTTTTTTTTTTGTTGTTATTGTTGTTTCAAGGTTGTCCTTTCATTATACCTTTAGAAATACCTCAACCCAAAGGAAACTTGTAAGCTTTAGAAGAAAATCAAAAAGGAAAAAAAAAAAAAAAAAGAAAAATGTGCAGCTTGAAAGTAAAAGTTTTGCATATGTGTATTTTATCTGAAAATGGCAAGTTTGGCAAGCTCAGGTGGTGAAATCTCTGCAGAATTTAACTCTTCTGAGGCCACACAGGCTGTCCACTTGCAGGATAGGTTTTAGGAGCTAATCTATGCTTATGAAGAGATGGCAAATAAAGTATTTTGCTCAACTGGCCACAGATAACAGCTCACAGCCTGGTTTGTTTGTTGTTTAAATTAGTTGCAGGCAATTTAGCATATTACAAATGGGAATTAGCAGCATTTTGGGTTTTATCAGTTAGCTACATTGTTAAATGGTGTTGTTGGAGTTCAGCAAAGCATCTCCACAGCTACACAACCGGTTTTTTGGGTTTTTTTTTGGCAGTCACAGATGGAACTTTGCATCCTGCCCCTGTAGCAGCGGGCATGCAGCACACACACTTTTAATTGGGTGAGGGCTTTTCTTTTTTTTCTGTGGCAGATAAAGATAAATTTATCACAGTTTGTGTGATACTAGAAAAGGCAAATGGTAAGTTCCCATTGCAGAAAAGAAAAAAAAATAAACACAAAAAAGCATTTCTGTTCTGTGCTGTTTTAAGGTATTTTTGTTGCATTTAAATATATTTAACTTGAAGTCTTTATCACTATACTTCTGTTTTGTATAACCACTAGCAAAAAAATAATCTTTTTTATATTTGAAGACATTGAAGGCCAGATCCCATCCTATGAATGAAAATCTGGAGCTCCCTGGAAGTTTCTCAGAGTCTGACAGCAGCTGGGCAGGGATTTTTGTCTTTATGTTGCAGAGAAGCTTCAGGAAGATCACGACTGGTCCAAATCCACAGGGATGAGCAACCTTTGAAGCTCGGCTCTCCTTTCTTTGTTGGGAATCATCAATGAAAGGAAACAAATCTGAGCTTAAATCCCAAAGATGGAGTGTCCAGCTGCCATTCAGGGTGTGCCCACACCTGCAGGACATTCCTGTGTCCCTTGCTCCAACACCCCTCCCAACATCCATCTTCCTGACACAGCTCTGCCTCTACGACCAGTGGAGGCAAAATTCCCTGCCTCAGTTTCCCTGGAGATGGGAGCAGGCTGTGTTAATCTCCTTTTCAAAGGGATTTGACATCTCTCGTTGGAAGCAGCGCAGTGGGTTGGTACCAAATGTAAACCAGACGATTTTCCTTTTTATTAGAGTTTGTGTTTAGTTTTAATATTATGACTGAAGTGACAGCCTCTCATTTTCATACATTTCTGCTTTCATTCCCAGTTATTATTTAGGTTATATTACCTTCAAAACATGTTTTTATGGAGTTATAATGACTACAGATGAAAACGCAGCTAATCGTTACCTACTGCAAATTTATGCATTTTTCTTGCTCAGAACCTATCAAAATTGCAAATTTTCCCAGGGAATTAATCTCCTTTTGCATTTGGTCAGGATCTTCCTGTGCTCTCCTACATTCTGAGTCAGGATAACGATTTCTGTCTTCAAAATGCCCCCCTGAGCCATGCCTGAAGGTTTCCATAAAAGGACCAAAATGTAGAGGAATGAATTTGTTTTGCTTTCTGGTATTTTTTTCAGGAATACAGTATTTCCTTGGAATTATTACCAATGCTTTTCTGTCTTTCATATTCAGTGGCTGTCAGGCTATCTATAGTTCTTCAGGGCAGTATTGTCTAGTTATTCTTTCATATTAAATGATTGGGTTATTACTTTTGCATCTTTAGAATATTTCATCTTACTGATTTCTCCATATTAAAAAGATGATAAATTATAGCAGCTATTAAGGGCCCAATCCTGAATTCTTAATGTAGTCATTTCCATTAAAGTTCTTCCTGACGTAGATTTATATGGAATCTGATAAATTTCTGCTTGGCAAATTCCTAGAGAAACTACAGAAACCTGAATTAAATTAGTCTGTTAAAATAATCAACACGAGCCCAATCTTGTCAAGTGAGGGGGAGATGAGTGTGTTCTGTTCATTAACGACTAATTATTAAGCACCAAGATGGGAAAAGTGCAGTGGGATTTCCAGGCACATGAGGGATTTAGGACTGAACCCTATTTTTGCTTTAAGCTTTGCTTGTCCACAGGGTTTTCCCCCTCAGATTTCTAATCTATTTTCTTCTACTATGAGAAAAAATGTAGAAAGATTAATTTCCCTGTTAATGACAATTCTGGAGCAGTGCAGGACACAGAATGGGCCCTCCTTGGATGGGGTTTGGGAGCAGGATGTGTGGATCCTGTGCTGAGGCTGACTCACTTTGTGTCCCTTAAGCTGGACTTGGAGATCACCAACATTAAAATGAGATTTTCCACGGCTGATGCAGGCTCTCACTTTGGCCTGCAAAGACATCTTTTGGCAACATCTAAAACAATTCATTGCTTTTGCTCTTTGGAGCAAACCTTCCCAAACCAACACCTCCAGAATTTGGGTTTGAGAGATTTTTTTTTTTCCCATGCTATTAACAAATTGGCCAATTAATGAGTAAAAGCCACACTGCCCTTTGTGAGATGCAAAAATAGTGGTGTGATGCCACTGAGGCAAAAAATCCCTAATTTTTCTTCTAGGTCATTTCTTATGATAGGATGAATAGTTTTTTAGATGTAAAGATCAACACAAAATGCAGTCAATGAAATAATTTTTTTTTTGATACGTAATAATTCAAATGCAGAGCATGGGTCACAAATGCTGAAGTCTTTATTTGTGCCATAACCATACTGAAAATAAATGCATTTTATGAACCTCCTAAGGTTCATTTAAATATATGTTGTCCAGCCATGTTGAGAATGGCTCCTGCTCTACATAACTTTCTAAGCAGCAAAATGTTGTTTTCAACTTTTTTCTTACAATTTTTTGATGGCACAAGGACTTTAGCTGTAATTTCACATTTTAAATCACACTTCATTTAATCTCACTGGAAGATATATTAAATAATCTATTATTTAATAATAATAAATTTGTATTTAACCAAACAAAGCTTCTACCTGTATTTTATATACTACTCTAATAGTTCTCCTTTTTCAACACTGTATTTTTAATATTTTATACTTTTATTACTTGGGCTATCCTGCTTTTCAAGAATATGATGATTTTCTGAAAACTTCCCAGCAAATCAAATTCTGTGTCCTTTGGACCTAATCCTGAACAATTTTTGATCAGTTATCCTTATTCTGCCACTTGATTTTAAGTTTGTTAAATGATGAAATTTCTCAACATTTTTATTGTTGTTTATTTCACAGGAAATTTTCTGATGCTTCATAATAAATTGGCCACTTAAAAACACACTTAAAACACATCAGGACAGAGCACAAACATGGGTGAGTTCAAGACTTTCATGGGTAACACTTTGCTGTATTTAATACTAAAAAACAAGCAAGAAGGCAGGAGACATAATTGTGCTTGTTAAATTTTAAAATCAATGCTTTAGTTTTGAATATTTGAGAAGAAATCCAAACCAATTAATAAAACAAGTTCTTCTTTGGTTTAAATTGTATTTTTTTCACCCTGTTTTGCTATTCAAGCTACTGAATTGGAGAATAAACTCTTTACTGATCTCTAGATATGAAAAATTCTTCCATTTCATGCTCTTTAACTTTGCCTCAGAAGGAACAAAGCACAAAGGTAGGCTTACCAGTTTGTCAGTACTTAATTAATGAAGTGCTTAATTGAACATAAGTTTCTTAGAAGGAGCTAAATTTCAAGAAGAAAGAAAAAGTCCCCTCTAGACTAATAATTGTCTATGGCAGGAAAATCCTTGGCAGTGGAAGTAGGGATTTATCTGGAGTTGGAATGAATTTTCTCTGACAATTGGCATCAGAAGGAAATTCGGCAGGGAGAGTTAAGTGACTAAATAGTTCTCCAATGACTGAAACAAATGGATACTTTAATGAAAATCTTTTGAGTGTCACTCAAAATTCAGTCCCTGGCATGGTGGCTCAGATTTTATAATACTGTACATATGTGGTGCTGGGTTGTTTTTTTTTTTTTTTTTCCTTTCAATCTAAGCTGAATTTGAGGTTTTGTTTCATAAAACTGTATCCCATATCTATTTAGCTTTTTTTGATCAGTTCCAAATGTTGGCCATATTTTTGATGTGTTTAGGGGGAACTTCATCGACCATTAGGTCCAAACCAAGGGTGGCTTGTTAATTATAACTTTAATTCATTAACAGGGTCTCTGGGTTATGAAATATCCTTGAGCCTTCATGCATGGTACAAGTGGTCAGAATGAATTGGTTGCAATGTGGTTTTCAACCATCCTGGGCTTTTATAGGGTATTAGTTTTGGAAAAAAATGTGTACTCTATAGTTTACTTTGGCCTGACAGTGTTTATCCTGTATGTTTGTAGAAATAAACAGGAAAACCCTTAAACACTAACAATCCTATTTGATTCTTGATGCTTCTTGGCAACTAATCACAACAACTCCTTGGTGAGGTCCTGGGTATGACATGTAAATATTTGACAGAAAGGTAAAATATAGATATCTGAGCCCCTTATATATTTAATGATCCCAAACAATTTCTTGGACAATAGGCACATAGCAAAATGTCACTTGTTTGGAAGAGGAGAGGAAGAAAAATTTGTGAACAAGCTGTTCCTTTCTTATATTTGCAATTATTTTTCTTGTAGTAGCTGTTACATGTTGTTAATTAATAGGAAGGCTAAACCCACTTCATTTTAGTTCTACGTTTGTACAGACATTTGGCAAGGCCAGGTGTGCTTTTATTTCTGATTTTTTTTTTTTTCAGAGTGAAGGTTTCTCTGAGAATTTCTGTGATTTTTTTGCTATCTTTCTCATCAGAGGCTCTGTCAGCAGCTCAGACCCCTCATTTCACCAACATAAATTCCACCTCTTGTGATTTTGGGCAGTCCACATTCAAGTCCTCTCTCTGCTCTGATACTGAGAATATTGCCTAAAACCAGTTCTGATCATGACCTACAGAATTTACTACCATCCCTAATTATTTTGCTTTTATTTAAATAAATATATATTTTCTGTGCTCTCAGCAGTTTCATACAACCATTGCTACACCATAAGTCTGTCTTCTCAATAACACTTGATAATCCTATGTGTTTGCACTTTGAATGTGTTTAGAGATTGTAAAATTGCAAGATATTTCAACTTTTGGCTCCCTTTAGAGTAAAATTTCTTACATTTCATCTTTCTGAACCTTCTATACCTCATATATTGCTCTCTCACTTTCCCCTTTTGCCTGATGTCCATCTCTGCAGGATCACAGGATCATTTTGTTTGGAAAAGACCTCTTAGATCTTCAAGTCCAACCTTTGAGTGATCACACCCTGTCAACCAGATCGTGATTCCTCCCATTAGAAAATATCTGTTATTGACAGACTTGGAATGGGAAAGCTGTAACAGGTTTGTGGCCTGAATTTTCCTCAAATCCATGGATTATTTTCTGCCCCTGTGGAAGTGCCTTGCAATCTTCTGCTCACGCGGTGACTTCAAGTAGCAAATCCTCTCCTTCCTACCAGAATTCACAAGGATTTGCTTGTGCTTAGGGAAAATGTGTGGTTGTCCATGAAGAATTTGTTGGAAACTATTCCTCGGATACTTAGTGGGAATTATAAAAATGAGTGATAATGTGAGATCAAAACAAAACTTACAACAGAGTGGAGTTTCTTAAGAGGAAACAAAGCAGTTGGAAGGAAAAGGCTGATGTGTTTGAAGCCACAGCTAATGCAATAAGAAAAAAAATTAAAAAGTCTTTGAAAGAGTTGGTTTAGAACTGCTTGAAGCTCAACAAAGAATTGCTAATATGGAGAGCAGGAATTGTTGGATAATTACATTGATGATCTAGAAAACAAGCTTAGAAATGGAGGTTTGTGCGTTGTTGAGGGATGGGAGATTGGGAACCATGGATTTTCCCCACCCCTATTTTGTTCCTGGCTTTTATGCTGCATTTTGAAGATGTATGGAACATGCAAATCAGCTGTGACTGTCATTTGCTTTGAAACGCTGCACATTTATTTCATTAAGGCTTTCAGAGAAGCCTCAGCCAGCAAACTCTTCCCAACAGAAACTTTGATTTGTATTATTTTTGGTGGCTTTATTTTTCCTTCCTAAAGGTTACTGCCACTGTTGGTTTAACGGTGTTTATGTGATCTTATAATAAGTGTTATCACTTTGTATAATTATTATGTGTGATTAATCCGGTTCACACTTGAAAGCTGTGGGGTTTTTTTTTTATTTTTTCATTTTTTACCAGAGGGTATGTCTTTAAGCCTTTGTGTTGTTCACTTATAATGATAGCTGACAAGAGTTATCATAAAGAGGGAGGAGGATGGAAACTGGAATAAATTATTGAGTGAAGAAAGATTTCTGGGAATTTTTGTTTGGATTAGCATCTTCTTAGTAATTATTAAGAAAAATGTTGGATGCAATGTATAGACCCCCGATAATTTGATATTTGTATGGATTTCTGTAGCAATCAGGCTGTGCAAGATTGAAAATTTTTAACAATGCCATTTTTTCTATAGTGCCCTTTTGGAAAAATTCAACCTGTTTTATAAAGGACTCTTAAAAAAAACCCCCAAAAGACCTTTTAACAAGGCTGCACTGGTCCCAGCATGAGAGACTGGGGGTTTATGATTTAAGGGGATTTAGGACCTAAGGTGGCAGGGATTGGGAAAGCAGAACTGCTTATTTTTTAGGCTGAATGGGTCTGCTCTCACTTTGACCATTTCATAATGTTCTCCTTCAAAAAAATCATGATTATCGTACATTGGCTTTGCAAATTTTGTGAATCTTTGTTACCGAGAATGGGATTTCTGTATTTTAATGAAATGTCAGAAATCTCATTGTGTCCAAAACCTCTCCAGAAGCTGCAGTGGTTCCATGGACACCTCCCATGGTTCTCGACCTTCACCAGTGAATTTGAGTGCTTAAACTGGCTACAAATAATGCACTTTATAATGAATCTTCTCTTGCTTTCTGAGAGCTAAAATCCACCTGGTTTGCAATTCTACGCTTTAATATTCAATCCTTGGACTGAATTCATTTGGGAGTTGGGATTTTTTATTTTTGCTTTCTGAAGCTGTAATTGCAGCAAATTTTAAAACTGGTATTTGTATTACTTAATATCATTGTAGAAAAATGTTTTTATTGTTATTTGAATTTGTACCACAAATTATTTTACTCTTTTATTCAGAACAATGAACAAGGATGAGCACCCCAAATACAGACCAGCTCACAGACAAGTTGTGGGAATTCCTTTGTAAACACTGAAATACTCATTTTAATTGGCTAGAAATTGAAAGGAATATCTGCAAGAAGTTTAACATATATTTATGAGTACAGTGATGCTGCTGTTTTATTTAAATGCATTTCTATGCCTTTTTTTATATATATAACACCTTCATATTGACTTCAGATGTCGAGCAGTTTAAAATAACATTTACAACTTTAAAAGCTAGTTAAAATTCCCTAGACCTCTCCAGAGTGTCCATATTCCAGGAGCCTAAACTCTTACAAAATACATTAAGAGAGATATCCCTCACATTAATGAACAATCAATATTTCATATATAATTGTTTCATATGTAACTGTAGGTAAAAATAGCTAATCCCCACAACCAGATTAAACCAATTAACTTGGAGTGTGTGGTTTGCAAAAGGGCCCTGGAAATTGGAGCATGGGGCCAGTGATGTGATGAAGTGAGAGAGAAATATATTTGTATTTCCTTGAAGAAACATTTATTTCAAAGATGGTTATAATATTAAGTATTACTTAAAGGGCAAAAAAAATTTTAAGCGAGAGATTTAACCGAAGTGTGTGAAAAGTTGGGATAAAATTTTTTTGGTACTTTTTAATGCCTTTTTAAAATATACATCAGTCCCATCATTGTCTGGCATTGATATTATGAGTCCATTTGTGGCTCTGCATTATTCACTGCACTTTCAGACCAAATTCTGTCCTCTTTGACTCAGGTGTGATTTGTGCAGAAAGAGTATTGAGTCCCTAATATCTATAACATTTATGGTATCATCAAATGTAAATTATAAAATTGTTTCAATTCAGATTACATTTAACATTGATTTACCAAGCTTAGCAACCTGAGCAGCTACTTTGGCATAATGTAAAGAAATGCAAGAAGAAGGGAAAATACTAGGAATCCACTGATTTTGATTTCAAGAAATTCTTGCCTTCAATTATTGTGGTCTACTAAATATGACTAATTTCCCCATTTTTTGCATAGACTGTAGTTTGCTATTCTCACAAGACAACAAATAGATTAGCTAAAATCTGAAAAGAAATTTCACAGTTTGGAACTGGAGTGTGTAACAGCCACAGCCCTTCAATCTAATTATAGCAAAGTTTAGTCCATAACAAGGAGGCTGTTAAATGAACACTTGATATGTTTGCAATTAGCAAGGGCTGACCCTCCAAAAGGTAAGGAATGAGAATCCATAGAATCCCAGACTGGTTTGGGACGGAAAGGACCTTAAAGCTCATCCAGTCTCACCCCCTGCCATGGGCAGGGGCATCTTCCACTGTCCCTGGCTGCTTCCAGCCCCATCCAACCTGGCCTGGGACACTTCCAGGGATCCGGGGCAGTCAGAGCTGCTCTGGGAATTCCAGCCCAGCCAGGAATTCCCAATTCCCAACCTCCCACCCATCCCTGCCCTCTGGCAGTGGGAGCCATTCCCTGGCTCCTGTCCCTCCATCCCTTGTCCCCAGCCCCTCTCCAGCTCTCCTGGAGCCCTTCAG